>OX336394.1:32056874-32516522 GCA_946902985.2 Meconema thalassinum
TCAGCAACATATCTTAAAAACAAATATTTTTACATTTGTATTGAAAAGAAAATGTCAAAATTGTACAATACATTTGTTACATTTTTTAAAGAACCTATTTTAGAGAGAAACATGAATTTACATCATTTTGTAGATTTATTAAGCAGAAATACACACAAAATATTTCATTAGTGAATGTCAATTAGTTATTGAGTTATCATTAAAACGGTTGTCAAAAACACAATTCCGAGAAAGTGAACGATAAACATTTGTGCACAAATCTTACACACCATTGAGGGCTTTTCTTTTTAAATCATAACTCAAAAACTATGGCGCATAATGCTATATTTCTTTCACCAAAATGTTCCTAAAGGATAGGAGCATATAATAAAAAAATATTTTGAAAAATTGATTTTTTTGAATTTCATAAGCTCTACCTAACCCCTTAATATGCTAAAAGAAGGTGTTATTTTGTTTCTTCTTGCCCGAAGTAGCTAGCAAGACATTTTCAGTGATAAGTCTTACAATAATGGCCTGTGAAAAGGAACTCTTAGTGTTCTTATGCTGTTTATCTTGTGCCATATATATCGGAATTATTTAATAGGACTCACGTTAATACTTGATTCACATGTTTTTGTAGTGTTGAAACATAAATAAACTGAAGTTCGGTGGCGTAGTTGGTAGCATGCTGAGCTCCTATGCCCAAGATCGCGGGTTCAAGCCCAGCCGAAGTCGTCGGATTTATTGAGAGCGCTAAAAATCCCACGGTTTCCTTTGAAGAAGAAGTACACTAAAGCCGGTGGTCCCATGTCATAGATTTATGGCATGAAAAAAAAAACCTTCCACTAACTACACTTGTGTGAAGCCAAAATTTGTAGCTTAGGTTTGATTAATGCTCTTATGTTCCAACGATCGTTACCAGGCACTCGTTGCGTTGGCATCTAGTAGTAGCAAAGTTTACAACTACGTGTCCTGGACGGTAGCATTTGGTAGCGAATGTAGGAACTACTTGACATTTTCGACGCAGTCCTTACTTGAATTAAAACAGATAACACACACTAATACAGACAAAGCAAACACAACGCATCAACACTCTTGCTAAGGACTGGTAATCAAAGAGATGTAAGTTATAAAGCTGTAACCTCAAACCAGCATGTATACATTGAGTTCAATGAAATTATTTAAAAACTACCGGGTGAGTTAGCCGAGGTCGTTGCGGCATGACTGTTGGCAGTCGCTCACATCCGGGAGGCGAGGAGGTTCGAATCCCCCTGCCGGCAACCTTGAAGATGGTCTTCTGTGGTTTCCCATCTTCCTTCCAGGCAAATGCCGGGGTTGGTCCCTAACTATAGGCCACAGCCGCTACCTTCCAACTCCTCGACCCTCCCATCCAACATTCCTCCCCAACGGTACTTGTAGCTCACCCATTGGGTGTCCGTCTCGAAGCAGCTACAAAAACTGGCGAGCCGAACATGTCCTCGGACACTCCCGGCACTAAAAGCCATACGCTAAAAAAAAAAAAAAAAAAAAACTAATAGAGACATCACAATCAACACCGGTTATCGGACAGTTTCTACACAGACACAAAGTACATGGCCGCGTTGTTGCAGCCTCTATACTATGGAACCAACCAACCAAACTGAATTCTTGCTTCAAAACTGCCAGCGAGTGGAGAAAGGAATTATGTTCATTTTATTAAAAACATTATTTATCAAATGTGTTGCAATATATTTTAACTAAGAACTGTTTATAATATTACAAAACGATGGTAGTTGCCATAAAATAAATCATGTGAACACGACTCTTGTAATTTGGTGAGAAAGAGCATCCATAATGAACTAGTCGATATAATTCCGGTTCACCTTATATACCAAACCTTGGCGAAAACCCGAAACAGACACGCCAAAATTCCGGAGCATTCTCTTGAGTTATCAAGACTTCATTTTTGAAGAATTCCATTTCTCTATCCAACAATTGACTTCGTGGTTTTGTCTGTAGAAGAGTCGTTAAGTGATGAAAAGGAATTCTCGGTATTAACTCGGGAGTCGCTGGCGATCACTTCGTGTTCCTTCTCGTCCAGTCAGCGGGCAATGCGGGGAGAAGTGGATATCTTGGTATTATAGAGATCATTAGTTGAAAGCATTGATAGGGAGGAGGGATGCTGCAGCTGATTTGAGTGGTGGCTTTATGTGTGCGTGGGGAGGTCTGCTCTTTAAGGACGTATGTAAAGAGTGGACGAGGGAGAGATTTTTGATTTCAAGAGAGCGCAGAGGGGGAGAGAATCGTAGTTAACAGCCACTTAACTTAATGACATGTTACAATACTGTTTGCAGGATTCTCATCGTTATCGCCTCGGTTGCCTCACGCTAATGCCGCATCCTTGTAACAATTATTAATATTACTAGCGGACTCGTGCGAGAACTCTCGCGTAATGGGCTGTGTGCGCCCCATGTGTACAGACTACCCGCCCGGCCCTAGTGCTATGCTGCTGTACGCTACACACTTCTGCCAGGGGCTATCGTCTTCTTTATTTGTTTAAAAGCACTTTAAAAACAAAATAAATATTTTTCCATTGACTTTTCAAGAAATGCAAGATTTTTCCTGTACTATTGAGACCAATTTGAAGATGTTGGTACAAACCACATTTTCTAACTCCCTCTGTTTTAGGAGCTTGAGTTTTATGAAACATAGGCGGCTTCGGTGGCGCAGTCGGTAGCATGCTGAGCTTCTATGCTCAAGATAGCGGGTTCAAACCCGGCCGAGGCCGTCGGATTTTTTAAGAGCGTTTAAAATCCCTCAGTATACCTTCCTCCGGAGGGGAAGTAAGACCGGCGGTCTCATGTCATAGATTTATGGCATGTTAAAGAACCTTCCACTAATTGCACCTGTGTGAAGCTAAATTGGATAAGTTAAGAATGTAAAAGAACGCTCTTAGGTTCCTACGTTCGATGCCAAGAGCCGACTGCGGTGGCGTCTAGTAGCTAAGTTCCGAACTTGGCCTAGTAGTCGTTGACGGTGGCGCTTGGTGGCAAAAGTTGGAACTATTTGAAACATTCTAAGTTGCAATACTTAAGTTAAAAAACAGATAACACTCACTAATACTGTCATCACAATTAACACCGGTTATCAGACAGATTCTACACACACCCAAAGAAAACGGGGCTACATGACCGTGTTGTCGCAGCCCCTAAACTTAAGAACCAGCCAACCAACCTTTATGAAACATACAGCTTAGCGTATTAAATAATAAGATTACAGATTACAGATCCACTACGCAAGATTTTGTTCGCCATCTCTTGATGAATACAGTACTTTTGCATTTGTCAGTTGGCACAGGCTAGAGTAAAAGGTGGTTTTTCACCGATGTCTCAGTCTCACTCATGGCTGTGATTATATGGAAGCTACTGAGGTATGGGTGGTGCTTAGTAATGGCATTCAGGGCACAGTCAGTGCCAGTGAATGCTGTGAAAGGTTCAACTCATAGGGTTAGGACTACTGTTCTAACTCAGTGAGGAAAGCAATGGCAAACTACCTCACTCCTCTTCTTGCCTAGAACGCCTCAAAATAGCGCTGCCTTGGGTTTTTGTGGGTATCTACTCACATAACATAACGGCGGTACTTTTTGAGGATCCAACCAGCCTTCGGACTGACTACCTAACAGACAGACCCAAGATTTACTACGGTATCGCGTCGGTCTACCAACCCCAACCGTGCAGGTTCGCTCCTGGCCGTGGTAAGTGACTTTTGAACGGCATAGGAAAGAATTTAGTCAGCCTTCTCAAGTTATAAACCACTGCTACATGTAGTGCGATCAGTCAATGATTTGCTGCCTTTCAGCGCCGTATTCCGTACTTCATGTTGGTCACACTGCAAGATTCCCGCGTGTTATAGTGCTATTGTAAAATACATTTGTACTGGATTTAGGTGCTTTTTATGTTACAAATCCATTTTAAATTCAAATATCATGTGAAATATTCCTTCTGGATGTCTTTATGCCGCACAGAGCTGAAAGGCATTAAGTCACGTTTCCAAAATTGATTTGAAAAATATGTTTATTAAATTAAAATTGCTATTCTGCCAACACAAACATAACCTGAATAGTTGCTTCACAACATAGATGACTAATATAGTGTGTTTGTTAAGTACTGTTCTGTCAATGACGTTTTATCTGTCTCGTGAAAACTGACTTCATACTTCTCAGCTCCGGTCGATTCATATGTGCAAACGACAGATGTTTTTCAGCAGCTCTATGTCCTGAAGCAAACTTTCCCACGTGCAAAATGTATTGAAATGACAGATATCTCAGGTGGATATGGTACGACCAAGTTTTTCACACATCCTATAATTATTTTTAAATTCCTTTTTGAGACCTTTCATTTATTTAAATTAATGACTTTTTGTAAGGATATTCATTTTCTCTTCGGTTTTTGTTAAGATAGTTTCTAAAACTTGTTCAGGCTGACGAAGTCATCATTGATATAACGAAACATGTACGTGTTAATTAATTATTAAACTACTTTCTAGTGTCTGACAAGGCGGCTTTTAAACTTTGAGATTAATTTGAGATTGGCAGGAAGTGACAGGTATTACGTGGTATTATACAATAATTTCCAAAAGAGCTTTTTTAATCATTTCTTAAGTAAATAAGGTAGATCGAATCAGCTGCTTTGACAAAACACATCAAAAGATGACCCGTCGAGGGTCATCTCCAAAAGTGGGCTTTTGCCAGGCTAATATTATTGAAAACCTCTTCAGCCAATACAATTGAAACGGTCAGAGCAGAAATGTATTAAGTCAAAAATTGTCATTTTTTTAACAATTAGTATTCTGAAGTACACTGACCCAAGGGCCTTCGAACAACATAGGAAAGAATTAAGTCAACCTTCTGTTTAAGCCAGAAAACACTGCTACATGCAGTGCGATCAGTGGAGAAAATCATCAAGTCAATGACTTGCTGTCTTTCAGCACCATATTCCGTACTTAATATTGGCAGCACTGCAAGATTGCTGCGTGTTAGGCCTACAGTGGTATTGTAAAGGGTAAAGGTGGTTTTTATGTAACAAATCCATTTTAAAATAAAATACAATGTGAAATATTCATTTTGGATGGCTTTATGACGCACTGAAATAACCACGGAGCTGAAAGGCAGTAATTCACGTATGCAAAATTGATTTGAAAAATGTGTTTATTAAATTAATATCGACATCCCACTAACACAAATATAACCTCAATAGTTGCTTCACAACATGGATGACTAATATAGTGTGTTTGTTAAGTTCTGTTTCGTGAATGACGTTTTAATACTTTTCAGCTCCGGACGATTCAATTGCCAGTAAAATGAAAGTAGCGCAGAAACAGATGTGCCTGGAAATAATAATCGATAATCGATTTTATTCCATGGCGGGTGATACTTCGAAAATAGATCGAACGCTTCATAGTAAGAGGAAAGGATGATTCTCAAATGCGTGGCACGGTATTTTATGTGAAGGCAAGCTCTCCTCAAGCCTTCTGTAATGAGCTCTCCTACGACAGCTCCTCTTGGTTTTACAATGCTAATGCAGCTCGTCTAGCGTAGCGTGACCTTTTATTTAAATGTATTCTAAGTAACACCACTTGCAGTATGAACTCAAGTCGTACCATTTATTCGGCTTCTCGTCAATCAAGTTGCCTGTGACACGAACTAACTCCTCAAGACAAAGCAAGTCTCAACTTCATGGTTTCTGATAACTACTAGTATCTACATTATTACAAGACTTATCTTGAACTTAGTGGTTCCTCAATCCTCTCACGTGAGAGGTGACATCAATATTAGACCTTTTAAATTATTTTGTTAAAGATGGATATTTTCTTCTTCTGCGATAATGGGTCTCCTAGGACCATGTTGAAACAACACTTATAGGCCATGACGTTTTCCCAATAACTCTTCATGCGTAACGGATAAGCGAACCTTCGTTGCTGCGGCCAAACGTGTCTGGTAGGTCTTCTCTCTTCTGCCTCAAAACCCCGTGTATGAGAAAGTTTCCTAAATTCCTCTCGATCCTTGAGATTCGGAAATCCTAATTCAGCCAATTCCTTTTCCGCCAGTTTGTACCAATTGGACATTGTTGCCAGTTGGGTCCATTCTGTCCAAATGTACCATAAATTGGATCTTTCTCATACGGATTGTGTCTGTGATTTTAGAAATTGTCAAATAGACGTCAGCATTAGGTTTTGGAAAGTGAACTCCATCTTTGATTCTTGGTCCCTAACTTTTTCGCATGATTTTGCGTTCTTTAATCTCCAATTAATTTCTCAGTGTTTTATGTTGTAGATTAAGTGTCTCTGCTGCATAAAGGGCTGCAGGTAATGCTACTGTTTTATAATGTTGAATTTTACAATTCCAAGAGAGGCATTTTTTTTTTGTTATAAACTTGTTTTGTCACATGGAAAGCAGTTTCCATTTTCTGTAGTCTTGCTTCTATAGATTTTATTTCGCTGCCAGTTTCATTGATCCATTCACCTAAATACTTGCAGTCTTTCACTTGTGAGACCTTACAATTGCTGCTTGTTCTTGAAGTAATTCAATTTGTTTCTGGGCATCAGAAATGTTGGAGTAATTAACGCCATGTCATCCGCAAATGCCAAACAGTCGAGTGTTATCCCTTTGAGTTTGGTCCTAGTCTATGGGATGGTGCACCAGCTCGTCTCCACTCTCGGACGTATTTTTGGGCTATTAATGCCGGGAGTGTCCGAGGACATGTTCGGCTCACCATTCAAGCGGACACTCATGGGGTGAGCAACAAGTTCCGTTCAATTTGAAGTAATTCCTACTTTCACTGACACTTAGTGGTGAACTTTGGAACTTTGATATAGCGTTTCAACGAAATCTAACCGAGAAATGTATCTTCACACAAGCTTAGTTAGTGGAAAATTCTTTTATATGCCAAAATCTATGACATGGGACCGCCGGCTTTACTTCACCTCCGAAGAAAGGCATACTGAAGGATTTTAACGCTCTTAAAAACTTCGACGACTTCGGCCGGGTTTGAACCAGCAATCCAGGGCACAGCAGTTCATCATGCTACCCACTACGCCACCGAAGCCGCTATAGATGATTAGTAAGGCGCATGATCACACAGAAAAATGTTATTGTTTTGGCTTACCTACATACAGAAGAAAGTAGGTCACCTCTTGTCCATGTGGGTGTGGGTGAAATACATTTTATTTATTTTGAGACGACCATCTTGTGGCGTATCGGCTAGCGTTCTTGGCTGTCGCCCCCAAAAGTCCGGGTTCAATTCACGACTATACCAAAAATAAATAAATAAAACAAGTAGTTCCGTGAAGAACTATACAGCCTATTTTCATATATCCTGCTCATGTTAATTGCCTCTATCAACATACAAAATTTCAGTTTAATTGCTGTAACAGATTCGTAGATATTGAGAACCGTCTAAATATTTCAGATGGTCGCCAGGTTGGATTTTTATTTTTGTACTATTATATTAAGATTATTGTGTACGTGTGGTATTCAAACTTCAATCGCATGATTAGAACACAAGAAGTAAAAACGAGATTTTAAAATTACGCACAGCAGCCATCTTGTGATTATGCAAACAATTGAAATAAATTAGATGCCAGTGGATCAACATTTGTGTAAGCATTTAACGTTCAACGTTTCACGGCACTCGGATAGTAAATTCACGAGAAACGTCCATTTAAATATTTATACTTCGCGTCGCCGCCATGTTGGATTCGTGCTCACCAGGTTACTGAAAGTCCTATAGGTGAACATATGTTCATAGTCTCTATGAACATAAAAATTTCAGTTTGGTTGCTGTAAAACATTCATAGATATTGAAAACCGTCTAAATATTTCGGAAGCTCGCCATTGAGGATTGTTATATGTATAGGCCATAGAGTTATGTACCATTCAAAGACACTTATTGCCTAGGTTCATTATTCAAACTTTCACTTCGATCGCATGATTACGACACAAGAAATAAAAACATAATTTTAAAATTTCGCACAGCCGCCATCTTGAGGTTATGTAAACAATTGAATTAAATTAGATGGCAGTACATTACAATCTGCAAAATAATTTACTGTACCACATTTCACTGCGCTCAGAGAGTTAACTCACGAGAAAAGTCTGTTAAAATATTTCAAATTCGCTTGGTCGCCATGTTCGTTTTGTACTTTACAGGTTCATGAATTATACATAGGTTAACTTGTATCAGTACCCTTTATCACCGATCAAATTTACAGGGTGATATCTGTAATAGTTTCGGAGATATAGAATGTCAGTGAAATATTTCGCACAGCCACCATTTTGAGGTTATGTAAACAATTGAACTAAATTAGACTCCAGTGCATTGCAATGGGTATAAACATTTGCTGTACCAAGTTTCATTACGTTTGGATAGTTAAATCGCGAGAAAAGTCTATTTAAAAGTCTCAACTTCGCTTGGCCGCCATGTTGGCTTTGTAGTCACCAGGTTTTTGAAAGTCTCATAGGTGAACATCTAGTAGTGCCCTTTATCACCGTACACAATTTCAGGGCGATATCGGTAATTGTTTCGGAGATATTGAATGCTAGTGAAATATTTCGCACAGCCGCCATGTTGGATTGGTGAGACGTAACAAAATTTGAAGGGCACGGTCAAGGTCGCCGGGAATAGTGCTATGAACTTGCCGAGTTTCACAGAAATCGCTCCAGCCGTTTAGATTTTATTAGGGGGGGGGACGCACACACAACTCACACACACACACACACACACGCTCACACACACGGACAAAAGGTGATCTCATAAGCCTATTTTTTCAAAATTGAAAATAGGCTAAAAATCTGGTGTGAGGGCTGGAACGGGGTATACTTAGCCTCGTGAGGCAAATATGAGAAGGGGAGTGTTCAATTCCCACCTGAGCCATCCTGGTAGTGGCTTTCCGTGGTTTCCCCACTACTACTCCAGGCCAATGCTGGGATGGTTCCCACTTCCCCGTCCTTCCAAACGCACACATTAGTACAGCCATCACAATAAAGGGCGCGTGGTGGCGCATGATCAAGCTGTTAGTCTCTCTCCAAGGTAGACCGGGTCCGATTCCGGGTCAATACATGTGAGATTTTCGACGTGAAATACCATGCCCTGTGGCTCGCATTCCACGTAAAAAGGAAGTCTCGTGGCTCTTGATCGCGCGATTAACGTTCACGTAAAAATACAAGATTCCTTTTATCACAATAACATAGGTAATCCCACAAATCACTACGATATGCAACAACAACAATAAAAGTAGTATAATAATAATAATAATATCGTATGGCCTCGGGTGCCTGGTGCAAGCTTTGTTAATTGACACCCAGAGGGTAGCTTGCATGTCGAATTTCGTCGTTCCTTTGAACGCTATGGAAGTCAAGGAGGTTAGATATCTAAACTCCTTGACACTATAGCGCTTTCTAGTAGAGAATGGAGGAACTTTGTATTGGCGGAAAATCCCGAGATTAAATTTGCCATTGAACACGGCCTGCTGAATTCAAATGGGTTCTTTATCATGCCAACAACGTATGACATGAGTGTCGTGATTTTTGTCGCTTTCAAAAATCACTTACCATGGCCAGGGGCGAACCTGCAATCTTGGGGTTGGTAGTCCGACACGATAACCACTCACCCACCGTGGCAAGCTATAAAAGTAGTGAATTAGTGTTTCCGGAAATCTCACAACCATGCTTTTTGGAACTTCATAGCCTTTTCGAATACTGCTGTTGTTGTTGATTCTTTTAGGAGCTTATGGTCATTAGGGTCATTTAGCCACGGTGGCGTAGTTGGTAGCATGCTAAGCTTATAATCCCAAGGTCGCGGGTTCAAACACGGTCGAAGTTGTCGGATTTTTAAGAGCGTTAAGAAAATCCTCAGTATGCCTTCCTTCGGAGGAGAAGTAAAGGCGGGCGGGCCCATGTAATAGATTTATGGCATGTAAAAGAACCTTCCACTAATTAAACTTGTGTGAAGCAAAATTTGTTGGTTAGGTTTGATTAATGCTCGTAAGTTCCAACGTTCATCACCAGGCGCTGGTTGCGATGGCATCTAGTAGTAGCCAAGTTCACAGCTAGGTGTCGTGGACGGTAGCAATTGGTAGCGAAAGTAGGAACTACTTGAAATTATTGTCTACAGTCCTTACTTTAATTAAGAAAAGATAACACACACTAATACAGTCATTACAATTAACACCGGTTATCAGACATTCTACACACACGTAAAGTACACGGGGCTACATGACCACATTGTTACAGCCCCTAAACTAAGGAACGAACCAACCATATAGCTCCGTGTTCTTGGGTGTAGAGTATAATGCGGAATCTCTTTGATAATATGTGTCATTGTTAGAGTTGTATTTTAAATTTGGGATTCGGATTTGTGAGGAATTGGCCATGGCCTTAATTGAGGTACCGTCCCAGCATTTGCCTGGAGTAAAAGTGGCAAACGATGGAACACCACATCTCAGTTCTGCCTCTCGAGGCTGATTGTTTCCCGTTCCAGCCCTCAGACCAGAATAAAATTCCTTGACAGAGCCGATACTCGAACTCAGACCTCTGCGGTCACTGACAAGAATGCTAGTCACTACACCAGGAGGTGAAGCCTCTTGAATACAACACGGAAGTGGTGTTTGATGTTTTGGGGGTAGAACGTTAAGATAATCTTCCTCAATCCAACATGGTGGCCGAGAAAATTAACATTTAGCACGACGATAGCAATCCATGTTGTATAAAAAATTCGAATTATCCACGATTTTCTTCCATTGATTTGATACGAATTTAGAAAAGAAGGAAGATCGTAGTTTTACGTGACCGTTAATGTCGTGATCATAAGCCACGAAACCTCCTTTTTACGTGGAATCCGAACCACAGGACATGGCATTTCACTTTGAAAATTTCACATGCATTGACCGGGAATCGAACTCGGTCTGCCGTGTTGAGGGGCCAACAGCATGACCGCTGCGCCACCACGCCCCCACGAATTTAGAGGGATTGGTAAAAATGAAGAAGGTAGATGCAAAACCGCACAAGTCCACTTTGCGCCACAAATGATTTGAGACCGGAATAGAGTTCTTTAGACAACTACGCATTATGTACAGTGCAAAACAACATTAGTTTCCATGAGGAAGTCCTTAGAATTGGTTGGTTGGTGGGTTCCTTAGTTTAGGGGCTGCGACAATGAGGCCATACACTTGAATGACCAGTTTTGATCGTCAAGCGATCATCGCCAGATCCATTACACTTAAGCTATAAAATCTATGTCTGAAAATATGGTGATGATGATCGCTTGACGATCGAAACTGGGCATCCAAGTGTATTTAATCTCATGTAATTTGTTTCAGGATTAGGGAATAACCCATCTCATTTGGGCACAATCGTGTTGACTGACTGAAAAGCATTAGACTTTTATAATGAAATATCTAAAACAAACTATTTTCTCAAACTGTGTTCGGTGGACTTCTGCTGTTTTGCTTATAGTTTCTTCAAATGCTTCGAATTATCGATTTATTCGAATTATGGAACTTCGAATTTATTATGAATGTTGGAGTGTACTTAACTCTATTAGCGATTCAGAGGGCGAAACTGTCCTTCATGTTTCTGTCATGTGACTTTTGTTTCTTGGCTTCAGTGACGGAGATAGAATCTAGATGTTTTCAAGACCTGTCTTACAGAGGTGTGCAAATTATTAGACTTGACGCAAGTTTCCCAAAATTACATTTATACTTTTCACGGCACTAAATATGTTTGCATGGCGGTGAACTTATTTCCAATGCTTAAGCAAGGATTTACACTTGTGAGTTGGTATCTCAGTAAAATTTTGTATGCTGTTTTTGAACGCGTTTATCTCTAAATTGAATATTTGTCTCCATAAGGTACATTTTCTCAAAACCTATCCAAGAAAATTGGACAACATTTTTAGGGATTCTTTATATCCCTTATGAGCATAATTTAACGAACCAGAATTCCAATAATTTTCTTCAGTTAAGAGAAAAAAATTCTTAAGTGCTAAATTTAATAACATTTAAGATAAAAAAGTTTATAAAATTATAATTTTGAAAATTGATGAAGTATAACAATTTATGTCACAGGCATACCTCTTTATGATTAGGAAGTTTCAGTGTTCTAATTCCAATTATTTTTTAATGTACCTTTAGTGACACAATATCAGAAATAAAAGTGGTAAAATTTGGGAGCTATAAGTTGGTAGCCCTGTAGTATTCAGAATTGAAATTTCTTTTATATAAGCAGTCATTTGTATATGGTATCTGGATAAAATTTCAGATACAAAGGTGACAGCATTGCTGAGAAAATGAATTTTAAATGTTTGTCGGCCTTTTGGGAGAAAGTTAAGTTAACGCCCCCTAAATGCACAAAATATGTTTACAAGGCGGTGAACTTATTTACAATGCTTAAGGAAGAGTCTTAAATACATTTTATTTTAAGAAACTCAAAGTAAAATTATTTTTTTAGAATTTCCAGTAACAGAGGAGCTTTGCTACTGCAAAATGCCACACGTTTTGTTTTGAATACATCACTCTACTTTTCGTGTGAATTTAGAGCTGAGGGTTTTGGAGTCTTTTTACTGATGATCCACTCTTCAACTATTCAAATATTCATGATCTATGGATTGAAAACACCTGACTTAGAGGGTACATTCCAAAGTCAATGAAAAAATAGAAAACGGGGCAAGCTCAGGTATCTCTCGGAATACCCAATTCTTAAAGTACCCAGACACAATTCGTTATGGAAAAATGTGTAAGTCCACGGGGAAGCAAACTTTACTTCAGTAAGTAGGGTTAAAAAAGATGCCAGCAGATGTTCAATAAAATGATTTTGAATAAAAAATTATGATTGATTTAATAGTACATTATGCAACGAGCATATATTGCCAATAATTAATTAATTACCATTATAGGCGAGTTGCATACGACTGTTTATGTTCGACGATAATTGTAACTTTATTATATGTTTTAACATAAATATTCATAAATATCTGGGGGATTCAGTAACTTCAGTTAGTGAACAGAGCGCGCTGGGTGGTTTGCTGACTGAACAGAGCGCATGCGTGGGTCAAAGAATTTCGAAAGCAGAGACCATTTACTTTTTGCTTGGCAATGCTATTGTTTACAGCCTGCAGGATGTCTAGTGACGATCAGAGCTAGCATTCACTAATATTGTCACCGAAGTCGTTTGAAAGCAATGCGCTGTGTGGAAATTGGCGTTGGGGATATTAAGGTACAGTGCTATTTCTTGTCTCATATTCGCCAGTTTATTTACGCGAACTAAATGGGACGGTGCACTTACCATGTCGGTAATTTATATAGAAATATGCTGTGTTGCTAACTTCTGGACGTAGATTCATAAATTTCTTGCATATGCCGTAGTATTTTCTTGTTACCGTAAAGGTTCGTGCTGATTTTGTCTTTGTGTTTGGGATTGTAACTAAAATGGTTGATCCGATATCCAATTAGAACTTTCCAATCATATAATTCGTGACCGGCATGTTGTATTTTGAGCGCATGCGCGAAGCTATCCTTACCTAATTGGTCAATGAATGAGCTCTGATTGGCTGGAGAAACTGTTTCATAATGAAGAATAGTACTATAATGACCCTCATTATGATACAGTTTTCTGACATATAATATTTACATTTTCATTTCGATTCTTTATTTTATTCTATTGGTTTGCACACCTCTGTATTTTACTCTTTGGACCCATCAACGAGCGGGGTAATTAATGCTCGTTAGAAGTAAAACTGGGATAAAAGCATGTTATTTTAGGAATCTCCATCGTACTACTGTAAAACACTGTCAATTATCCTGAAAAGACAGTCGCTTCTTTATTACCCAAGAGAAGACTTCTCAACTTCTATGGAAGAAAAATGGGTCCGTAAATCCATCTTTAATACATGACATTCCGAGACGCTACCAGGCTCACTGAAGTGACGATCGTCCCTACAATGAAAGAAGTGTCCTCTGGGACCCATTTATTCCCATCAACCATCCCTCACCTGGGGTTTCTTCTCTGTATGTGAGACGTAGCGCGTTTCACCGCGCATAAATACTATATATGAATAGGTAACAGAACAAAGATTTTTGTTGGCGGTGAAAAATGGTAGGCTTCCCCTTCTCTCATTTCCTCTTGGGAGAATTATGGGAGTAAAGAATGTCAACTTGACAGGCTGTCATTTGAGCGGTGAAGTAAGAGGGCGGAGGAATTCGTTTGGTATTCACACCCTGCCATGGTGCGCCTGCGCTCTTTAAGCACATAAAATATTCAGCCGGCGGCTTCGATGGCGTAGTTGGTAGCACGCTGAGCTTCTATGCCCAAGATCGTGGGTTCAAACCCGGCCAAAGTCGTCGGATTGTTTAAGAGCGTTAAAAATCCCTCAGTTTGCCTTCCTTCGGAGGGGAAGTAAAGCCGGCTGGTCCATATCATAGATTTATGACATGTAAAAAACCTTCCACTAACTAAAAATAGTTATTCATAATGTTGAATTTTGGGCTTATGCCGTGTTTTATTATATTAAAATTCGACGCGTTTCGAAAGAAACCATGGCATTCTTCGACAGGAATAATCTGGAATACGACAAATGATTGCTAAGAGAAAGCAACAAAGAACATATAGAGGGTGCCCAAAGATGGACGCCATTATAATAATGGCAATCATTTGTCGTATTTCAGATTATTCATGACGAAGAAAGACATGGTTTCTTTCGAAACGCGTCGAATTTAATATAATAAAACACGGCATCAGCCCAAAATTCAACATTATGAATAGTAACACGGGCCGTGAAAGTCTAAATGATAATAGTTAGTTATTGTTGTTTTAAGGGGCGGAACTACGAGGTAATCTGCCCCTCTTAACACAGATTAAAGTATACAAATTTGGAATGGAATTTAAAATTTAGAGGTGGACACCTAAATTTCAAAAGAACGAAAATTAATAAAACAAAAAATGCAATAAAACAAATTTATTTATTTATTTAGCTTATGGTATAAAACACATCACAATACATATTATAATATAATAATAATTAAAACAAATAAAACAAATAATAATAATATAAAAAATTATGCAAAAAATAATAATTCTGCATTAAAAAACGAACAGATCGTTGAGTCAATGTACACTGGACAATTTAGATTGTAACTAAAACTGTGTGAAGCAAAATTTTTAGGTTAGATTTGTTTAACGCTCTATAAAGTTCCAATGTTCGCTACCAAGGGCTGATTGTGGTGGCATCTAGTAGCCAAGTTCAGAGCTAGGTGTCGTTGACGGTAGCATTTGGTAGCAAAAGTAGAAACTACTTGAAATTGATCGTCTGCAGTCCTTACCTGAAATACATACAGCACACACTAATACAGCCATCACAATTAACACCGGTTTTCAGACAGATTTTACACACATCCAATGTAATATTTACAGTAAAGATCAATAAATTGTAGAATAATAACACGGGATTTTATCAAATCCATTTTCCTTATCTAAAACCATTATCGTAATTGAAACTCGAGCAATAGCTGCAACCATTTAGTTTTGAATCATTGCATGAAATTATTTTTATACTTTTACCTCATAGGCCAGGCGACAGGTATTTCAATAAGGAATTAATTAGTGGAATGCTGGAAATTGATTTAATCGCTTTATTTGGACCCAGATATTACTCTCCCAAGTTTTCCCCCTAGAGGGAAGTCGGCGTTGGCCCTTCTGACCCTAAGAAGGTACCATTTTTCGTTTTGTTGCAAATATCTCCCAAACCATTAACTTTATCAACACAATACCTATTATAAAAATAATCTAGAGTAAATTTCCTACAAAACTGTTCTGACTCTTTTGTCTCTAATGTTAACCGTTACGATGCTACGACCATTCGAAGTGGAGCCCTTTCTGATTCTTGCGGAAAAACTATGGAAATGATATGCCATATCAAAGTTTCTACATGTTATAGATATTTGTCAGCATTCCAGGTGCACAAGCTGTTAACTTGTTACAAGTATAACAGCTTTTCAATGTAAACAGCTGTGGCAAAGTACCTACCATTAGTATTATTGCGTAATATTGCCATATAATCACTCTTTTCCACACCACCTGGCGGGAGAGTAAATGGCGCGTTTTCTTATTTGGTGTCCCCAGGAGGCCTAATCCACTGTTCAAATGTCAAAGTTTGTCGATTTTAACCATTTTGATGAAGGCTGGCAGTCTTGATCGTCTGCCTCAATTTCTCCGTCATCGCTTTCGTCGTCTGTATCGCTACATTTGTCCGACGTCACAGGGCACTCAAGATTAACAACGATGTCTCCGGCACAACCATTCATATCATCTTCCTCAGCAGCATTTGTACATGACCGTCCCATACAATTCATGCAGATTCTGGAGCATCGGAGGCCCGTTTTCCTGCAACCACACGCTGCGTTACATCCTTTCGAACAATTGCAGGACACTGTGTTTAGAAGCGTTTGTGGCGCGGGACCCCTCGTAGGTATGGGAGCCAAACCACATTGAGAATTTTTCCAGCCCCAATCCAGTGGATTTGTATCATTTCCATACCATGTTTGGATTTGATGGTATGTTCTTAAAGAGTGCTCACGTGCCGCTGATTCGGTGGGAGGTAAGCTTGCGAGATTAAATCGATGTTTGCTTAGAGGTTTTGAAAACGGTTGGAACCGCAACTCATTCAGGGTATTTCCCGTGGTTTTGTTGTCATAAAGCCTAGCCAAAAACAACTGGCCCGCTTTGTCAATTTCATCGGGGTTTGCGATCACGTCTAGGAAAACCCAAACAGCTGTCTGCAGTTCCTCATTACTCTTCAGCAGTGTTACGAATTTCATTTTGCCCTGCCTGTGAAACTAAGACGTTGTATCGCGCCCACTAAACGCATGCAAAAAGAGGATGTTTTCGTGTACATACGGCGGGAGATTGAAACTTGTTGTGCAAAATAGTTGTTGTTTGGTTGATGATGATGATGATGATGATGATAATTGTTGTTTTAAGGGGCCTAAAATCTAGGTTATCGGCCCCTAATGATCTGGGTGATAGCGAAAATGAGAATGAAATGGAAACCAGAACAAAAAGTATGTGAGACGGAAAATACGTACAAAGAGAAACTCAGATAGAAACAACTCACAATATGGTCTTACAAAAGGGAATTTAGAACGAAAAGATTCACAAAAAGAATAGATTGAAAAAGACCCACAAAACGTAGCCTAGATTCAAAATACGCACAAATTGCAATGTAGCGTCGAAATACTTACAAAATGCAACTGAAATTCAAAATACTTACAAAATGCCAATTAGATCGAAAATGCGTACAAAATGCAATTGAGGTTCAAAATACTCACAAAATGCAATTGAAATTGAAAATACACAATGCAATTCAGATTGAAATAGGCCCTATCCCAGTTCCAATCCAAATTATTCACAAAGTGCAATTGAAATTCAAAATACTTACAAAATGCAATTGAAATTGCTTACAAAATGTACGGTAGATTCAAACGACTCATGTGGATTGACAATACTTACAAAATGCAATTTAGATTGAAAATACGTGACAAAATGTAATTTATATTCAAAATATCCACAAAATGCAATTGAGAATCAAAATATTTGCAAAAAGCCCGCCGAACAAAATGCAATTTAGATTCAAAATTCTTGCGAATTGCAGTGTAGGTTGAAAATACAAAATGCACTTGAAATTCAATAATCTCACTAAAATGTCCTGCGCCTACATTGAAGGACTTACTAAAAAGCAATTTAGATTGTCAATCTTTACAAAATGCAAGTGAGGTTGAAAATAATCGCGAGATGTAATTTAGGTCGAAAAAACTTACAAAATGCAACGTAGATTAAAAATGCCTTAAAAATCGCTAAAAGGGAATTTAGATACACGGTGAACCAAGTAACAAAAACAGTGCGGGAATCTTAAAGAGAAAAGGAAATATAAGGAAAAGAGGAGAGGAGAGGAGAGGAGAGGGTCCGCCCCAAAGGTAAGGGACAAAAGAGGAAAACGGACCCAGCTCAGGAATCCCTCGGGGTCGCCAACTCCCGAACTCACCAGCCGTGAGCCCCTGAGGGTGTAGCATTATGTAGGGTGCACCAGAAGTGGTGGGGCTACATACACCCTGCCTCCTTACGGGCCTTGAGCACAAGGCAGGAGGTAAAAGGAAAAGAAAAAGAAGGCTGACCCCTCACAGAAGGAGGGAATCAGGAAAGATGAGACAAAGGCCAGTTAAGGTGGGAAAGTGAAAGACTCCCTAGGCGTCGGATACCCTAATACCGTCGGGGTCGGAAGAGAACAAGAGGTGTCCAAGGGAAGTCGACAGGAAAGAAGACGGAGAGGAGCCCGGCACAAGTAAGTGGAAGCAATGCCAGACTCAGCTGGGGTCCCGTGGTCGCCAACCCACGTCCCACTAGATGTGAGCCCCTGGGGGCTTGTTTGGTTGAACCTTTGGTGGGTTCATAAAATACATTTTCATGGAGGGTGGCACACAAGCCGCCAAGATGACCAGGATATCTTTATCTTCAGCCACTATAATGACCGAATTGTCGGGTCGAGAGAACTGGAGTGCGGTGGTAACGATGAGCTAATCAGCATCTTTTGAGGCGTGTCTGGTTTCGATTCCTTCGCTTTCGAATTTGACGAGCAACAAGTCGATCAATCTTCGTTTGTTTGTGTCATTAGACAAAAATTTTGCTTGTGGCATAGGAGCCGTCATGGACTCATAAAAAAAAACATTAGCAGCATCATGCTTGTGTAATCGTCGAAGACGTTCAGCGGACTTGGTACTGCGAGCTGCTGGATGGTCAGGACACTGTTTTTGATATATCTTTTAACGTAATTCACATATTTTGCACTAATGTCGACAAAAGTATCGGTTTGGTGCCTAATTACACGGTGCAGAACATATCCTCCGTTGAGAAAAAGATGTAGGTCCTCAAATGTGGGCTCATCGGTAACAGGATGGAATAATTTGTAGAACACAGAATTCTGCTTCTTACGTACTCCCGCTTCATCAAAGATCGCAACCGCATACGAAGCTAGTTCAAACTTGAAATATTGTTTCAATTCTGCATCGGATTTCTTTGCAAGGCAAATGCTATGGATGATTCTGAAGGAGACATCGATGTTAATCTTGAGCGCCCTGTGACGTCGGACAAATGTAGCGATACAGACGATGAAAGCGATGACGGAGAAATTGAGGCAGACGATCAAGACTGCCAGCCTTCATCAAAACGGTTTAAAATCGACTTACTTTGACATTTGAACTGTGGATTAGGCCTCCTGGGGACACCACTAAAAAAAAGCGCCATTTACTCTACCGCCAGGTGGTGTGGAAAAGAGTGATTATATGCCAATACTACGCAATAATAATACCAATGGTAGGTACTTTGCCACAGCTGTTTACATTGAAAACCGGTTATACTTGTAACAAGTTAACAGCTTGGGCACCTGGAATGCTGACAAATATTTATAACATGTAGAAACTTTGATATGGCATATCATTTCCATAGCTTTTCCGCAAGATTCAAAAAGGGCTCCACTTCGAATGGTCGCAGCATCGTAACGGTTCACATTAGAGACAAAAGGCACAGAACATTTTTGTAGGAAATGTACTCTAGATTCTTTTTTATAATAAGTATTTTGTAGATAAAGTTGATTGTGTGGGAGATATTTGCAACAAAACGGAAAATGGTACCTTCTTAGGGCCAGAAGGGCCAACGTCGACTTCGCTCGAGGGGGAAAACTTGGGAGAGTAATATCTGGGTCCAAATAAAGCGATTAAATCAATTTCCAGCTTTCCACTAATTATTTCCTTATTGAGGCTTTTTTCCGACCTTTCGCCTGGTCTATCAATTTTAATAGAGTATATTTTTTAAAATGTTAAATTAAATAATTCAAAATTGATTCTCTCAGCAAAATAGAATAGTTTAAACTAGCATTACCCGTCGCGGCTTCGTCCGCGAATATTCTTGTTGTAAAGAGTACACTTAGCAAAATCTCAATCATGAATGCAATGAATGATTTATCCTTGGTATGAATAATCAGACTTGATCAATTCAGCTACTGGTGCAGTGGTTAGGGGTTTGTCATTCCCTCATAGGTATATCGAATGAATTTAGTTTTCTGGGAATATCACAGACACTGTTAAGTTAAGGGCCTTTAAATGTGGTTTCCGGAGTCCCTTTATAGTCGGGTGAAAAAGACCTTTCGTACCACACTCACATGTGAAAATTGCGTGAAAAAAATTCTAGAGTGCCCCTTGACCACCTTAAGCGCATTTTACTGTATGTATTGATGAATTTTACAGCTTAATTTGGTTCAGTGATAACCTTATAACCGTCTGGAAACTTTCACAGTAATGTAATAATTGAAATTGCATTGCATCTTACAGAAATAGATGGACATGTGAGATTCTGTTACCATGGTTACCGTGTTGCATTCTTTCTTTATTTCATTGTAAATATACATGTTTTAAGGTATTTATTTAATTGTGAGGCATTTAAAGAGTAAGTGAGTGTGCTTCTCTTACGCATTGAGTTATGCTGAACATGTAGGTACCCCATATGTGTAGGTTGGTGTTAATGGGACCTTATTTTCTGTACACAACTGGAATGGGACCTTAGCAGAAAAATAAAGGGAGGGATAAATTATTGAGCTACTTTTAAGGAAATACAGTATAATGTATTTCACGTTTTAAATGCGGCAGCTTTATCGGGGCTGAAATTCACAATAGTCTATAACTGTTATTGATTTAAGCATGACTAGTTCATCTTCAATGCTCTTTCGTTCCCAATATCTTGCAAGCTCGGCTGATAATTTGTCCTTTCTCTCCTGCTAGAGGGGTTTCCCGCACTTATACACTTTTGGTGGTGAGGACCAACAGTTAACCATATCACAAAATGTTGAACATCAAGATCAGAAATAATACTTTTATTGCAGCCAAATAGCCATTGAAAATAAAGTATAAAAACGTACACTAAAATTGCACTCTGACACTTTGAGTTGCATTGTCTTTGATTGATTTTGTGAATTTTCTACAGAGCTCTAAGTGGTAGCGATCACATGGTTGTCCATATAGTTGGCATACACACGTCACTGTAGGTTCATGGAAATATTTGCTAACACAGATAAGGTAGTGAACACCATGGCCAGCCAGACGTGTAAACACATGCCTCAACTCAAAGTTGGCTGTTGTCCACGTCCGGTCAATCATGGCTCCAGTTCCATAAAATTCTTGAGGTATGTCTTCTCGTTTTTTCTTCAGTGATGTTAGTAGCTGTTCCGAGGATCTGGTATTTGGTAGAGGTAAATAGTTTCTAATGTCTTCTATAAGAAATGATTCTCTTGTCAGGAAGTAGACGAATCGTGGCATGGTAGTTTCTGACACTCCGATTGTTTTTTTTTATGAATAATGCCTTCACTCATTCTAGTGAGGAAAGGTTATTTTCTGTTAGGTGTTGCCAAATGACTTCAATGCCATCAAGATCAGAAATCCCAGCGGAATCCAAGTCTTTTTGTACAAAGGTGTGCAAATTATCAGACTCGACGTCAGTTTTCCAAAATTGTATTTTCACTTTTCATGGCTTAATGTACTAAATATGTTCGAAAATACTTCCAATGTTTAACCAAGAGTCTCAATTACGTTTTCATTTAAGAAACTTAAAGTTTTTTTTTGAAATTCCTAAATTACGACGTGAGTTTTGCTTGGTTTACTTGACCTGGTTATATAAGCTGGTCTCATACAATACTACTCCAAAGAACAACGAGTGTACCTTGTTTATTTATTTGTCTCTATGGTTACCCCAGCGATAATGACTGCTTCACATGACCTCCTTGATCCCGCCTTCCTGAGTCTAGATCAGCAGTCACAAAGGAGGTTCTGCGCTCTGGATTCCTGCAGTGGAGAAGTGTTGCGGTTTTGGCACACCAGCCCAGGGGACCCGGACGTGAGAGTATACCAAAATATGTACAATTTTTAAGGTCATTTTCTTGAAAACTATTAATTTGATTTTCCTGAAATTTCATACACATATTGCACAC
Organism: Meconema thalassinum; assembly: GCA_946902985.2. Classification (NCBI taxonomy): domain Eukaryota; kingdom Metazoa; phylum Arthropoda; class Insecta; order Orthoptera; family Tettigoniidae; genus Meconema; species Meconema thalassinum. Next base: position 32,078,906 of record OX336394.1, read on the forward strand.
ATGATCTATTGTCTGTTCCACAAGTATCATGGAGCTGCAGTTATTTTTGTATCCGTTACACCAACAAATGTCCTTGAATGTTTTATAATTCTCAGTTTGCGGAAGAAACTTTCGGTACACATTTCTTGGAAAGTATTCCATGAAACGACCCCAAATTGTGTAGTTCTTTTCTCTAAGATGATCATCATTTTGGATTGCCTGGTTTTGTTTGTCTCGAGTCATTAATATAAGAAAAATCAAAAAATAATATTTATGCCAATATTTTGTTGATTTCTTTTGCTTACATATTCAAGAAAAAAAGTATTCTTATTCGCAAAACTTATTCATTTTAGGCATAAAACATAGAGTGTTTATGTATATATCCATCTCAAAAATTATATTACTCTACAAGGAATACTTTGGGAGATAAATGTACCTAAATTTGCAAAATATCAATTTTACAGGAAAGCATATTGAAAATTAATGACAGAATTTACTGACCTTTAGGTGGCTTAGCATAAACCTGGCTGGTATTCGTCCAGCCCCTGACCTTCCTTGCCCTCCTTCTTTTTTTGAGCTCTTTTATTTGATCTAGCCTCCTTAGTCATTGATTGCGCTGATATCTCTGCCTCCTTCATCCTCTGACGGTTGATCATGAGTAGCGCATTAGCCATATTTGAACCACATAAGATACATAATTTCTCAATAACATTTCTCCTAATGCTAACATCATCATTAAAAGATATAATAGCAACCATTTCTGGGTCCTAGGGGAACTCATATGTTGCTTAAAATTACCACAGGTTTTACAAGATAAATTTAACCTACATGCCAAGCTTCCTCATATAATGCAAGAGAGTGTTCACTGTCACAGTACCGACACTTTGCCACGCTGTTTATAATGTTAATCAGGGATTTAAAATCTACGATAATATAATTATTCACATTGCTACTGTTCTCACTGTTTAGACTAATATCTAATCTGTCACATTTGTAAGACAGCTTACGTTTCCGTGCACTTGGGGGCGAACTAATCTCATTCACACGTTGCACACTGTCACTGTTATCTTTTATTATTAAATCTTCTTGCAGAGTTTCTAGGCGTATGCGATGTTGATTGCCATGATATTTTTGCTTTGAATTGAATTTCTTTATGCGCGGCATTTTACAGGAACAACAGCATTCACTATCCAGATGTACATTCATGTGGTAATAGCAAAGCTCGTGTAGGCAAAAACTGTTTGTAAACATTACACAACGTGGGAAACAATTGAGGCTCAACAACCAAGCTTGGGTGAAAGTGTCCATACGGCCAGTATGGATCAAGGAGTAAATAGAGTTGAAAAAGTTACTGCCTTTCAACATAAGCCACAAGGAACTGTTCAGTCTACAGTTTGACACATTGGAAACGTGGGCGTGGGAAGAGCCCGCCATTTTTAAGAACCTATTCAAATGGACTTAGAAGGAAGATAACCTCAATAAACTATATATATTCTGATTCAGAAAAGTTCCCTCTACACATTTATGCTGATATCAAAAATTGGCAAATTTAGGCATTTTGCGACGTCCGGGTCCCCGTAATTACATTTTCATTTAAGAAACTTCAAGATTTTTTTTTTTGAAATTCCACAAATAGACTTCCAAAAGGCATACGACTCTATAGATAGGGAATCCTTATTCACGGTCCTGAAAGGACTAGACCTCGATAACAAAACTACAAACCTAATCAGAGAAACACTAACTAATACATCCTCCAAAGTTAAATTCATGGGGGAACTCTCCACCCCTTTTGAGATTAAACTGGTGTACGGCAAGGAGATGGACTTTCTCCACTAATATTTAACTGTGCCCTAGAAAAATTTGTCAGTGACTGAAATGTGAACACCCACAGTGGAATCAGAATAGGAACTAAAACAAAGGCATTAAGGTCAATTGTTTAGCATTTGTTGATGGCATGGCCTTATTAGCTGAGACATGGGGAGAAGCCAAGGAACAGATCCTCGAACTCCAGAGGCAAGCGTTAAAAATGGGTCTCAATATCTCAGTTGAAAAGACCAAAATTATGACGAATATAAATCACCCTCCAAAAAATCTTCAAGTGGGCAAACAATACATAGACATCGTCAAAGAATTTAAATATCTTGGGGAATAGATCGGCTGGAATGCGCTAGAGAAAAAGGCAATGGAAACTAGGAGAAATAAAGTTGAATTGGCCTTCCAATTTTCGAAGGACACTTATAACAAGAAGTCCCTCTCCTGGAATACCAAGATAAGACAGTATAACACGGTGATTAAACCAGAATTCTTATATGCAGCCGAAACATTGTCTATCACCACCCAGGGACCGCTTGAAAGGCTGGAGGTCAAGGAAAGAAAGATAATACGCAAAATCTTAGGCCCAAAATATCATAACAACAAATTAATCCATGTCAGGAACGAAACTCTTTACCAGAAGACTGAATAGCTCTCGGACACAATAAGAAAACGAAGAATTGATTTTTATGGGCACATCCTCCGAATGAATTCAAATAGACTAACCAAAAAGATCGTCGACCACTTTCGTAATAAAAATACAAATCCTCTTTGGTTTAAGGAAACCGAGAAAGACCTCGTGGAACTCAGACACCATGCTCATGGACAAAACAGCCAAAGCCGTCACCAAGGATAAGAAACAACGGTTCCAAGTGAAACTCAAACAAAAGCGTACGATCCACATCTCTGCCGAGGAAAGGGAAGCAAGATCTCAAAGGATGAGGAAATACTGGGCCAAAAGGAAAGCTCAAAACAATAAAAAGTGATTGATTTCATATACCTCAAAGTTGGGTGAAACAGATAAAGAAGAATAGGAGCTTTGCTAATGCAAAATGCCACACGTTTTGTTTTGATTACTTCACTCTACTTTTTTGGGTGAATTTAGAGCCGAGGGATTTGGAGTTTTTTACTGATGATCCGCTCTTGACTCTTGAACTATTCAAAGATTCATGAACCATGGATTGAAATCACCTGACTTAGAGGGTACATTCCAAAGTCAATGAAAAAGTAGAAAACGGACCCAGCTCTGGTATCCCTCGGAATACCCTGTTCTGGAAGTTTCCAGATGCAATTCCTTATGGGAAAAGATGAAAGTCCACGAGGGAGGAAGCATTACTAAGTAGGGTAGCAAAAGATGTCAAGATGTCAAAAGTTGGTCAATAAAATGATTTTGAATAATCAATTGTGACTGAAAGGCCATATTCCGAAAAGCCACACAAATCTCGCATTCAATCGACGATCAGTCGAATCACCCCAGCACGCATAAATTACCGGGGTTCAATTCAATGGTGCACAGGGCTTTAAACATACCCATGTCAAAAGACAATTATAATAAGGAAATATGAATAATCAAGCAAATAGCAAAGGAAAACAATTTCCCGCCCAGCGAATAGATACAATTTTAGTCAAACATAAAAATAAAGACAAAATGATCCCAAAACCGGATAATAATAAGAAACAATTCGCGCGTTTCAACTATGTGAATGCGAACACATATAAAATCACTAATCTGTTTAAAAAGCAAGTCATAAAAATATCATTCATAACGAATAACACAACCGTTGATCATCTGCAAAATAGTAATCTTAATAAACAAGACCCGTATTGAAAGTCAGGGGCATATTCTATTACGTTCCAAGACACAGGTTGTCAAGCTAATTACATCGGGCAGAGTGGAAGAAAAGTAGATACACGCTACCATGAACATAGAAATGCGATAAAATACGGTGCACACTCAGCCGTATGCGAACATAAGTGCGACGCGGGACACAATTTTATTAACATTTAAACCGACTTAAAAATAATTCATTATAACCGAAAGGCAGAGCTCTTGACATAAGGGACGCAATTGAGATACACCTAGGTAAAAGAAACAACCCCAATAATCTAAACGAATACACTTTCATGGAGAGCTCACCCCTCTTCACTCTACTAGAAAAGACACCCTGTCGGAAACAAGACACAAAATAGCGATACAGCCAAGCTAGATAAAGGGGGGGGGGGGGGTGAATAGGTGGATTTTAATAGGAAAATGTTATCAGGATCAGGACGTACGATGTACTTCTTTCCATCAATAAACCTAGGCAGTATTAAAGGTACCGGGACTTTCTCAGAGACCGTGTGCGCTTAGTATGAATGGCTACTAGTCTACGCGTGGCGAGGGATGTTCCACGGTCTTTAATAGTTGATGACCTTCCAGCATACAATAACATACACCATATGTCTAGTCTTGGCATACCACCAAGTACACTTGCACTTGACACAACCAGCATTTAGGAATGCTGGTTACTTCACAAACAACCTTCAAACTCGAGTGCACATAATACTTTGGTCGACAGTAGATGCGCAATAGTTAAGGTCGGCCGGGAGCGGGCGCGCCATTGAAGTCCTGACCTCACCCCTTTGGAGTTTTTTTTCTGGGGGTACATTAAAAACATTGTGTATGCAGAAAAAAATCGGGATTTGGATCACCTGCGGGAGCGAATTTCTGCCGCCATCTTGACAGTTACTCCTGAAACGATGCACGTACCAATCCAGCCATTGGGAAAGCGTGCGTTCAATGCTGATGTTGGTGGTCGGACTGGCCTAGATTTTTAATCTACAGTCCCTGTTTCCTTAAACTGATTAAACCATCGAATTACAGTTTTGTAATCAGGTGCAGTTTGTCGGGCGGTGCAGTCATTGGCGCGCGTGCCCCCGGCCGACCTTGGCTACTGCGCATCTAGTGTGTGCATAGTAAGGTCACGTCCCCTCCTAAACAAAACTTACTTTAACCAGTTGGCGTTCAGTGAAAGAATTACACGTTTAACATAAAGGGTTTCGGTGCTATAATGTTTTGAATTGTAGGCATTATTTTTCGACGACCCTGTACAATATTCTTCAATACAAATTTGATTTAATTTTCTTACTTTAAATTACACGATACACGTTCCGGCACTTCGATGCCTTCAACAGTCGTTCATAGTTTGCTAAAATATTACATACACACACTAACAAAAATCCTTTTACATACATAAAATATCGGATTTTCTTCATGACTAGCGTTAGATATTGTATATCTAATGCTTTGTTAGATGATGATCATTTTACTGGCGGGTCCTTGTTTTGCTCGCTCTGCAGCTAGAGTACTAACGAGTTAGGAGGCTGATGTCTTGTCCGGGCTGGCGATTAAGGCTGCCCCACACAAGAACCGCAGTGAGGGAAGGAGGTTAGCCCCTGAGACAGCAGACATTAATCCCCTGTACTTATAGCCCACTACAAGGCTTAGAGACGGGGGAGGGATCATTGGGTAAGCTGCAATATACATACTGAGCTCACAATACAGGTACACACTGCACGAAAAGACACACTTATATCGTTAAATGCATTGCAAGTTAGTTAAATACAGCATATCGTCTGTAAAAAAAAGAGCATCCAGCGTTGAGAAAAGACTATGGGTCTTGTGGGCTTTTACTTTTAACGGACCCCCCCCCCCCCCCCCCCCTACACTGGTTTTGTTACCTCACTTATTATCATGAAGAAACTCTGAACATGTATATATTTTATCATCTTGTCGACTTCGTCGTTACGCTGGGGTCTGGCGTTACGTTACGGTGACGGGACGAAATGTCCCCAGATGCACTAAGGTGTGTGACGTCATTGTACCACTTGGTGCATGTGTTCCCCGACAATCTCTACATCGTTAGTATAAGACAAAAATCCCCGATTCTTGGATGTCACGTGTAATCTCGAGAACCACTGGATGGATTTTGATACGGTTTTCACCATTCTGTAAAGGATATCTCGAGGAAATATTCTGTAGACAATAAATTATGTATGATCAAAGGAAGCCAAGCAGTAACGATTTCAGTGAAAAAGTCGAAAACAAACTTGGCGTCCGTGCGCTTATTAAGCCTACGCTGGGCAAACCGTTAAACATATCAATATACTATGAACGTAAGAATTGGTCAGCATAAAGTTTTAAAAAAATTCCCGCGAGAGCCTCTCTATCTTCAATACATCGCCCACTATCAGTGTTTGTAGACTGGATGGAAGAGGCACGTCCCCACTCGCTTGACCTTGCTTTGCTCTTGGTTCGCACTTGCCGTTCGCGAGTAATTTGAAACAAGATAAGCAAGATAAGTATTATGCAGATAATTTTCTAACATGTCTTTGGCTTCGAGTGAAGCGAGAAGCCTCCAGCCTTTCTAGCATTTTTCAGCATTTGTAGCAGACTGACTGTTACTTTTTTCGTCATAATAGCTTCCATAATTATCTGTCAATTGATTACCTTTGTTATTGCATACAAGTATCGTTTATATTACGTCTTAGTAATTTAAACATTTTCGAGGATAGCACGTTTGAAAGAAGAGCCTCGTCCTGTGCTGCATGCTCGCCCGGAGTGGAGCACGTGCTCAGTTCCGCCGGCAACACAAGTACTGAAGCACTATCCGTCATTGGTGTTATTGTTGTCTGTCTGTTTTATTTTCTGTTCGATCAAATCAGGGCTGCCGACAGTGGGGTTCGAATTCACTATCTCCCGAATGCAAGCTCACAGCTGCGCGCCCCTAACCGCACGGCAAACTCAAATATTAATCTAAACAAAACAACAAGAATAAAATTGCTGACGTAAAAGTTGTTAAGATCGTCAGCATACAGTACATCCAAGAAGGAAGGGTTGTGCTCTCCACATCTGTCAATCGGTAATTCATCGTATCACAACGAAATGAATGTCGTTATTGGTTCTCTTCGCGTACGGTATCCTTAATACTTGTCCAATCCGTTAAAACCTGCAAAACTGCTCCTTCATGGGCGTGTTCAATTTCAAGTAGCTGCTGGGGTTGTGTTGTCTCGCTAACTATTGAAAGCACAGTACTCGAAGCGGGTGAACATAACGTATGACGTCAGCGCTACCTCTGCCTAGAGTTAGCAACACTGTCGCCATAAGGCTCCACAGTCTTTTCTAAACGCTGGATGCTCTCTAGGCATTATGTCATGTCTGTGTGCGAGGATTTCACCAATATGTAGGCTAACGATCGGGCTCATTAAAAGACGTCAGAACACCTCGCCTGGATCCGTTGAAGGATAGCAATTGCTTATTACATCGCATTTATGAAACTCATTTCAGTGATTCTTGGTGAAATGAGCAAAGAAATTTAAGTTCCCTTAAGAAACTCCGCAATGTCCTGTACATTGCCCAGGCTAATTTCCAAAGCGGCTTCGGTGCCGTAGCTCCTTTGCCCAAGTTCGCGGGTTCAAACCCGACCCAAGTCGTCGGATTTTTAAGAGAGTTAAAAATCCCTTGTATGCCTTCCTTCGGAGGGGAAGTAAAGCTGGCGGGCACATGTCATAGGTTTATGGCACGTGAAAGAACCTTCCACTAACTACAATTGTGAGAAGCTAAATTTGCATGCCATACTTGATTAAAGCTCTATTAAGTTCCAACGTTCGCCGCTGGGTGCCGATTATGGTGGCATCTAGTAGCCAAGTTCGCAGATAGGTGTCGTTGACGGTGGCATTTGGTAGGAAAAGTAGAAACTACTTGAAATTGATCGTCTGCAGTTTATATGAAGCACATAATGTTCACCTTTTAAAATATACCGGGCGATTAAGCACCTCCCCTGGGTTATCTAAACAATGTAAATTCAACTAATTTTGAAAACCCGTTCCCTTGGAAACTATAACACTAAGATTCCCAAAAATCTCTGGCAATGAATATACTGTAACGCCATCAGAGAGCACACTGAACCTCAGATAATAAAGAATTCATATTTTGAGTGTTTTATATTTAAAATAGAAATATGCATTACATTTGAGGAATTAAAGCTGGAATGGAAATTTTGTGTAAGACATCCAAAGACAACAGTCCCAATTTTATAGGTTCAGGGTAATTATATAAACACAGTACACATAAACAGAATGTTTCACTTGGATTGGTTAAAAACTTCCTGAGTAAATGGGGCATTTATATGTAAAAAAGCAAGTTTTCAGAAAGCAACCATTAAATATACTAGTGTATATATGAGACTGAAATCTGTACTTACAGTTTCCTAGAAGATGGTTGGTTGGATGGTTGGTTCCTCAGTTTAGGGGCTAGGACAACGTGGTCATGTAGCCCCGTGTAGTTTGGGTGTGTGTCGAATCTGTCTGATAACCGGTGTAATTCTGATGACTGTATTAATGTGTGTTATCTGTTTATTAATTCAAGTAAGGTCTGCAGACTTTGAATTTTTCAAACAGTTCCTACTTTTTCCGCTAAACTCCATCGTCAACGACTACTAGTTCAGAACTTAGCTACTAGACGCCACCGTAGTCGGCTCTTGGCAACGAACGTAGGAACCTAAGAGCGTTGTTTACATTCTTAACCTATATAATTTAGCTTCACACAGGTGCAATTAGTGGAAGGATTTTTAACATGCCATAAATCTATGACATGGGACCACCGGCTTTACTTCCCCTCCGAAGGAAGGCATACTGAGGGTTTTTAACGCTCTTACCTAGAAGCGACCTGCTTCATAAGATATGTCTTCTCTTGCTTCCAGCTTGTCCTCAAGCATCTCCTTGTCAGCTCATTCTTCCTTTCTTGGCAATAGATGACATTGATTTCGATTGATTTCAAATTTCTCTGGAGGTGGAAGCAAATTCATCGCAGCACAACACTTTTGTCTGCAGTCATTTCCATTCCATTGGAACGCAGAGCATAATCAAGTTTAATGTTGATTTCATAATGGCCATTCTGTTCTGGTTTAGAAGAAGTCATAAAAGAAACTACAGCTGAGCACATGTAAGATCGTAGGTTGTTATTTTCTTGAAGCCGAACAGTCAACCCCACCACATTGTCTACATTGTACAAATTGAAAAATTGTGTCTGATAAATTAGTTAAATGAATTATAACATTACCAGATTCATCGGTGTTGTCAGTAAATTGATTGTATTGTCTCCTAGAAGGAAACATTTCTTTTGCTTGATGCTTTGGTCACAACATCTAACGTACAACTGGGTCCTCGAGTGTTACGATCTTGTGCAATAACCTCACAAATTGCTCTTTTATCGAACTGATTTCCTTTAAACAACTCTTGGTTTGATCATTGTGAAGAATAAACTTTGTTGAATTTATTCTCAACGCACTCATATTATTGCACACAAAACTTAATATACTTTTTACCGCTTAACCACCACGCCTTTACAAACAAATGAGCATCGCTATTCACAGTCTGCAGCATAGCCACTGCAAAAACTGCCAAAAATACTTTCCCTGATGCTTTAAATATAGGGAAGTAGTAAGTACAGAGTTGCGTTACAAAAAGAGGGTGTGGCAGCACATCATGCCTTACATTGAAATGGCTTTTAAATGCCCTAATATATACACTTCAATTTAAGAAGCAATACCATGTTGTAGAGCACATTATCAACTATCAAAATTCACAGGAAACCAAAAATCGATTTTTTGACCCAATGCTCTGGGGAAGGTCCCCTTACTAGATTAAGGCCAGTTTAACATATTTTAACACTTACATATCGTATTATGAGCTGTGAAATAAGTAATATCCATTCAGAAATCTGTGTATTTCAACAAAATACAAGATGTGATTAACACCGTAAATTGTTCTAACTGCCAATTTGAAACCTGGTGGCAGAAACATGAAGTAAAGAGACCAAGAAGTAAAGGAATGGAAATATATAAAAAAAAAGGTGTGAATGATATTATTTCAAGAATTCCTATATTCAACATTATGGTGTTTGAAGACAATTTTCAGTGTTGCCTCAGTAAACAAAGTTCGATGCTTTTCAGTCGGTTAACACGATTGTATCCTAACGAGATGGGTTATTCCCTAATCGTGAAAAGATTACATGAGATTAATGAAGACACTTGGATGACCAGTTTCGATCGTCAAGCGACCATCATCAGATCCATTACACTTTGGCTATAAAATCTATGTCTGAAAATATGGGTGAAAATATTTACAATATAACTACTCCAAACAGGACCACGCAAGACTGAACCAGATCTTAATTGACCATTTACAACAACCACATATTCACTCCGAACAAGAAAATTCCGGAGGTCAATCACCACTTCCAGTATCTCAACAAAACATCACATAGACCACGACTAACAATTATTGATGAGTTGCATTATCTTAACTAATACTGCAACTAAATAAGTGTATATATTATAAATATTCTCCCCCATACTTTCAGACAGATTTTATAGCCTAAATGTAATGGATCTGATGATGATCGCTTGACGATCGGAACTGGTCATCCAAGTATATTTATTAATCTCATGTAATTTTATTCAGGACTAGCAGTAGTGCCCGGCTCGGCTCGGGGAATGTATATGTTTTATGGATGATAATGTATACTACAACAGAACTGGCATATTATACATAAACTAACAGAAAAAAAGCAAATGTAAAAATATAACTTTTTGTGGTTGTAGTGGGAGTGATACCTAGTACGGTATAATGGATGTAACATTCTCGACATTTTCCCGTAATGATAATGATAAAAATGAATAGGGAAACGGCTATTTACTAACTACAGTACTGACACAATCTAATTTACAAACGAATTGAAAATATGATTAGAAAGAGGAGTAAGTGAAATAAATACACTGGCTAGGGCCTATATTTCATTGGCTGTTAGAAAAGTAGTGACCAATAGTGTCGTCTGTTGTCGCATAGCGCTGTAGGAAAATAATCAGAGCACTTTGGAAAACTTTGACTGTCCCGAGCTCCTGAGGTAACAACAGTGGATAAGGATCGGAATAAATGAAAGTAAATTTGAAAGCACCAACGCTTATTGCAGCTGATATCCTCAGTATACTGCACCAACACCATCGCCCTTATACAGAGCCATACTATTGTCATGATGATAACTGTTTTAAGGGGCCTAAGAAATCCTTTTGTACTAATTCCTCCTCGTGACTGCAATTTATAAGCAGCGCAAGATGCAACACTATTTTCGCAATTCTGCACCAGAACACGGGTAGGGGCGGCGTGATGCAGCCAGCTTTGTCAGTCAACAATAGACTTATTAAGATATACTTACAGTTACACTACTACGTACACGAATGGTTCTAGGGCCTTAAAACGTGTTTCTTAAGTTCCTTTTGTCTCTTATGCTAAATATAGAGAATGGAGAGGGTTGTCCAAAATATTAAATGGGCATTGTTACCAGCAGGGTTTCAAATGATAGGTAAAATTCGTTGTAATTGTGTGAAACGGTTTAGATTTGTGCCAAAGGGCTTAAATGCAGGGAAGGGAGTGGTCTGTCCGAAATTTGAAGTAGACATTGTTACTCTTCGGGTTCCAAAGGGTAAATACATAAAGTTTGGTTTAGATCGGTGAAACGGTGTAGATTTGTGCCAAAGGGCCTAAATGCAGGAAATGGAGAGATATGTCCGAAATTTAATGCAGACAGTGTTATTCGCAGGGTTCCAAAGGGCAAGTATACAAATTTTGGTTCAGATCGGTGAAACGGTGTGGATTTGTGCCAAAGGGCCTAAATGCAGGGAATGGAGAGATATGTCCGAAATTTAATGCAGACAGTGTTATTCGCAGGGTTCCAAAGTGTAAGTATACAAATTTTGGTTCCGATCGGTAAAACGGTGTACATTTGTGCCATATGGCCTAAATGCAGGGAATGGAATGGTCTGTCCAAAATTTCATGTATACAGTGTTATTCACAGATTTCCAAAGAGTAAGTATACAAATTTTGGTTCTGATCGGTGAAACAGTGTACATTTGTGCAAAGAATGGAGAGAATGCAGAGAATGGAGTGGTCTGTCCGAAATTTAAAGTTCCGGGTTCCAAAGGGTAAGTATACAAATTTTGGTTCTGATCGGTGAAACGGTGTACATTTGTATAAATAACAGACAAACAAACCAACATTGAGTTTTATATATAGATTTACGCATGCTAGTGCAACAATCACAATAACGCAGGTTATCACAAAAATTCTACACACACACCCATGTACACGGGGCAACATGACCACGATGTCTAAGCCCCGCAAATGAAATATTAACTATGGATACGATAGGACAGTCCGATAAATCCTTGAGCAACACTGTAAAATGGCTTCAAATACCATATTCTGTCTCCTATTTACACATGCTAGTGCAACAATCACAATAGCGCAGGTTATCACAAAAATTCTACACACACACACCCATGCACACGGGGAAAAATGACCACGATGTCTAAGCACCGCAAATGAAATAACAACAATCTACACATGAAAATAGCAATCCTTGATTGTCAATCGGTCAGTTTTCCCATGTGTCGTTTAGCAAATTTTACCGGACTATCACGACACAGAGTAAATCGTTAGGGGCAAATGACCTCGTAGTTCCGCCTCTTTAAACAACAATAACTAACTAACTAGAGTAAATCGTTGTAGACTAGTATTATTATTTTCGTATGGTACAAATGATCTACATATATATACAAATGTGTACATAACAATCAACAAGTAGTTCCGTGAAGAATTATACAGCCTATTTTCATATATCCTACTTATGTTAATTGCCACTATCAACATACAAAATTTCAGTTTGATTGCTGTAATAGATTCGTAGATATTGAGTACCAACTAAATATTTCGGATGGTCGCCATGATGGATTTTATATATGTAGCTCCTAGAGTTATGTAATGTTACATGAAGATTATTGTGTACGTGTAGTATTCAAACTTCAATCGCAAGATTAGGACACAAGAAGTAAAAAGGAGATTTTAAAATTTCGCACAGCTGCCATCTTGTGGTTATGGAAACAATTGAAATAAATTAGATGCCAGTGGATTAACATTCGTCCTATAGGTGAACTTAAGTTCATAGCCCCTATCAACATAAACAAAATCAGTTTGATTGCTATAATAGATTCGTAGATATTCAGAGTCGTCTGAATATTTCGGATGGTCGCCATGTTGGATTGTTAAATGTATAGGCCATAGAGTCATGTACCATTGAAAGAAAATTATTGCGTACGGTCGTTATTCAGACTTTCACTTCGATCGCTTGATTACGACACAAGAAATAAAAACTAAATTTTAAAATTCGCACAGCTGCCATCTTGAGGTTATATAAACAATTGAACTAAATTAGATACCACTGCATTACAATGTGTATAAACATTTCCTGTACCAGATTTCACTGCGTTTGGAACATTAAATCGCGAGAAAGGTCTATTTAAAATTTTCAAATTCGCATGGCCGCCATGTTCGTTTTGTAGTTAACCGCTTTTTGAAAGTCTTATAGGTGAACTTCCAGTAGTTCCCGTTATCTCCGTATAAAATTTCAGGGTGATACAGCTAATAGTTTCAGAGATATAGAATGCCGGTGAAATATTTCGCTCATCCGCCATCTTGTGGTTATATAAACAATTGAACCAAGTTAGATGTCGGTGCATTAAAATGTGTATAAATATATACTGTACCAGGTTTTATTGCGTTTGGTTGTTTAAATCGCGAGAAACGTCTATTTAAAAGTCGCAAATTCGCGTGGCCGCCATGTTGGTTTTGTAGTTACCAGTTTTTCAAAAGTCACATAGGTGAACTACTAGTAGTACCTTTTATCATCGTAATAAATTCCAGGGTGATATCCGTAATAGTTTCGGAGATATCGAATGCTGGTGAAATATTTCGCACAGCCGCCATGTTGGATTGGTGAGACGTGGGTAGTTTATTGGCTGAGGAATAACCCACCCACCAAGGGAAGATGATTAAGAAAAGGAAGTGGATTTGGGATTGGAGAAAAAGGATAGAAAAATAGGAGGAGAGTCCCACAAAATTAATAAGTGTAACTTTAAACACACTTAAAGGTGGTTGCCACCGCAAATCCGTGCTCGGATATCTAAAGTGGATACGAGCTTGGTCGAAGCTAACGGGAACCGCAGCTAAGACTTGGGCAGTTTGCCAGAGAGAGGCTGTAGTGTATTTCCTCCCAAGCATGCATAAAAGTACTATAGGGAAGGGTGATGATCTGGCCAGACAGATAGTAAAAGCTTTATTGAATATGAACGAGGGCATAAACCTAGGAAGAGCTAGGAAAGCCAGGATCCTGCCTAACTGTAGTATCAGAGAAATGATGAATCCAAAAACAAATATTTAATTTATTTAACAATTTAGGAGAAATTAATATTTTTGACAATTAAATATTTTGCAATCTTGTTAACAATTTGGGGTCGCAGACCTCCAACAACATTCAGAAATTGCTCCAGGCAAATAACAATTCTTAATGTTTTAAACCTAGTACTAAAACCTTGATAAGATTCTAAAAAGGCAATGAAATAATTAAAGTTTAAACATTAAATTGAGTACAAGGAGTGTACTATAAGAAATTTCTGAAAGAACATTCTAGAGAGAATAACAAATTCGCAAATAACAACAAGGAAAACATAAAGCATAAAATAGAAGTTACTTTATGAGAATTATACAAAAGAGGGCATGTCACTTACTGTGAAACCTGAAGAAAGTGAAAAGGAAAGTTCTAGACTTCCCAAGTTTGAGCAGGAATCACTAGCCAAATGGGACAGTTTCCATTTCGTGAAACCTGAACATGACTCGCTCAAGAGTTTAAAGAAATGTTTTCCCTGATTATAGGAAAGGAACAATGTGATTTAAAACTTGTATCACACAAACAATTATGCAGAATTTAATTAATGTTAAACTAGCAAAGTTGGAAGGGCACCTCGTGAGTGACACCTTATAGAAAGTTACAATTTGATTAATAATGGTGGTTAGTAGAAGGTTGAGGAAAGATCATTGGGATATAGGATCAATGTTCATGGCCGTATTTAATGTAAACGGACGAGCGCGACGCGGTAGAAACGTGGAGCAAGCACTGGTTATCACTGTAGTCTATAAAGATGGATGCAAAGTTCACTATAGAAACACTGAAGTTTATGAGAAAGAAAGTTATTGCAATTATGGAAATAATTGATTGCACTATATAGGTGAGAGTCTATTTCTTGAAAAAGTTGTGATTTATAATTAAATGCGCCATAGAATGTTCCAACGGGGGAAGAAAGTTCGCTATTGCAGTAATTTAAGGAAGATTCCTCATTTTAACTAGTATTTTCACAAGTGCGTGAAAAATACTGGACGGCAAGACTCGCAGATAGAGTACAAGATCTCGAAGGTTCCAGAACGACCTTAGCAGAAAAATGGGGTTGAGAAAATCCAACGGAGGAACTAGCTTTATAATTATAGACAGCGGGTATTAGATAATATCCCACGTAGCGAGAGGATTTCTCGTTTGAATAGCTTAAGAAAAGCTCTTTTTTAGTAAGGTTGGCTTATACAAGCAAAAGCTCAACATGCCAAATCCCACGAAGAATGATTTTTGCCCCAAAGTAAATAATTTCACACTGTCTATAAATTATAATTAAAAGCACGTGGAAGTTAAAACCATGAAGATGAGGTTAAAACTTTTAAAATGGTACTTATCTTGATTTCATGTTGAAGTCGAAATTTCCGTTGATGACTACCTAGCCAACATGGCGTAGAAGAGTGTGTGCCTCTTGGTTTGAGGAAGCTAGCTCGAGCGGAGCTTTGACTGACCGAGTCAACTGCAGACTGAGAAGTGAGAGCTGCTCAACGGAGCACGGAGGGACCAAGAAAGGGGGAAAGAGTGGGGGGTAGGAGACAAAAGGAGAACATAAGTATTGCCAATATTGTAACAAAAAAATGATCTCTTGCTGAGCTGGTCTTCTAAGAGTTGATAACAGATGATACTAGCGCAGCATGGTGAGTAAAGAAGTAGACGTAGTCCTCTTGCTCCAGGAGAAAATAGCTGGCGATGGTAACAGGATCTGGTGGCCAAATGGATAAGGAATTCCTCTTGCGCGAGGAAGAGTTGAAGAGCTTCAGAGATTCGCTGCGATATGACGCTAGGTGGGTCACAGAAGTTATATCTGGAACAGACTCATACAAAATATAAACGACCTGAACCCCTAAGAGAGAACAGAAGATCACTGTTGGTGTCTGACAAAGAGGAAGGAAAGAACATGCGAAAACATTGAAAATTATAATCTCAGGTACCGTGTATTCCAAAAATGCACCATACTGGGAGGGGCAGACACCAACAGCGAACAAGAAAAACAAGTACAGTAATAAGCAATTGCGGAGAAGTAGTCTTGTGATCTGACCATTAGTGGTCAAGACTCTGAATACCCTGACTCTCCTATCTCTTCCAGGGTAACACTCGGTCACTCTATCGGAAGTCCAGACTAGGGGGGGGTGAAACATCCCTAACTAAGACCAAGTCTCCCACTTTAATGTCGGGACTGGAAAGGAACCACTTCTGTCTCCCTTGCAAGGAAGTTAAATATTCCAAGTTCCACCTCTTCCAAAAGGAATTGCGGAGGGCTTCAAGTTTACGCCAAACAACAGGTAAATCAAAATCCCTGTAAGAATTGGGAAGGGGAGGAGGGGCAGAGAGAGAAGTGCGTGTAAGGAAGCGACCAGGTGTAAGTGGAAGGAGGTCATCAGGGTCATTGGAAAGCGGAGTTAAAAGGCGAGAATTATCAACACTTTCAATCACGAAATAGCTGGAAGCTGAGAGAAATAAAGCACTTGTAAAGATTGCGATAGAATGCAAAAGGAGAATTAACAAGTTTAAACAAAGCGTATAGAAACAAGTACATCTATTCAGGACAAGAATATACCAAATAAACAAAGAAACTATGCGAGTAGAAAGCAAGAACGCCATAGGTAACAAACGAGTAGCCATAAACAATGACCTTAAGTCACAATAAGCATCAAAGGGGTCACTCAGAAAAATACTTAAGTCAGCGAGAAACGTGACATAACAAGTATGAATACAAAAACACATCGAATGTAACGACGAGAAAAAGTAAGTTTGTTCATCAATGAACAATAAGATTTCAAAATATGTAAGCAAAGTGAAATACATGAGCGCGTGAGAAATACGCAACGAAGTTTTGAAACAAGGAACGAAGCAGTTATAGAATACGAGCATGAGTAAATGAAAGACACAGGCAAGCGCAGCCTTGACACACATAGTACAACGAGATAAGGCATATAAATAGCTGAACGAGTCCTTAACTGGAACAAGTTTATTTTGGGAAGTAGGTGAATGGCTTCTGTACTTGCAGTAGCGGCTCGCCAGACAATGGTTGGCAATCAGCCAAAGTTGAGATAAGAGAAACTTGCTTTGAACTGTGTCAAGCGTACAGGAAATAAACAGTGACTTGACCTTACTCCGGCGTGTATACAAACAAGTTTGAAAAACAAGCAGTTCGGAGTACACAAACAACATTTGTTGAATCAGCTGTAGCTTAAAGCAGATATTCAGGTTGAACAGCATGCAGTCAATCGTAACTTGGACGTGAACAAGCGATTTAAAGATATATGAAATAGAGTAGGAAATCAATTTCGCATAATTGAGAGGATCACGGAATCCGACAATTTTCAACAAAAAGAAGCTTAATTCTTCCGAGCAAAGAAGACAAGCTGGGACATTGAGAAGAAGGTTATGCATAAGAATAGTTATTCTAGATGCTATAGAATTCAGATTTTCAAACGGTATCATGAGCGACTTCCAATTGTGAGGAAGGAGGGAGGAGCCGACCGTGGCCATCCTTCTAAATAACGAAAGAAGTGAAACATGGCTTACAGCAAAGTGATGGTGACTGATAGCCATGGTTTTACACAAGGGGAAAATAGTTTTCGAGAAAGAGTTTAAGCAATTAAATGCTATAAAAATGACATAAGAAGGTAGACAAAGTAACACAAAGCAAGGCGAACTTGTATGGCCATCTTGTGCGGGAAGAAGGAAAAACTATTTAAACAACTTACAGAGGTAGTGTAGTTGTTCACGATAAGACATCGTTTCGGCAAGTGTTTTTCAAAAATATTGAGATCTGAAACATGAGCGTTCTCTTTTTCAGAAATAGGATTTATGTCAGCCGTAACGAAATGACATTGCGCTTTGGTTTGAACACTGGTATGTTTGATTTCACCAGTAATAACCCAACCAAAATCGGTGTCTCTGGCGACCACGGTTGAAGATAACTTGCGTGTTTGTTTGCGAAGGCACTTCCAAAAAACATTGGCACTGAAAAGTACATCAATGGGACCTTGAGCATTAAACTGAGGATCAGCTAACCTTAAGTGCGAGGGAATGTTTAAATTGGAAGTATTAATAGAGTGACTTGGAGTGTCCTTGCCCATACTGGTAAGAATGAGGCAGTTTATGTTAAGATTGGTGTTTCTTTGGCAAACGTCTCTGATTTTCAATTTTGAAGACTGCAAGACTTGAGTTTTCAAATTGTCAATGCCGGTCACATTGATAGAAGTAGGCGATGACGAAAGACCTAGTTTTTTAATCAACGATTGCGAAACAAAGTTATGAGTTGAAGCGGAATCGAGAAGACCGCGGGTTCTAAACCAATTTCCAAATTTATCTTGGATTTCGAATTGTACAGTGGTCAAAAGGGTTTGCGCACTATGAAAAGTTTCGGCGTTGGTAATGCAGGAAGAAGCATTATTTGTTCGGAGCTGCTCTGCATGGAGCTTGAAGAGGCAGGTACTGATGACCTCGATTTGTCGTGAACGTGCAATAAAGAATGATGCGGTTTTTTACAATGGAAACAGAGATTTGATGACGTACAGTTCGAAGAAGAATGCTTAGGTGACAAGCAATTGAAACAATGTTTGCTGTTGAAGACAAACTTCCTTCGATCTTCGACAGACAATTCTTTAAAGGATTTGCACGAATACAATGTGTGAAGCTTTTTACAGAACGTGCATTTTAACGATTTGTTAAGCGGCCTGATATGTTCTCTTGCATGATTGAAAGAAGAACGGGTTTGCTTGTTCTCGACAGATGGGGGCTGATGTCCCTTTGAAGAAGCAAGTTTTTTTTCAAAAATTTGACACTGAGGATTCGTTTCGACCTTTTCGCACTGAAATGCGAGTGCTGTAAGGACTTGGCATCGGCTGTTAAGAAACGAGATTAAGTGTTCGAAGGAAAATTCTTCCTTGCGAGCGAGTTCGATCTCCCAAGCCTTTAAAGTTGAAAAATTGAATCTTGATGTAGCCAGATGAATGAGTATGGTGTCCCATGTTTGGACAGGTTGCTTTAGTTGGTATAATGTTCTGACATTCAACTGTATAGAATCTAAGAGGTCTCTTAAAGAGGTGACGTCATTAGGTTTGACGGCTGGTAGGTTGAAGAGACAACGTATGTGGCGAGCTACACTCAAACGTAAATTGCCATATCTCTCTTTAAGGAGATTAAAGGCGATGTGGTAGTTGTCTGCGCTTAAAGGCAGTGACTCCACCAAGGCTAAGGCCTCAGATTCCAAAGACACACGAAGGAAATAAAATTTATGTATGTCAGGGATCTCGTTATTTTCATGAATTAGGGAGCAGTAAAGTTCGTAAAAAGAATACCATTCACCTTCCTTGCCTGAGAAGTGCGGTAGGCTTATCTTAGGAAGTAACGGTTTCGGTTTGTTCTTGTGAACTGAAGCGGGTGCGAACTGGGCCGGATTGATGACCTTAGTGTCCGGTTCTGAGATATTGCGGATCAGTTGGTGGGCCTTTGCAATCCCTTCAAAGTACAAGGGTTCGACCTCGTCCCGATCCGATTGAAGTTCTGGGCAAGCGGATTCAATCTCGGTTTGAATTTGATCATAATAATCATAAGACCGTTCGTACAACTTAAGGCGATGTGTCAAGATGTCTAAATCACACTCGGCGGGATTTAATTTGCTGATGAAATTTCTGAATCTAGTGAGTTGCCCTTTATAGGAAGAACGTCTAGCAATGAGAGTTTCATCTTTTTCAGTAGGAGCCATGATAAAGAGAATAAATTGAAATACAACTCACGAAACTGTAGAACCTTGGAGATGCTGTCAAGATGGCGGCAGCGAATGAGTAGAAAGAATGGGAAACACCAAAGGAGACAGGAGCGGCCTCTTTCCCGTTCACAGGCTTTGCATGATGTAATTATAGCTGAAAAATCCAAAGCAGATATTAGAAATATGCAAAGTATTGTCAAATGACACTATTTTAAAAAGAGAAAAGAAAAAATGGGCTCTCCCGGGTTTCTGGGACCAAATTTTGGGTAGTTTATTGGCTGAGGAATAACCCACCCACCAAGGGAAGATGATTAAGAAAAGGAAGTAGATTTGGGATTGGAGAAAAAGGATAGAAAAATAGGAGGAGAGTCCCACAAAATAAGTGTAACTTTAAACACACTTAAAGGTGGTTGCCACCGCAAATCCGTGCTCGGATATCTAAAGTGGATACGAGCTTGGTCGAAGCTAACGGGAACCGCAGCTAAGACTTGGGCAGTTTGCCAGAGAGAGGCTGTAGTGTATTTCCTCCCAAGCATGCATAAAAGTACTATAGGGAAGGGTGATGATCTGGCCAGACAGATAGTAAAAGCTTTATTGAATATGAACGAGGGCATAAACCTAGGAAGAGCTAGGAAAGCCAGGATCCTGCCTAACTGTAGTATCAGAGAAATGATGAATCCAAAAACAAATATTTAATTTATTTAACAATTTAGGAGAAATTAATATTTTTGACAATTAAATATTTTGCAATCTTGTTAACAATTTGGGGTCGCAGACCTCCAACAACATTCAGAAATTGCTCCAGGCAAATAACAATCCTTAATGTTTTAAACCTAGTACTAAAACCTTGATAAGATTCTAAAAAGGCAATGAAATAATTAAAGTTTAAACATTAAATTGAGTACAAGGAGTGTACTATAAGAAATTTCTGAAAGAACATTCTAGAGAGAATAACAAATTCGCAAATAACAACAAGGAAAACATAAAGCATAAAATAGAAGTTACTTTATGAGAATTATACAAAAGAGGGCATGTCACTTACTGTGAAACCTGAAGAAAGTGAAAAGGAAAGTTCTAGACTTCCCAAGTTTGAGCAGGAATCACTAGCCAAATGGGACAGTTTCCATTTCGTGAAACCTGAACATGACTCGCTCAAGAGTTTAAAGAAATGTTTTCCCTGATTATAGGAAAGGAACAATGTGATTTAAAACTTGTATCACACAAACAATTATGCAGAATTTAATTAATGTTAAACTAGCAAAGTTGGAAGGGCACCTCGTGAGTGACACCTTATAGAAAGTTACAATTTGATTAATAATGGTGGTTAGTAGAAGGTTGAGGAAAGATCATTGGGATATAGGATCAATGTTCATGGCCGTATTTAATGTAAACGGACGAGCGCGACGCGGTAGAAACGTGGAGCAAGCACTGGTTATCACTGTAGTCTATAAAGATGGATGCAAAGTTCACTATAGAAACACTGAAGTTTATGAGAAAGAAAGTTATTGCAATTATGGAAATAATTGATTGCACTATATAGGTGAGAGTCTATTTCTTGAAAAAGTTGTGATTTATAATTAAATGTGCCATAGAATGTTCCAACGGGGGAAGAAAGTTCGCTATTGCAGTAATTTAAGGAAGATTCCTCATTTTAACTAGTATTTTCACAAGTGCGTGAAAAATACTGGACGGCAAGACTCGCAGATAGAGTACAAGATCTCGAAGGTTCCAGAACGACCTTAGCAGAAAAATGGGGTTGAGAAAATCCAACGGAGGAACTAGCTTTATAATTATAGACAGCGGGTATTAGATAATATCCCACGTAGCGAGAGGATTTCTCGTTTGAATAGCTTAAGAAAAGCTCTTTTTTAGTAAGGTTGGCTTATACAAGCAAAAGCTCAACATGCCAAATCCCACGAAGAATGATTTTTGCCCCAAAGTAAATAATTTCACACTGTCTATAAATTATAATTAAAAGCACGTGGAAGTTAAAACCATGAAGATGAGGTTAAAACTTTTAAAATGGTACTTATCTTGATTTCATGTTGAAGTCGAAATTTCCGTTGATGACTACCTAGCCAACATGGCGTAGAAGAGTGTGTGCCTCTTGGTTTGAGGAAGCTAGCTCGAGCGGAGCTTTGACTGACCGAGTCAACTGCAGACTGAGAAGTGAGAGCTGCTCAACGGAGCACGGAGGGACCAAGAAAGGGGGAAAGAGTGGGGGGTAGGAGACAAAAGGAGAACATAAGTATTGCCAATATTGTAACAAAAAAATGATCTCTTGCTGAGCTGGTCTTCTAAGAGTTGATAACAGATGATACTAGCGCAGCATGGTGAGTAAAGAAGTAGACGTAGTCCTCTTGCTCCAGGAGAAAATAGCTGGCGATGGTAACAGGATCTGGTGGCCAAATGGATAAGGAATTCCTCTTGCGCGAGGAAGAGTTGAAGAGCTTCAGAGATTCGCTGCGATATGACGCTAGGTGGGTCACAGAAGTTATATCTGGAACAGACTCATACAAAATATAAGCGACCTGAACCCCTAAGAGAGAACAGAAGATCACTGTTGGTGTCTGACAAAGAGGAAGGAAAGAACATGCAAAAACATTGAAAATTATAATCTCAGGTACCGTGTATTCCAAGAATGCACCAAGACGTAACAAAATTTGAAGGGCACGGTCGAGGTCGCCCGGAATAGTACCATGAACTTACCGAGTTTCATTGAAATCGCTCCAGCCGTTTAGAAGTTATTAGGGGGGGACACAAACACACCTCACACACACACACACACACACACGCACACACGCACACACACACGACAAAAGGTGATCTCATAAGCCTATTTTTTTTTTCAAAATTGAAAATAGGCTAAAAATGAACATCAAGGCTCTTCAACCAGGAAAGCGCTGGAGCTGATGCGTTCATGAAATCTTCCCATTCACCTGCAAAGCTACGCTGTGGGCACTCCCGAATGATGTAGTTCATCGTCTGTTGTTGCCTAATGACAACCTGTCCATCAATGGTGCGGCGTTGACTATCATGATAATATTGCTAGTCGTTGTCGCCTAGCGACAATATGTCCGTGAAGTTATTACTGTAGTTCGGTGAAACGGTGTAGATTTGTATAAATAACAGACAAACAAAGCAACATTGAGTTTTATATACATAGACTACCAGAAGTACCCGCTCTTCGAACGGTCTTCGGTATTAATAACCAGACGTTATCAATTGAACTACTGTTGCAATAGTTAAGGGGTTGTCATTCATTCATAAGTTTATCAGAAAGAAGTTAGTATTCTGGGTATATCGCAGACACTGTTAATTTAAGGGCCTTAAAATGCAGTTTTCGGAGACCCTTTATAGACTCCCTAGTTTTGTGTCACACATTGAGAGGCGCAACATATGATTTGGTCGTCCTTCCTGGATTATTTTTATTTTTCGCCTATACAGTGGAACTTGGATAATTCGAACCTCAAGGGACCAGTACAAAAATTCGAATTATCCAAAAATTCGAATTAAGAAAGTTCTTTGAAAAGGGTATGGAAAATATAGTGTATTACGTTTACATAATGATTTATGTTCAACAAAGCAGATTAACAGACAGCGGTACTTTATAAAGATTGTATCGTGAATAACCTCAAAAGTTTCATATGAAAAATAAAACCAAAATGTACTATTCACCTATTTAACGACAGTAGTTATCCTGCAATCTAGTTAGTTTCAAAATAACTTAGTTTGAGATTTATACCTGTTTCCTACAATAAAGTCTCTCAGCCATCACAAAAGAATCTAACAAATTTAAGGAATGGAAAGCAGAACTACTTACGTCATTTCTACTTTAAACAAACCGCGTAAGTTCTGTGATGTAGTTTGTTGCTTGGGGCTGCACTCGGAACAGTTTTTTCGGGAATTGTCCGAACTGTTTGGCTTCCGATCGACTTTTTATACTAAAAACTTCGAATTATCCAAAATATAATTCGAATTAACCACGATTTTTTAGCATTGATTGTATATAAAATGCTAGGGACCAAGAGAAAAATTCGATTTAAAGAAGATTTCGAATTATGGAAGTTCGAATTAGCCACGTTCCACTGTATTAGCATGTACTTTGAAAAGTTGTTCCTTATACCCACCCTTCTATAAGAAGTACGTTGAAGATTTTTATAGATGATTGGTGTATTGACTCATTGTTAAAATACCTAATTTTACGATGCTCCAAGCACCCGAACATGAATTATAGGCGTACATAAACATAAAGATATATCAACCACACAGTATCAAACAAAATCATCTTCACGGTTTTCCAGTTTGTCGACAAAAATATGATTAGTTAAAATGTGCTCTCAAACTAAATTCACCTAACGTGTACTTCCTGACGTGAAAATAATATTGAAAACCTCGTACACGAAACGCAATGTATGTCAAATTAAAACTGACCCTCACAATTGTGGAAAATCCCCATCCCCAGGAAGACCCCCTTAATAAATTATAAAGGCTTGTGTTGCATGAATATTCGGGATTTTTAGTCTCCAATGGCCCAAATTCCCAAAAGCTGCAAAAAACACTATTCCAATCCAGGAATTTTTGAAAATAATGTTGCTGTTTGGAGATATAATAGACCTTCTGTACAACATATCGCATATCGCACGTGAAAAATTCTAGGGTACCCCTTGACTCCCTTAATCGCTTTGTTGAATTTTACAGTCTTTGTTTGATTCCACGATAACTTTATAGCCATTTGCAAACTTTCGCAGAAATTTAATAAATTGAATGGCATTGCTTCTTACAGAAATAGATGGAAGTTGGATGTCACCTCTTGTGATACTGTTGTCATGGTTACAGGCTTGCATTACTTCATTAGTTTCTTCTTGTTCTTCTGCTTTCGGATGGACCAGCTAAGGACCACGACGTTCAACTTTTCAGCTTTGCGAGGGACTTGATGTTTGCCCATTATTCGCGCATTCCCTGGCTATGTTTCTCCTTTCTCTCTTTTGTCCAGCTGATGCCGGTTTTCTTACAGGGTGGTCTGTCCTGAAAACTCTTCTGTTTAAGTATCATTCTGAGATGGGATCGGCTTCTAACATCATTTTTCATTATCTTCAGTTCTTGGATATCCTTGTTAACTACTGTTAGCGACGGTGTCACGCTCTTTCTATTCCCCCAGTAGTTGAGAAGCCGGTTGGTTAGTCTTGTTGTGTTCATCCATGAGGCATGTCCGTAGAAAGCCAGACGTCTCTTCCTGGCCACATCTGTGATTTTCTCAATATATCTATATAGCTCCTGATTTGGTCTTCTTCTGTACTCTTCATCTATTTATTAGTTTATTAAATGAAATTAGTTTTCTAGGAATATCTCAGAAACGTGGTTTTAGAGCCTTAAAACATGGAAATTATTTTTGTCTCGTCCTTGTACCCCATAATATAATAATAATCATAATAATAATTTAATAATATAGGAATAGGGATATAATAGACCTTTAGTACCACACCTGCCCGTGTAAATCACGTGAAAAAATTCAAGAGTACCCCTTGACCCCCTTAAGCGCATTATATACGTATTGATGAATTTTACAGCTTAAGTTGGTTCCGTGATAACATTATAGCCGTTTGCGAACATTCACAGTAATGTAATAAATGGAATGGCATTGCGTCTTACAGAAATAGATGGACTTCTGAGATTGTGTTGCCATGGTTATCGGCTTGCATTCTTTCAATAGCTTAATAAATGAAATTAGTTTGGGTATATCTCAAAAACTGTTGGTTTTAGGACCTTAAAATGTGGTTTTCGGGGCCCGTAGGGCTCACGAAGTTTGTTTCTCACATTGAGACGCTGAAAATGAGCTTTGTCTCGTCTTTCTACGCCCATTTCAGCATGCATTTTAAGGGAGTAGGCCCTCTTTTAAGAGAGGTATGGAGAAGAGTTACTTCAATGATCACTTTCGTGCCTCTGATGAACATCTGTACCAAATTTTACGTTGATCCACTCAGCCGTTCTCGAGTGATGTGCGTGCAAAGTTGTACACAGACAGACAAACAAACAAACAAACAGACAGACAGACAAAAATTTTGTTTTTGCGCGCAACAGTCATAAACCAGTCTGAAACGCGTTAATAACTCAAATTTCCGTGGAAATTCAGGAAAAACAGACAAACTTTCATTTATATACAGTATATAGAGAGAGAGATTAGGGAATAACCCATTTCTTTGGGAACAATCGGGTTGTCCAACTGAAAAGCATCAATCTTTTACTTATATTACACTAAATGCAAGCAGTGGCAATGACTGCATAACCACTTTGGAGCTGCAGTCCGAATCACATAACGCAGTGTAGAGCTGAAAAGTTTCTTGTAGACTTTTCGATTTAGATATCTCTCATATAAATTACGTACGCACGTTAACGACGGTAACGGACTACCATTAGTTCATATTTCCTAGAATATTTCAAACGTAGCTGCAATAATGGTAAAAGAACACCAACTGAAAAGAGAGCTGTCAAACCGCGAGTTGAACAAAGACATTGGGGGCAGGTAAACGATCTCATTTACAAGCGCAACGACATTCTATTGTTTGTAGCAATTAAAAAGAGAAGTTATAAAAGGAAGAGGTGGACCGTGAAATTAACAATCACTTGTTTTCCAAGGAGATAGCAGACAGACGATCAATGAATAGGGAATCGTTCGTGCAGATAATTCGGGACCAAAGGGATGGAAAGAGAGAACTTTTTGAAACCAAATTGATATGACCATTCCAGTGGAATATAAGTTAGGATTCCCCTCTCTCATCACACATCACATCACGGGCAGTCCATACTAAATTGACGGAGAGCTGTCTGACAGAGCTAACATACACTTAATTAATAGTATTTAATTTAGACTGTGAAAATAACAGGATGCCCAGCTTACAGCGCTCACTACTAAGTTAGGTAACAATACAGTACTATAGCAAGAATGTAGGTCATTAAGAGGGTAGGTAGATAAAGAATAGAGAGCCAGAAAATAACAATTATAACTTTACTAGCGGACCCGTGGGAGAAATCTCGCATGTTCATAAACCACACTTTCCCCAATAGGTTTATAATGAGAGATTTAAGGAGAAAGGTTGTTATGTTTTTATTTCAACCAAATGGTTATAGAACACTATTTACATTTCAGGATAAGGGAAAGACCTCAAAATGTTAATATGACATGAAACAGGCGGCACAGCGGCCCGTGGACAGCAATTATGGAGCGTATTTTCCTACAGCAACGGTGTTTGCAAATCGCACACTTCGTACATTTTTTAAAGTAATTTTTTAAATAAATTATAGATATTTATGAAATTATAGTGTAACAAGTAACTGCTAATGTCTGTTCTCTTT
Organism: Meconema thalassinum; assembly: GCA_946902985.2. NCBI lineage: Eukaryota > Metazoa > Arthropoda > Insecta > Orthoptera > Tettigoniidae > Meconema > Meconema thalassinum. The sequence continues at coordinate 32,106,083 of OX336394.1, forward strand.
CATTTGAATGCTCATTTGTCACGAACGGAGGGATGCATACTACTGAAATAATATATATGATGAGAGGGGTCGATGACTTCGCTGTTCCGTCCCTTAACCTTTTATAGGGCAGAATATTGAAGATATTTTGTTTGTATTTGATAATTAACTTAATTTTAATTATATTAATCTAATATTCATTATTATTATTCAAAGACAGGAATAGTTCCAGAAGGATGGTGAAAAGCTATCAGGGTTTTATTGTGGAGGCAGAACCCAGAAGACGAAGTGACCCTTTGACAGTGGAGCGGAAGAACAAGCTGATAGATGGGCTCAAGAGATACTGGCAAGATGTCAAAACCCGCAAACGAACAAGACGCACACACTGAAATGAGAGTGGTTGTTAACACGCAGTCCATAGAGTCGCATGTCGACGGTTAAAAGAAGGAATTATTTTTGTTTACATTAACATATTAATATTAATATTAGTATTTGTTTTATAATTTTAATTTTCATATTATTTTTATAATCTTAAAATTAAGATTTTATAATTATTATTAATTTTAATTTTTAACAGCTTTTTTTACAAGCATATTTATTCTAATTGTAATCTTTACTGTCATAGTTTTTACTTCTTAATTTCAATTGTTTTTATTTAGGTTGGCGAGGAACAATTGAACAATACTTCTATTTTTAGCCTATTTTCACTTTTGAAAAAATAGGCTTATGAGATCACCTTTTGTCCGTGTGTCTGTGTGTGCGAGTGTGTGTATGTGTGTGAGAGGTGTGTGTCTCCCCCTAATAACTTCTATACGGCGGGAGCGATTTCAATGAAACTCGGCAAGTTCTTAGCACTACTCCGGGCGACCCCGACCGTCCCCTTCAAATTTTGTTACGTCTAGTCAATCCAACATGGCGGCTGTGCGAAATATTTCACCAGCATTCAATATCTCCGAAACTATTCCCGATATCATCCTGGAATTTGTTACGGTGATAAAGGGAACAACTAGAAGTTCACCTATGTGACTTTTGAAAAACGTGTAACTACAAACCAACATGGCGGCCACGCGAATTTGCGACTTTTAAATAGACGTTTCTCGTGATTTAACCAAGCAAACGGAATAAAACTTGGTACAGTATATGTCTAAACACATTGTAATGCACCGACATCAAACTACGTTCAATTGTTTACATAACCTCAAGATGGCGGATGTACGAAATATTTCACCGGCATTCTATATCTCTGAAACTATTAGCGGTATCGCCCTGAAATTTTGCACGGAGATAAAGTGCACTACTGGTAGTTCTTTCAAATTCCGGTTAACTCCAAAACGAACATGGTGGCCAAGCGAATTAAAATTTTTAATAGACCTTTCTAGGGATTTAATGTTCCAAACGCAATGAAATCTGGTACAGGAAATGTTTATACACATTGTAATGCACTGGTATCTAATTTAGTTCAATTATTTACATAACCTCAAAATGGCGGCTGTGCGAATTTTAAAATTAAGTTTTTATTTCTTGTGTCGTAATCATGCGATCGAAGTGAAAGTATGAATAATGAACCTACGCAATAATTTTCCTTTAATGGTACATGACTCTATGACCTATACATTTAACAATCCAACATGGCGACCTTCCGAAATATTTAGACGGCTCTGAATATCTACGAATCTATTGTAGCAATCAAACTGATTTTTTTACCTTCATAGGGGCTATGAACATAAGTTCACCTATAGGATTTTAAATAACCTGGTGATCTCAAATCCAACATGGCGGTGACGCGAAGTATAAATATTCACATGGACGTTTTTCGCAATTTAACCATCCGAGTGCAGTGAAACTTGGTACAGTAAATCCTTATACGAATGTTAATCCACTAGCATCTAATTTATTTCAATTGTTTCCATAATCACAAGATGGCAGCTTTGCGAAATTTTAAAATCTCCTTGTTACTTCTTTTGTCCTAATCATGCGATTGAAGTTTGAATGCTACACGTACACAATAATATTCATGTAACAGTACATAACTCTAAAACCTACATATATAAAATCCAACATGGCGACCATCCGAAATATTTAGTCGTTTCTCAATATCTACGAATCTATGACAGCAATCAAACTGAAATTTTGTATGTTGATAGTGGCAGTTAACATAAGTAGGATAAATGAAAATAGGCTGTATAGTTCTTCATAGAACTACTTGTTGCTTTTTGGATCGGAGTACTCGAATGTATTTCTTAATTTAAATTGTAAGGATGTCCATTTGAAAATGTATGTTAATTTATATTGCAATTCTGTTCACATACATCTAATGTGGGCCACCTAGTTTATTCTAATTAGCCAGCAGGGCAGAAAACATGTTTCTATAAAAAGTAAACATATTGGTATTAACAGGTGTACAATCGAATTTATTTAGGTCGTTAAGTAATGATTGGCACACCTCCTATAACTCCTGCAAAATAGCTGTTTGAAATGTGTGTCGATCATTTTTGAACGCCCCAAGTAATTAGTTAAACTTAGTTATGGAAGGAAGATTGGAGGTCAAGAACTGTAGGGGTACACAAAAGTTACAGTACATATTGATCATAAGGCGGTAAGCCCATTTTGAAGTCCTTTGTCCAAAGTATCTGCCAGTGTCCATGCTTCAATACCATACAGCAGGATACAGAACACGTGACGCCAAAGTAAACAGGTGCCTCTCCTATGGGGTTAATGAGTCATTAGCAACACAGATCACATTCGTCACCTTGCTGGTGATGAATAAAACAGAGCCTAATCGAACACGGTTCAATAAATAACACGTGTTTTGATGTGGATTTTTTTCTTTCAACCACAGTTTTTCAAATACATGGAAACATCCGGAGGCTACGAGATGATGTTCTGGTTGGTTGGTTCCTCAGTTTAGGGGCTGCGACAGCGCGGTCATGTAGCCCCGTGTACTTTGGGTGTGTGTACAATCTGTCTGATAACCGGTGTTAATTGTGATGACTGTATTAGTGTGTGTTTTCTGTTTTTAATTCAAGTAAGGACTGCAGACATTCGATTTTCAAGTAGTTCCAACTTTTGCTACCGAATGCCACCGTCAACGACCAACTAGTTCTGCACTTGGTTACTAGATGTCACAGCTCTTGGCGACGAACGTTGGGACCTAAGATCGTTAGTCAAAGATAACCTATAAATTAGCTTCACACAGGTGTAATTAGCGGAAGGTTCTTTTACATGCCATAAATCTATGACGTGTAACCCTCGGCTTTACTTCCGCTCGTAATGAAGGTATACTGAGGGATTTTTAACGCTCTTAAAAGATCCGACGACTTCGGCCGGGTTTGAACCCGCGACCTTGGGCATAGAAACTCAGCATGGATCGTGTTCTAACTTAATCAAACGTGATGATAGTAGTGAGAATCATGCCCTAAGTTACAATAACTACGTAAATTTTAGTTAGTTACTTATTTAGTTAGTTATTGTTGTTTTAAGGCGCGAAACTACGAGGTCATCTGCGTCTACACGTCAATTTTGATATGAACATCTCTCGGAAATTATTTAAAAAATAAATTATAATAAATTTACACACAAATACAGGGTTACCACAAATGATTTAATCGATTTCATGTACATGTATTATTGAAATTATATAGCCTACAGCAGTGAAATAAATATATACCAATGAAAAGAGAAACTCACCCAGTTTTGTCTGAAGGTTACAGCGGAAAGGCTTAGTGCAGTGGTCGGTCGCTAGGTGATGTTATCTGCCCGACGACAGGCAAGGAGCGTGCTTATTGTGTTCTTGAAATTCACTCAACTAAGTTCGAAGACATTTCCGCACACGATTTCCCAAACGCAGCTCGCATCCAGTCGGCCGTGGTGGAAGCAATCCACTGCCTACTTGATGCGAGCTGCGCTCTATACTGGCCAGTTAGTGAACCCATGCCAGCGATGTTCTTGAAAATGGTCTCTTTTTGCCAATAGAGCGCACTGCCAAGTATAGGCGCGATCAAAACTTAGGTGTGCAGAAGGTATATTAAATGTGTTTCTCCCAGTGATACGTTTAAACCAACGAAATATCAATTATTGTTAGTAGTCGGTGTTAATATACTGAATTCCTACGTTGTTTGGAGTGTTTGTTGATGCGATATAGATTCCACATAGCCGCATGGCCGACAGTACTTCGAGTGCTTATATTAAATAAGAATACAGCAAAAGTATGAAGATGTAATAAATCGTAATTGTTTTTAACAAATATTGAATATTTTCACAACAAAGAATGACAACTTGAAGAGGATTTATTATAGGAATATCTTAAATGGGGTCTCCAAACCTTGAACTAAACCGCATGCGATATACATATACATCCACATGGCCTACAGTAAGTCGTTGTACCGATCTACGCCACCACGCGCGCTCATTTTTCCGTCCCATGCACTTTCATCCCATCCATTTCCGTCCCATCCACTTCGGTCCCGTCCACTTCGGTCCCATCCACTTCCGTCCCTTTGCCAAAATCACTCCCACAAAAATGTCCAGCTGCCGAGTGCCACAAAAATATCCAGATACCGAGTAGAAATATGTTACACATCAAAAACACTACTGTATACCTGCATGGTATTCGAAATTTGTAACCACAGGATGTCATTGTAAGAAACAATCCACCGGCCACCCGTTGCCTCCGACGAAACTGATGAGCTGTCCCTCATTTCCACCTTACGCATACTAACTTCCTGAACGTTGGATTGGATGGGGCTCGAACACTGATCAGTGTCTTATGTGCTGGCCTCCCCCAGTCACCTGATCCGACCCCGTGTGATTTACTTTACGGGGGATTATCAAATGTGACGTTAATGAACCACACAGGACAGATGTTACTGGCGACTGATAATGAAGAAAACAGATAGGTTGGAAGGACACATGCTAAAACATCCAGGAATAGCAAACTTAGTCATGGAAGGGAGGGTCGAGGACAAAAACTATAGGGGTAGACCAAGGTTAGAATACGTTAAACAGATTGCCTAGAATGTAAGGTGTGGTAGCTATGTAGAGATGCAATGATTAGCTCAGGACAGGGAGGCATGGAGATCTGCGTCAAAATGGTCAAAAGAAGACCCAAACAACAACATACTATCTCTGGTCATAATATGTTTGCAATTCATCTGGCTCTCTCAGGGGCAGGTGACCTCGCTGTTCCAAAAGCAACAATGAATCAATCATAATTGGGCTCACATTTTGAGATTAGCACACCTGTTAAGTATATAATTAAAAGTTGTGTTGTCAGCCACTGAGATGTGCCAGTGAGAGAATGTGTAGTGGTGTTGATGGCTGACCAATACCCACGGTGCACGGAACAAGGGTATCGATCGTCCAGCCACCACTACAAGTTGTCTCTTGAGACTTGACTGTTGCTATCTGCTGGCCCAGTGCCCGACAAGTACTGACCACACACCATCTGACTTCATAGCCGTGCGAGCTGAGGGGCAACTCAACTTTCCATCGAAATTGATGGACTCGTTTGATGGTCGATACGGGGGATTAGTGATGACAGACTCACTCATATCACAAACCTCCTTATCATGATTATCAATTTCAATAATGACAACAAAATAGGCAAAACATCCAAATTTTACCCAGCCAGGTACGGTATCCATTCTTACAAGTTTACTGGAGAAACAGAATACAGGCGTTGCAAATCTCATCGTCTAGCCGTTAAGAGGCTCATACAGCACTTGTTATGGTCCAGAACTCTCTATGTTACTGCATGATCCAAGAAAGCAGACCTGAACAGCCAACGTATCATTCTTCCTGATTGACATCAAATCCACATTCAACTTACAGGACACACGTGCCTCCACCTTCGTCCTCAAAGATAGAAAAAAGCACGGCAGATTTCAACGGATATCCACACTATGGAAGCACTACAGACAGACACATGGAAAGATCCAAACTTGGAGCTCAGACATGTCTACATAAGATTCACCGCCCACGCCTTTCACTAGAAGAGCAGCACGACTGACGGCCACTACACACCGGATGACAACTGCAAATGCCAACTGTGTGGAATGAAATGTACGCAGTATCACTTGAGGAAGTGTTCTAAAAGGACTATTACACTCGCCAATTACGCCAGAGACCTGTAAATTCATGCCTTATATACACATTGTGCTTTGTATATATTACTTTTATTCTTTCCACACCTTTGAAAAATTAATTGAATTTAAGGTCGAAAAATTGTATATTTTTGACAGTAAGATCAATATATTTTCAACAAAACTATTACCCAGTTTTCTTACAGTAGTAACGCACAAAAATCATGATTTTGTTAAAACTACCCATGCTGTTCATTTGAATTTCTCCTTTTACGTATCAATTACATTTAGCCGAGGACGAGCTAGTACAAATGAAGTGGGACTAATACTAAATCATCGACATATTTTAAAGTTTCAGTGTAGTAAAAGTTCCAATTTGTCCTTCATATAGATGCGCCTAGAATCCAAACCCGCTAAGTCCACGAAACAAAATTTGTGGGAAAATGAGGAAAACTGTTAACATATGAAAATCATCATTGGAATATGAACATTTCGTTAATTAATTACTTTGTCATCAAACGATGCATTCCAAACAATTACAGGATTGTTCCTTAGTGGAAAGTAACACAATTCTTAAGATTATTAGGTGTTGCCTGGTTTTGAAAGTGAAATGTACATATGGACGTTTTTGAAAGTAAGAAAAGCCGTTCTAAGAATCAAAACAAGGGAAGAAGGAAAGCATTTGAACGTGAATCATCCAAATTATGTATGAAATGAAAACCTGGCCTGAATTATGATAATGCTTCTATTTAAAATTTAACAAACACTTAACCACACATTACAAAACGCAACACAGCTGATGGAAGTATGAAGGAATCCTGGGTAATGCAATTCTATTTGCTAATTGGCTGAAAACGACTTAGTGGATTTTGAAACTAACAATGGCGGAAGTTCAATTGAATCTAGTGGATTTTGAAATTAACCCTAAGTTTTGTCCGCCATTTTCAAAGGGAAATAGCGTCTTTTGAAGGAAAGTAAAGTCACCTATGAGTTGCCCGCGAGCATGTTCATATAAAGGCAACTTCATCTCATTTCATGTTTGATGGACTAAGAGTGTTTTGATTCTAAGCGCCTCTAAAAATACCATACCAAGTGAATCAGCTGCCCCTAATAAAATTGCTTTATGCAACCCAACTAAGGCGTGTTGTCAGGAAGGTCGATATTTCTCTGCTTACATCTCGTATGGTAATAATGCACTGCAAGCATATCCTGCAAACGATACTGAACACTGGTACTATTCCCTCGATGTGATTACAGACAAGATCTTTCTTTCTTTCTTTCTTTCTTTCTTTCTTTCTTTCTTTCTTTCTTTGATCTCCAATTTCTCTACCAGGTCTTTCTTGTTCATAGTGAGGCATACCGCTGCATACAGAGCCTCTGGTCGTATGACAGTGAAATAACGCCAGAGTTTTCCGATCAGAGATATTTGACATTTTGTTGTAAATGTCCTTGGTGAGTTGGTACGTCATTTCTATTTTATTTAATCGCAAAATGAAGGTTTCTCTCTCACAGACGTTGGGTTCTACCCACTCACCAAAATATTTAAACTTTTCTGTCTTTTTGATTTTAAATGGTTTACTTACAGCCCTCTTTCATTATAATTCTTCTTCTTCTTCTTCTTCTTTATTCGATTTCGGCCTACTTTGGACCACGAGAAACAACTGACTTGCTGATTAGTCCTTTTTTCTGCTCCCAGAAACTCTTCATCCTTTCACTGTGGATTCTCTACCTTTCTTCCGACCAGATGTTCTTGGCTCTTCTCCTTTGCTTTTCCTGGAACCCCTTGAATGCATCAATCGTACCTCGAAACACCTCTCTATTCCAGATCTCATTTGTACTGACCCCAACTTCCTCCATATCCTTTCTTATTTCATCTACCCATTTTGTAGTCGCTTTTATCTTGGAGATATAATTAAAGATCTTCATCGTTAGTCGACTATCGCTCATTCTCGTAAGGTGTCCATAGAACTTCAATATTCTCTTCCGTATGGTATCTGTGATTTTTCTCCTTGTCAGTAAAGGTCTTTGTTTCGCCTCTTCCGCCATGTACCATCATTTCTATTTTCGGGTCCTAAGATCTTGCTCAAGATTTTTCTTTCTTTCTTCTCCAGTTCCTCTAATTCACCTTTCTTGTTCAGTATCAAACATTCTGAACTTTACAATCCCTCAAGCTTGACAACCGTGGTATAGTGTCTTGTCTTCGCTCCGTAAGATATTGTTCTTTTGTTGTACCTATAATTATAACAATAATTATTATTATTAACCTAAATTTTTCAGATGAATTTTTTGTTGATGCATTCTGTTGGATATGTATACAGAGTCTGTCCTGAAAGTAGTCGGACTGGAATTTCCCCGCGCAGACGGACAGACTGCCCGCGACTTCTGCGCCTGGGGTTGGTGGATGGGGGTGTAAGAAAGGCTGGGAGCCAGCCACACAGTTGGTTCTCAGCTGTAGTGGAGTGTAAATCACTCGTCTCCATAACCTCTGCAAGTGCACTCGTCACGCTCCGTCATGGTTCGTGTGTTGAAACAGCGCGCTACGCCATCAAATATTGTGTTAGGCTCGGCAAAACCGGGAAAGAGACTCACGATATGACCAAGTCGGCTTACGGTGATAACGCCATGGGCAGATTGAGTGACACAAGCTGTTTCGGGAGGGGAGAGAGGAAGTTGAAGACGGCGCACGTTCAGGACAACGTTCGAGCACCAAAACGGATGAAAATGTGGCAAGAGTGAAGATTTTTTGGGAAAGTGACCGCAGAGTAAGGTTTTTACATGGAGATCCTTAAACCTCTGAGAAAACGCATCGTCCGTGTCTGTCCAGCGATCGCAAACTCCTGGCGACTCCATCACGACAATGCGCCGCGCCACACAGCCTTCCACGTGCTGGCGTACATGGCCCAACACAACATCGCAACCCAGTCTCAGCCACCCTACAGTCCCGACATTTCCCCAGCTGACTTTTTCCTCTTTCCCCACCTCAAAACCATCCTAAAAGGATATCGTCACGGCTCTGTGAAAGCGTTGCAACAGACCGTGACGAGGGAGATCGGCAGCATTCCGGTTGCCGCCTTCCAGAAAGCGTACGAGGGTAGGAAATCCCTCTGACAGCGATGTGTGGATGCAGAAGGGGCCTACTTTGAAGAATATTGATCGTATGTTTCATTTCTTTCATTTTTAGCCTATTTTCATTTATGAAATAAAAAGGCTTATGAGATCACCTTCTGTCCGTGTGTCTGTGTGTGTGTGTGTGATGGTGTGTGTCCCCCCAAATAACTTCTAAACGGCTGGAGTGATTTCAATGAATCTCGGTAAGTTCATAGCACAATTTCGGGCGACCCCGACCGTGCCCATCAAATTTTGTAATGTATCACCAATACAACATGGCGGCTGTGCGAAATATTTCACCAGCATTCAATATCTACGAAACTATTAACGATATCACCCTGGGATATTTTACGGTGATAAAGGAAACTACTGGGAGTTCACCTATCTGACCTTTGAAAAACTGGTAACTACAAAACCAACATGGCGGCCAAGCAAATTTGCGAATTTAAATAGACTTTTCTCGCGATTTAACCAACCAAACGCAATGAAACTTGGTACAGTATATGTTTATACACATTGTAAAGCACCGACATATAATTTCGTTCAATTCTTTACATAACCTCAAGATGGCGGATGTGCCAAATATTTCAACGGCAATTCATATATCTGAAACTAATAGCGGTATCACCCTGAAATTTTGCACGGAGATAAAGGGCACTACTGGAAGTTCATCTATACGACATTCAGAAACCGGTTAACTACAAAACGAATATGGCGGTCAAACGAAGTTGAAAATTTTAAATAGACCTTTCTCGCGATTTAATGATCCAAACGCAATGAAACTTGGTACAGGAAAGGCTTATACACATTGTAATGCACTAGTATATAATTTAGTTCAATAACTCCAAGATGGTGGCTGTGGGAAATTTAAAATTATGTTTTTATTTCTTGTGTCGTAATTATGCGATCGAAGTGAAAGTTTGAATAATGAACCTACGCATTAATTTTCCTTTAATGGTACATGACTCTATGGCCTATACATATAACAATCCAACATGGCGACCATCTGAAATATTTAGATGGATCTCAATATCTACGAATCTATTACACGAATCAAACTGAATTTTGTAATGTTCATAGGGGCTATGAACATAAGTTCACCTATCGGACTGTCAATAACCTGGTGATCACAAATCCAACTTGGCGGCGACGCGAAATATAAATATTCACATGGTCGTTTCTAGTAATTGAACCATCCGAGTGCAGTGACACTTGGTTCAGTAAATCCTTGTACAAATGTTAATCCACTGGCATCTAATTTTTTTCAATTGTTTCCATAACCACAAGATGGCAGCTGTGCGAAATATTAAAATCTCGTTTTTACTTCTTGTGTCCTAATCATGCAATTGAAGTTTGAATACTACATGTACACAATACTCTTCATGTAACAGTACATAACTCTAAGACCTACATATATAAAAATCCAACATGGCAACCAACCGCAATATTTAGTCGGTTCTCAATATCTACGAATCTGTTACAGCAATCAAACTGAAATTTCGTAGGTTGATAGAGGAAATTAACATATGTAGGATATATGAAAACAGGCTGTATAGTTCTTCACGGAACAACTTGTTTTATTGACTCCGTCCGACTACTTTCTGGACAGACCCTGTATACTGTATCTGTGAAAAAACACTGTGAGGAATGTTTCTTGTATACCCAATAAGCCCCATGAGGCGAATTCTACCATAACAGTTGCTTGTGGTAAGGAGAGAACAAACAAACCGTACAGACAAAATAATGTCTTTGGAATGTTTATTTTAGCGTTACCATGGCAACAAAATGTCATATAGACCGTGTTTACCAATGTTTGGTGTACAGGCGCTTATTTCCCTGGAATGAATATTGATTCAATTATTCATGAAAGACTTCATATTTCAATAGGTTTTACTGCTTTATGTTGAAGGATCAATAGCTTAGCGTGTATTCCCGCCATATTTCAGCTCCCCTGAACGGATAGCGTATGGAAATTGGAGGTTGTTAGAACCAACTTGTAATTCATTTGTTTCTTGATGGCAAATACGTTAATGATACTTATGCAAATAGAGTTCCTAACTTAGAATTAGGACCTACAGTATGATATCAAAGACTGTATTCATTTTTATATGTTCCAACGCATTAAATATATGGAACTACCGAGGAGTGCAAATTATTAGACTCGGGCCAGATGACCTCGTAGTTCCGCCCCTTTCTTGAGCTCAAAAAGTCAATGCACAGCTCAAAAACTAATCTGCGCATCTCAAAAAGTCAATGCGCTGCTCAAAAAAGTAACCTGAGCAGTTCAAAAAGGCAATGCGCAGCTCAAAAAAGTAATCTGCGCAGTTCAAAAAGGCAACGCGCAGCTCAAAAAAGTAATCTGCGCAGTTCAAAAGGCAATGCGCATATTAAAAAGTTATCTGCGCAGTTCAAAAAGGCAATGCGCAGCTCAGAAAAGTAATCTGCACAGTTCAAAAAGGCAATGCGCAGCTCAAAAACTAATCTGCGCAGCTCAAAAAGTCAATGTGCAGCTCAATAAAGTAATCTGCGCATTTCAGAAAGTCAATACGCAGCTCAAAATGTCAATACGCAGCTCAAAAAGTCAATGCGCAGCTCAAAAAACTAATCTGCGCAGCTCAAAAAGTCATTGCGCAGCTCAAAAAGTCAATGCGCAGCTCCAAAACTAATCTGCGCACTTCAAAAAGTCAATGCGCAGCTCCAAAACTAATCTGCGCAGTTCGAAAAGTCAATGTGCAGCTAAAACGTCAATGCGCAGCTCAAGAAAGTAATCTGGGCAGTTCAAAAGTCAATGCGCAGCTCAAAAAGTCAATGCGCAGCTCAAAAAAATAATTTGCGCATTTCAGAAAGTCAATACGCAGCTCAAAAAGTCAATGCGCAGCTCAGGAAAGTAATCTGCGCAGTTAAAAGTCAATGCGCAGCTCAAAATGTTAATGCGCCTTAATAACTAACCAAATAATTAGACTCGATGCTAGTTTTTCCAACTTTTCATTTCTTTTATTTATGACTTTATGCAGTAAAAATTTCACGTGGCATTTTTTTAGCCTACTTTTCACATTTTGCAAAAATGAGGAAAAAGTAGACTTATGAGATCGGGCAAATGTGTGTCTGTCGGTCTGTCTGTCTGTCTGTCCTTCTGTCTGTCTGTCTGGCTGTGTGTGTGTCCCCCCCCCCCTATGAACTCCTAAACCGCTGGAGCAATCGAAACAAAATTTGGTAGGAGTAAATGTCTACTCCCGAATATCTCACGGCCATATTTGAAAATGATGTCAGTGCTACCAACTGCTAAAAAATCGCAATTGAAATTTGAGCTCCATGTTGGATATCTTGGAAGGTATGAATGGGAGCTATTTCAAAATTGGCACACGTATAGATAATAATATTGCAGTTTAATTTCCAGGAGGCCATACATGGCAGTGTTTCCAAAATGATTATAAGCCTGCTGATTTGTCCAATTTTTAAATGCATATAACTTCTACACTATCAATTGGAATTCAACCAAATTTCGTATGTTGTATGTGTACATAACCAGATACGACTGAGCGTATTCTTTAGACCCACCAGGGCTGCCAACTGTTAATAAATGCTCCTAATTTATTTTATCAAAATACCAATATATAAGAAAGTATGCAAGCCGACAGCTTTAAACTATGCACACGTATAATACCTGACATTCTATATTAATTTGGAGTAACTTATATACGTCAGTGCTACCAACATGATTCTAAGCCTGCTGAGAGGTCCAACTTTAAATACATGTAACTTCCATACTATCATTTGGATTTCAACCAAATTTCGTATGTGCTATGTGTACCATAACAGCTATGACTATGCGTATTCATAAGAGCAACCAGGGCTGCCAACTGTTAATAAATGCTGTCTCTATTTTTGTTACCCTAATATCAATATCAGAAAGAATGCAAGCCAATAGCTCTAAACTTTGCACACGTATAGTACCTGGCATTCTAGATTACTTTGGAGTAACTAATATACGTCAGTGCTGCCAACATGATTCTAAGCCTGCTGATAGGTCCAATTTTAAAATGCATGTAACTTCTATGCTATCTAATGGATTTCATTCAATATTGGCACAACAATAGATCATATTATTTCAGATTATTTCTGACCAATACATGCATGACATTGTTGCCAACATGATTTTACGTGCGCTGTTGGATCCAATGTTTAACTGCATGTAACGTCCATGCTATTCATTGAACTTCAACCAAATTTTGTATCCTGTACCTTGAGAGATGGAACCAAGAATATATTCAGTCATCAGGTCTGCCAACTGTAGTGCTCTATTAGGCAACATTATGCAAGGTATACAGTATTTCGAATTAATTAGACATTTTGATATTAGCAACTTAATTTCGTCATTATTCTAGATAGGTTCATATACAGTAGAATAATCATTGGCATGAAAAGTAGGCTCTTTAGTTCGTCACGGAACTTCTTGTTATCAAATGATTTTAAATAAATTTCCTCTTAGAAAACAGATAGTAATTTTTTGTTTTCGAATTTCCACTCATTGAGGAGCTTTGCTAATGCCAACTCTCACACGGTTTGTTAGTTTTTGATTACGATGTTCTAGGTTTCTTGAGAATTCAGTGCAGAAGGATTCGAAGTATTTTATTACTGATGGTCGACTCTTGAACTATTGAAACATTCGTGGGCCATGGATTGAAACCACCTGACTTAGGGGGGGGGGGGTGCAATCCAAAGTCAAAGCTCAGGTATCCCTCAGAATCTGCCATTTCGAAACTTTCACCACGCAATTCCTAATAGGAAAAGTTGTAAGTCCTTAGGGGATAAAATTACACAAAGTAGGATAATAAATATAAAATAAAATAATTTTGAATATAATATAATAATATCTTGTGGCCTCGGATGCCGAGTGCAAGCTTTGTTAATTGACACCCAGGGGGCAGCTTGCGTGTCGAATTTAATGCTCCTTGGAGCGCTATGAATGCCAAGGAGGTTATATAGCCTATCTAAACTCCTTGGCACTATACCGCTTTCTAGTAGAGAAATGAGGAACTTTGTGTTGACTGAAAATTCCGAGATTAATTTTGCCATTATGAACAAGGCCTGCTGAATTCAAATGGGTTCTTTAACATGCCAATAACGAATGACATGAGAATCGTGATTTTTGTCGCCTTTCAAAAATCACTTACCATGGCCAGGAGCGAACCTGCAATCTTGGGGTTGGTAGTTCGACACGATATCCACTCTCCCACCGTGGCAAACATAATTTTGAATGAAAAATTCTGATTGATTTAAATCAGACATGGCCAAGGGGCAACGATTCTCTTTTTCTTCCTTGTTTAGAGTATCGAAACGCTCCAGAAACTGAACAACACACTTTGTCGAAGCCATCGTATGATGATTGTTCCATTCTCCTCACTACTCCTATACTCATAGTAACCCCTATGTTCCTTCCTAACCATTTGTTTCGACGGGATCCCTACACTGTTTTGGGGGATGCGATTATAGCGGATTGTTCCTGTACCACCATATCCTCGGTCACGTAAGCGAGTTTGTAACCCAGCACAGGTGAATATGTTGTCAAAATAGAACCTGAATCCAAGGGACTTCACTTTCTCTGAAAACTCGTCTGCAATTTGAATCATGGGCGCCACAGCTTTACCGGAAACCTTCACGTATTGTTGATTTTTACAAGGATTTTGCTCTAGGTACACTTCGCAATTTACAACGTGCCCTTGGGTACTACTGTACTCAAAACCATACCTTGATCCCTAATCTAACAAGCTAGTCTTTTAGGAATGGTTTACAGCCGTATGCCATAATATATTACCATGCATTCGTCATGAGGTCGGTTTTGCTCTGGATACAAATTGGAAATAAATTTCACTTTTAGTGCGTCTGTGAGTGGCCGTAGTTTTCACATCTTCTTCTTTCTTCGAATGAGCCAACTGGACTACATTTTATCACAATAATTATTTTTATTTGTACAGTACCGTACAAGACGCGTCCCATAAAAAGGTATGATTTTACCAAATTTGGTAAAGATCCGATGATTAGTTTGGTCATAATTTAATTTTAAGGTTTGTCGATTTGGATGGCCGCCATTACGTTTTGGTAAAGATGGCGGCAATATAAAACATAATACTGAGGAGCCCTTTGATAGTGCTACCTCTGTACCAAATTTCCTTCATTTCCATCGTATTACTCCTCGAGTGTCCATGTACAGCCAAACTAAACCTATCGAAAAGTTAAATGACTAATCTGCCTAGTGTGCCATATATGGCACGGCTATATATGTTTGTAAATAGCTCAGTCAATTATGAACTATCAGACAAAGCATCATAATGTACTGAAACGTTGGACTTCACAGTACGTATCATGAAAAGAAAGTTCCGCAGAATAATTTATATTGTTCATAAATAATTGCATACCAATTTTGTGAATTCACTACTTTTCTTCAAGGCGCGCACTTCTCACTTCAATAATACAATGCTACAACAAAGCACGCAAGTAGTGTGTTTTGGCCGGTTCAGATACCACCGCCACCGCCACCGCTGGAATACTAAAATGGCAATATCTCGCGAACCAATCAGGCTAGAGACTTGTACGAGGTGTCAAATTACTCAGGCGAACACTCCCTTTCCATTGGACAACATATCTCCACCCCAAAATAAAACCTACCCTACTAGGGGGTGAAATTGAATTTTTTAGGGAATTTCTCTTTCCAATTGCAACATGTGAGAGTTTGAATGTCGATATGGATGTAACGATGTTCTGCAAACCAATAATCAAAGAGGGGCATGTTAGGCCTTGAGGTGAGAGCCCCTGTTATTGTTGACGAGCCCCCTGCTGTCGGGCCCCTGTTGATGGGTTATTGTTGACAGGTCCTTGTGGACGAGTCCTTGTGGACAAGTCCTTGTGGACAGGTCATTGTGGACGAGTCCTTGTTGACAGGTTCTTGTGGACAGGTCCTTGTTGACAGGTCCTTATGGATGAGTCCCTTTAGACCGATCCCTTTAGACCGTCCCTTTGGACTGGTCCCTATGGACTGGCCCATGGTCTCTAATGCTATGATGAAATTAAACGTTGTTCCACATGAAACGCATGTGAAGAGCCGATTGCTACTATGAATTAACATGTTTGTTTTTTGTTTTTTTACGCATGCGCACTTGAGGTTTTTGTAAGCGGGCGGGGTTTTTGAATAATGATTTATAGATGAGTTATTTTTTTTTAATTACCAAAAGATCCAAAACTAATATCTCATGAATTAATAAGGCTAGGGACCTGTATGAGAGGTCGTTGGACTTGAGGTGACATTCTGTTTTTGAATATATTATTTATTTATGTCAAAAGGACCTAACTGAACTTTTGATAATATCTCGCTAACTAATAATCAGAGAGGGTCAAGTGAGGTGTCATAGGACTCAAGATGGTCAACCCTTTTCCATGACCAACGAATTTTATCCAAATATCTAAGGTCATTAGCTTTTTAATATCTCATGAATCAATAAGGCTAGAGACCTGTATGAGAGGTCGTTGGACTTGAGGTGACATTCTGTTTTTGAATATATTATTCATTTATGTCAAAAGGGCCTAACTACACTTTTGTTTATATCTCGCTAACTAATAATCAGAGAGGGTCAAGTGAGGTGTCATAGGACTCAGGATGGTCAACCCTTTTCCATGACCAACGAATTTACCCAAAAGATTCAAAACAGCAAGGTCATTAACCTATGATTTTATAAACTAATAATCAGAGAGGCTCAAGTGAGGCGTCATGGGACTCAGGATGGTCAACCCTTATCCATGACCAACGAATTTACCCAAAAGTTTCAAAAAAGAGCAAGGTCATTGACCTAATATTCCTTAAACTAATAATCGAATATCTACATGTGAGGTGTTATAGGACTTAGAATGGTCAACCCTTTCCCATGGCCAATGAATTTACCCAAAATACGCAATACATCGAGGTCATCGACCTGAGATTTTATAAACTAATAATCGGATACGAACATGTGAGATGTTTACCATGTGTGTGATGAAACATAGCTAGGTAGAGAAAGAATTAGTGTAGGCTACATGTATGGTGATTGACAAGTCTTTTACCATTGAAACTTGTTTTTCAGATCAAACTGCAGTATAGAGAGAGTATAGGTTGTAGGTATGGGTTAATAAATGACGAACGGTGTACACACAAACTCTGATTTATCGATTCAAGAATTAAGAGTAGACTATCTTTAATTGATTGGTTAAAGAGGATAGCTAAAACACAAAAATGCTCAGTGGTTACCGGGGCAAGATGGTCACTACACACACACACACACAACAAGCTTTAAATACTTGAGGCTAATAATCTATACACACACACTCGCTTGTTCTAAACTAAACTGTGTTGCTGTCAGTGCTCAGACAGTAGGCTGATGACAAAAAATGCATTGCTAACAGAAATATAATCATTTCCGGTTGTATAATGTTACCAGCTATCCATTTTGTGTTGCAGTGTTAAGCACTTTTAGCTCTTGTACTGGTGGTCTTAACTCAATTTCCAGGTCTGATGCCTAGAACGAGTAAAACTAAGAAACAAGGGCAAGGTGGTGTAGTGGTTAAGCTGTTAGCCTTTTCACCAGGGTTCGATTTCAGGTTAATATGCATGTCATAAACATATTAAACAAAACAAAACAGAGATAACGTTCAAAACTGATTACATTTGTGTCTTTCCAAATTATTACTTGGATTACAAATACAAAGGTGAACTGGGTTTGATATACATTAATGCTGTCTATCACACACTAGACTGTAAGAAAGCCAAAAGAGCAAAAGCGTAGGTAGAGCAGTGGTAAAATTGCTATATGTAGAGAACTACCTAGCGGTTTTATGAACTGGCAAAGCTATATATCGCATAAACAGTGTAGGATACAATCCAGCAATCAAATTTGTATCTTGTGGAACAGAAAAAATGCACTTTTACCTTGATGGATATCAAATGAGTGCAGATGAATGACCTATGCATTAGCCTACCATAGGGTTATAACCACGAGGTGGAGGTGTGACTTCTATATTTTATTGTTTAGAGACATGGCTTTTTTGTAACCAGTAGATTTAGTATTTTGTAAATATTCATTTTTGTAATTGTAAAAATAGTGGAAACATTTTTTTGTAATAGTAAATGTTAAATGTATAACTAAAAGTTATTTGGGATAAGCGTGCATGTCAAGGATAAATAGCGTGGTTGAATTTGTTTTTCAAAGACAGGTATGGTTGTGTGAATGTATGACTATAGATAGAATGATAGAGAGAGAGAGAGAAAGTGTGTGTGTGTGTGTGTGTGTGTGTGTGGGTAGCATTGATTGTTCAACCAAAGCAAACACGGCAAGGTAGGATGGTGGGGTAATTAATGTATATAGAAAATGGTAAATAGTATACTGTAGTTTTTTTAACACTTGTGTTTCTTTTAAATGCAGCGGTAGATAGGTGTTATTTTGTAAAACAGTCTTACCTACAGTAGTAGTATTAGTAGTAGTAGTAGTATTAGTCCTATACGTTTTTGGAAACAAACAGAAAGAGAATGCACTATTGCCATGGCCAAGCACTTCCATTTAAATAATTTCAAGAAAATTTTAATCAGCAAATGTGTGTTTTACAAAACTAAACTTTCAGCATGGACTAAATCATAAACGTGTCGTCTGTGATATGGACAAAATAGGAAATCCATGTTTCCATATCAACACAATGTAAAAACTTAAAACTGACCTTTAAACAAGAAGTTCCGTGAAGAACTATACAGCCTATTTTTCATGCCAATGATTATTCTACAGAATATGAACCCATCTAGAATAATGACGAAATTAAGTTGCTAATATCGAAATTTCCAATTAGTTGGAAATACTGTATACCTGGCATAATGTATCCTAATAGAGCACTACAGTTGGCAGCCCTGATGACTGAATATATTCTTAGTTCCGTCTCTTAAGGTACAAAATACAAAATTTGGTTGAAGTCCAATGAATAGCATGGACGTTACATGCAGTTAAACATTGGATCTAACAGCGCGCGTAAAATCATGTTGGCAACAATGTCATGCCTGTATTGGTCAGAAATAATCTGAAATAATATGATCTATTGTTGTGCTAATTTTGAATGAAATCCATTAGTTAGTATAGAAGTTACATGCATTTTATAATTGGGCCTATCAGCAGGCTTAGAATCATGTTGGCAGCACTGACGTATATTAGTTACTCCAAATTCGTCTAGAGTGCCAGGTACTATACGTGTGCAAAGTTTAGAGCTATTGGCTTGCATACTTTCTGATATATTGATATTAGGGTAATGAAAATAGGGACAGCACATATTAACAGTTGGCAGCACTGGTTGCTCCTTAGAATACGCATAGTCATATCTGTTATGGTACACATAGCACATACGAAATTTGGTTGAAATCCAAATGATAGTATGGAAGTTACATGTATTTAAAGTTGGACCTGTCAGCAGGCTTAGAATCATGTTGGTAGCACTGACGTATATAAGTTACTCCAAATTAATATAGAATGTCAGGTACTATACGTGTGCATAGTTTAAAGCTGTCGGCTTGCATACTTTCTGATATATTGGTATTTGGATTTAAAAAAATAGGATCATTTATTAACAGTTGGCAGCCCTGGTAGGTCTTAAGAATACGCTCAGTCATATCTGGTTACGTACACATACATCATACGAAATTTGGTTGAATTCCAATTGATAGTATAGAAGTTATATGCATTTAAAAATTGGACCTATCAGGAGGCTTATAATCATTTTGGCAACACTGCCATGTTTAGCCTCCTGGAAATTAAACTGAAATATTATGATCTGTACGTGTGCCAATTTTGAAATCGCTCCCATTCATACTTTCCAAGATATCCAACATGGAGCTCAAATTTCAATTGCGATTTTTTAGCAGTTGGTAGCACTGACATCATTTTCAAATATGGCCGTGAGATATTCAGGTATAGATCTTTACTCCTACCAAATTTTGTTTCGATTGCTGCAGCCGTTTAGGAGTTGATAGGGGGGGACACACACAGCCAGCCAGACAGACAGAAGGACAGACAGACAGACAGACAGACAGACACACATTTGCCCGATCTCATAAGTCTACTTTTTCCTCATTTTTGCAAAATGTGAAAAGTAGGCTAATTGCAAAATGTGAAAAGTAGGCTAAAAATGTAAATGGGAAATTGACAAATGTGTAAACAACAACAAAATGGAAAATTCTTGTTTCCGTATCATGAAATCCAAATACTTTAAACTGACATTTTCAAATCGTGTACATGGAAAATTAATAAATGGCAATGTGTGAAATGTGAAAATGAAAAACAAATGAACAAATGGCTATCATTATTTAAAAAAATAAAAAAAACCGTCGTGTTCTATCGTTAAAGTGTGAATCAAACCACATCTACTTATTTGAATCACCCGAGACTGAGTAGACCTGTTTAAGTTCTAATATACTTTTAAAATTTTATGTTAAAGCTCGAATTGAACTCAAGAGCTTTAGAGTGCCAGCTAACTATTATAACCGTTACGTCACAAAGACAACTTTACACTACTCTTAATGAACAATAATAATAAAAAGAATAATAAATATTGTTTTTTTTTTTAAGAATGAACATGGTGACACTGTTTCTGTTGCACTGTCTGCTAGCTACTAGCCACCAGCTGGGGTCTTAGAAAACGATACAGTTGACATTTGCAATGAAATGTGACATGTTTCAAAGTATAGTATTATGGGTTGCTGTTGAGTAAAAACTAATCCTGTACAAGGAAGCAAGGGTTCGAACCCCTTACCTAACATTACTATTGCCTGAACATGGCTTGACGACACTGTATTATTATGATACTCGGTACACAAACCATAGATAGAGTGTATTGTTTAAGATCACTTTCTTTCTGAACATAGGTGGAGATTGTTGATGGTTAACAATGACATAATTTGGCTAAATGCATGGGCCAACCCATAGGGATCAGTCCAAAGGGACCGGTCCAAAGGGATTAGTCAAAAGGACCTGTCAACAGGGACCCGTCCACAGTGACCCGTCAGCCGGGGCCCGTCAAAAATGACTCCCTTCAAAAAGGACCCGTCCAGATGGACTAGTCAACGGGGACCAGTCCAAGGGGCAAATCAACAGGGATCAATCAAAAGGGGTTATCGCCTCAAGCTCTGTCATAACCCCCTTTGATTATTGGTTTGCTTATCGACAAGCGCCGCTTGGATTACTTTTTAATCACCCCTCGTGGGTTAGCCGTCATCTTTAAAAAGGTCGTGGGAACATAGGTGTTTACCAGCAGTCTTCGGCAAAAAGTCCAACAATACCTCATACAATGCCCTAGTCTTATTGGTTCTCGAGATATTAACAAAAGTGCACTTAGGCCCTTTGTCAAAATTTCAAAAATAGATTCAGTGTTGTGCAATCAATAATAGCTACCTCTTTAACTATATACTTGTTTTTGTTGACCATGAAGCCTTGAGTATCCATCATCAGTGTATGAGACATGTTTACGCTTGCATAAATCAAAACCAACTGACTACTCACTAATTGGGTTTAGAAATTACATTTACTCAAATCACATTCTAGTAAAAATCATGCCTACTATAAACTACACCCACGTTTGCACTCACCTTTACATTCACTTTTGCACTCACTTTTGCACCCACTTTTGCACTCACTTTTACACTCACTTTTGCACCCATATTTGCACTCACTTTAAACTATTATTTCTATTATCGAGCGAAATTTATTGGAGATTATTTCATGCTTGAAAATTGATACGGAAGTATCAACGAATAGTTATGGGAAGCCATATGCATACTATAAAGGTTATACGTATATTGCAAAACGAACCAATAAAATGGAACTGTTATTTGACGTTGTTCAAAACATCGTTCAAAACAGTGTCAAAGTGAACTAAAAAGTAAAAATAGTGAGGTCTTAAGTGTGAGTGATCATCAATGTAGTGTGACAGATAAGACATCGTTGCTGTTTAAAAAAAATACTTCATATGTTAAAACACTAGTCCGAAAAAAAGATATGGTAACCCGCGTGTTGTGCAATCAATGATAGCCACCTCTTTAAATATATACTGTACTTGTTTTCGTTGACCTTAAAGCCTTGAGTATCCATCACCAGTGTATGTGACATGTTTACGCATGCATAGATCAAAACCAACTGACTATTCACTACTTGGGTTTAGAAATTACATTTACTCAAATCACATTCTAATAAAATTCATGCCTACTATAAGCGGCACCCACTTTTGCACCCACTCTTGCACTCCCTTTTACACCCACTCTTGCACCTGTCTTGCACCCACTCTCGCACCCACTCTTGCACCCACTCTTGCACCCACTCTTGCACCCACTCTTACACCCACTCTTGCACCCACTTTTGCACCCACTTTTCCTCTCACTTTAAACTATTATTTATATTATCGAGTGAACTTTGCTAGAGAGTAGTTAATGCTTGACAATTGACATGGAAGTATCAACAAATAGCAATGGTATGCCATACGCATTCTATAAAGGTTATACGTATATTGCAAAACGAACCAATAAAAATGGAACTGTTATTTGGCGTTGTTCAAAACATCGTTCAAAACAGTGTCAAAGTGAAATAAAAGTAAAAATAGTGATGTCTTAAGTGTGAGTGATCATCAATGTAGTGTACCAGATAAAACATCGTTGCTGTTTAAAAAAATACTTCAAATGTTAAAACACTAGTCCGAAAAAAAGATATGGTAACCCGCGTGTTGTGCAATCAATGATAGCCACCTCTTTAAATATATACTGTACTTGTTTTCGTTGACCTTAAAGCCTTGAGTATCCATCACCAGTGTATGTGACATGTTTACGCTTGCATAGATCAAAACCAACTGACTATTCACTACTTGGGTTTAGAAATTACATTTACTCAAATCACATTCTAGTAAAATTCATGCCTACTATAAGCGGCACCCACTTTTACACCCACTCTTGCACCCATTCTTGCACCCACTCTTGCACCCACTCTTGCACCCACTTTTCCTCTCACTTTAAACTATTATTTATATTATCGAGTTAACTTTGCTAGAGATTAGTTCATGCTTGACAATTGACATGGAAGTATCAACAAATAGCAATGGTATGCCATACGCATTCTATAAAGGATATACATATATTGTAAAACGAACCAATAAAAATGGAACTGTTATTTGGCGTTGTTCAAAACATCGTTCAAAACAGTGTCGAGGTGAGCTGAAAAGTAAAAATAGTGATGTCTTAAGTGTGAGTGATCATCAATGTAGTGTACCAGATAAAACATCGTTGCTGTTTAAAAAAATCTTCAAAATGCTAAAACACTTGTCCCAGAAAAAGATATTGCGGCTCAAGATAGTGCAATGTTTGTTAAGAAGCATGTATCATCTCCCCAGAAAGTCGTGTTAGGACAGTTGTCAATGTCTGAAAAACTCCCAACATTATCAAAGGCAACACAAACTGTGCAAAATGTGGTATTGCAAAAGGATCAAAAAGGACTATACAGTAATAGTGATGAGGATTATAATGATCATGATGATGATAATGATGATGATGATAATGATAATGGTTATGATGATGATGATATTGATGATGAAGGTAATAATGATAATGGTAATGCTTTGTTTACACCTAAAAAATCATTTGTTAAATTTGTCTACTGGAACAATCCAAGTAAGCTAATCCGGCGGCTTCAGCAACTGCATGTCTATAAACAGGCTGGTTATACTGAATATGAGGAAGAACTATTGGATATAGAAAATGAGCTTCGTCGTGCTAAAATTATTATGTAATGGATCCACATAACCGCTTAAACTATTTCTTAACAATACATGTTATATTTTCTACCACTATGCTACCATTTTGCTCTCACTTTTGCTATCACTTCAAACTGTACATATTAAATATAAAAGCCAAAGCTAAATGATTTTATTATCAGAACTGTTATAACCTTTGTAGTGAGCAAATCATACTAACAGGTTAGTTGCTACTATGGAACTTACTACAACTAACAAAGGTAAACAACGTGTACTCTATAAAGGCTACTCTTATAACTATAATCGTCAAAATGTAAAAGGAATAATATTTTGGCGATGCTCAAAAGAGAGGTCAAAAAAATGTCGAGGCAATCTAAAAAGTAGAAATGGTAAGGTTTTAAGTGTGAGTGATCATCTATGTGGTGCACCAAATGAAACACTGTTGGTGTCAACAATTAATCATGACAATCCTAAAAAGCTAGTACAAGAAAAAAATGTTGCTACTCAAAATAGTGCAACATTTAACCCCTGCTGTAAAAGTTATGTTTAATCCATCTTTGGCATCTCAAGAGTTATCAACACCACAAACTATGCAAAAAGGTTGTGTTGTTGTTGTTGTTGCTTTAAGGGGCTGAACTACAAGGTTATCTCCCCTTCATATGCAAGAGAATCAAAAAGGACTAAATAGTAATAGAGAAAAAAGAAGTGTATTTTGAATGTAACTATTGTACAAGTACTTATATTAAATAAATAAAAATATTGTATGGGTATTGTCTGTTTTTTCTTAATTGCTATACCCACGTCCTACTATATTAATGTCATTGTTAACCATCAACAATCTCCACCTATGTTCAGAAAGAAAGTGATCTTAAACAATACACTCTATCTATGGTTTGTGTACCGAGTATCATAATAATACAGTGTCGTCAAGCCATGTTCAGGCAATAGTAATGTTAGGTAAGGGGTTCGAACCCTTGCTTCCTTGTACAGGATTAGTTTTTACTCAACAGCAACCCATAATACTATACTTTGAAACATGTCACATTTCATTGCAAAATGTCAACTGTATCGTTTTCTAAGACCCCAGCTGGTGGCTAGTAGCTAGCAGACAGTGCAACAGAAACAGTGTCACCATGTTCATTCTTAAAAAAAAATCAATATTTATTATTCTTTTTATTATTATTGTTCATTAAGAGTAGTGTAAAGTTGTCTTTGTGACGTAACGGTTATAATAGTTAGCTGGCACTCTAAAGCTCTTGAGTTCAATTCGAGCTTTAACACAAAATTTTAAAACTATATTAGAACTAAAAGAGGTCTACTCAGTCTCGGGTGATTCAAAAGAGTAGATGTGGTTTGATTCACACTTTAACGATAGAACACGACGGTTTTTTTTATTTTTTTAAATAATGATAGCCATTTGTTCATTTGTTTTTCATTTTCACATTTCACACATTGCCATTTGTCAATTTTCCATGTACACGATTTGAAAATGTCAGTTTAAAGTTTTTGGATTTCATGATACGGAAACAAGAATTTTCCATTTTGTTGTTGTTTACACATTTGTCAATTTCCCATTTACATTTTTAAAGGTCAGTTTTAAGTTTTTACATTGTGTTGATATGGAAACATGGATTTCCTATTTTTTCCATATCACAGACGACACGTTTATGATTTAGTCCATGCTGAAAGTTTAGTTTTGTAAAACACACATTTGCTGATTAAAATTTTCTTGAGATTATTTAAATGGAAGTGCTTGGCCATGGCAATAGTGCATTCTCTTTATGTTTGTTTCCAAAAACGTATAGGACTACTACTACTACTACTACTAATACTACTACTGTAGGTAAGACTGTTTTACAAAATAACACCTATCTACCGCTGCATTTAAAAGAAACACAAGTGTTAAAAAAACTACAGTATACTATTTACCATTTGCTATATACATTAATTACCCCACCATCCTACCTTGCCGTGTTTGCTTTGGTTGAACAATCAATGCTACCCACACACACACACACACACACACACACACACACATTTTCTCTCTCTCTCTCTATCATTCTATCTATAGTCATACATTCACACAACCATACCTGTCTTTGAAAAACAAAAACAACCACGCTATTTATCCTGGACATGCACGCTTATCCCAAATAACTTTTACAGGGGCCGATAACCTAGATGTTAGGCCCCTTAAAACAACAATTATCATCATCATCATCATCAAATAACTTTTAGTTATACATTTAACATTTACTATTACAAAAAAATGATTCCACTATTTTTACAATTACAAAAATGAATATTTACAAAATACTAAATCTACTGGTTACAAAAAAGCCATGTCTCTCAACAATAAAATATAGAAGTCACACCTCCATCTCGTGGTTATAACCCTATGGTAGGCTAATGCATAGGTCATTCATCTGCACTCATTTGATATCCATCAAGGTAAAAGTTCATTTTTTCTGTTCCACAAGATACAAATTTGATTGCTGGATTGTATCCTACACTGTTTATGCGATATATAGCTTTGCCAGTTCATAAAACCGCTAGGTAGTTCTCTACATATAGCAATTTTACCACTGCTCTACCTACGCTTTTGCTCTTTTGGCTTTCTTACAGTCTAGTGTGTGATAGACAGCATTAATGTATATCAACCCAGTTCACCTTTGTATTTGTAATCCAAGTAATAATTTGGAAAGACACAAATGTAATCAGTTTTGAACGTTATCTCTGTTTTGTTTTGTTTAATATGTTTATGACATGCATATTAACCTGAAATCGAACCCTGGTGAAAAGGCTAACAGCTTAACCACTACACCACCTTGCCCTTGTTTCTTAGTTTGACTCGTTCTAGGCATCAGACCTGGAAATTGAGTTAAGACCACCAGTACAAGAGCTAAAAGTGCTTAACACTGCAACACAAAATGGATAGCTGGTAACATTATACAACCGGAAATGATTATATTTCTGTTAGCAATGCATTTTTTGTCATCAGCCTACTGTCTGAGCACTGACAGCAACACAGTTTAGTTTAGAACAAGCGAGTGTGTGTGTATAGATTATTAGCCTCAAGTATTTAAAGCTTGTTGTGTGTGTGTGTGTGTGTAGCGACCATCTTGCCCCGGTAACCACTGAGCATTTTTGTGTTTTAGCTATCCTCTTTAACCAATCAATTAAAGATAGTCTACTCTTAATTCTTGAATCGATAAATCAGAGTTTGTGTGTACACCGTTCGTCATTTATTAACCCATACCTACAACCTATACTCTCTCTATACTGCAGTTTGATCTGAAAAACAAGTTTCAATGGTAAAAGACTTGTCAATCACCATACATGTAGCCTACACTAATTCTTTCTCTACCTAGCTATGTTTCATCACACACATGGTAAACATCTCACATGTTCGTATCCGATTATTAGTTTATAAAATCTCAGGTCGATGACCTTGATGTCATCATCATCATCTTGCACAGTTTCCAGCCACTGGCCGGGTCTGTTTGGAACACAAGCCTCTCCAACGTCTTCTGTCTTCCCACCATCTCTCAGCCTCCACCCTTGTCCAGTCTTCTCCTCTCTTCTTCACGCTTTCTTCCACCCCCTTCAGGACACCATGTAGAGTTCGCCTTGAAACTGACCACACTATTTCAATAAATTTTGAGGCTATCTTACTACTATACCATTAACTTCAAAGCATTGAAACTTTGCACATGCAGTTAGTGATATCTCCTCAACACAGGGAAAGAATTATGGAAAGATCAAAATGCCCAGTTTATGTAAAATACATTTTAAATTTTACCTGAAAAATAATTTTTAAGAATGTTGTAATCTCTTTAGGTACACTTTTCTCAGAAAGTAGCAAACAGAGAGCAACTAAACTGCCCATATATGTCGTATAGGCTTTGATTTACACAGTAGGTGAAAGATTTTATTCATTAGAATATTATTTGGCCAATTAAAAAATATTATATTTGATGTACCAAATTTTGGTAAATGTTTTGTAATATTTAATTTTTTATAGGGCTTGATATCTGTTAATATCCAGTTATATTTCACCTAGTGTGTTTATAATGACCCCATGCATACCCATAAAAAATTCATGACAATAAGTTCAGTAGTTTCAGAGAAAAGTGTACCTGAATGTCAAAAAATATAAGTTACGGTAAATGACAAAAAAAAAACAAAGACATGCGTTTTTGACACATATCAGCCTTTTAGAATTGTCCAGCTCCATACTGCTCTTCATTCTTGGTTTTCTCATCTTCTTTCTTCTTCTTTTCAGCTCTCTTCTTTATTCTGGCTTCTTTGGTCATCTCTTGGCCACTCTTTTCAGCTTCCTTCAGTCGCAGCATATCACTCGGGCGAAGCGCACATGCCATGTCATTGCCTGGTACAATGCCAAGTTTTTCATGCCATAAACAAACCTGAAATTAACCTCATATTTCTTCTCAACTAATTTTGATGTCATAGTTGATTTATTGCTGCCACATGAATTACATTGTATTTCCAATCAAGTGGCTAAGCCCCTTCTACTTTTTTCATCTTCCTTTAGTTCAAAACAGTCTACACCATCACAGTGTTTACATTTAGCAAATGAGTGTAGCAATGCAGAAAGTACACCTATATCTAGAATTGCATAACTATCACAACTACTTGCATTACTGACAGTAGAACGGGCATTACTCTCGGCTTCCAAATAATAATTTCCTTTTTGAGGCACTGCTTGATCTTCCAATGTCATGTTTTGAGTCGGTTGAAGGCAATCCAAAATCGCCCTTCACACCTTTGGCAACACGGCGATAATGTTTACATTTACCAAACTTCCTAATTCGACCCATAATAATACACGGGAACACAAAACTGTAAATAAATATTATAAAACCAAAGACGACTGATCTTACACGAGGTTACCACTGAAAATTCAAAACATCAACAAGTTTCCGCGGAACCCGATGCTTAGATGTTTCCATGGAGATTATATAAGCAAGGCAGCTACCAGAACTACTCAGATGTTTCCATGGAGATTATATAAGCTACCAGAACTACCAACAGACAAAACAAGACTTCCTATTAGCATGCCGAAAAACAACTTTTTGTGACAGTCCACGCCAGGTGGGCGTGGTCAGCTGAGCACCATAATTAAATGCCCCAAAAAAGGCATTTAGAGGGCCGGAAGGTGCAAAAATCATATGCCAGCTTATAGAATAGACCTTCCCTCACACATTTATCAAAGAAAAAAAATCCGATTTTTCATCACTCAACTCTACAAGGTGTCCTTCAGCCACCTGTCTCTCGGTCTTCCTCTCGGTCTCTTTCCTTCCCACTTCGTCTCGTGTATCCTACTGGGTATCTTCTTCTCCTCCATTCGTTTTACATGTCCATACCATCTAAGTCTAGACTTCTCTATACCATCCTGTAATGGTTCCTCCTTCATTAATTCTCTGGTCCTCTCATTTCTTATTCTGTCCATCTTTGTAGCTCCAATACTGCTTCTCAAGAACCTCATCTCACTGGCCTGTATTTTGCTCTTCTCCCTTCCTTTCATAACCCAGGTCTCCGAGGCATACGTCAGGATAGGGACATAGTACGTCCGATATATGATCTTTTTGCTGTTCTGAGGGACATCCTTGCTCCATAACATGCTTCTCACACTCCTCCGGAATGCTTCTGCCTGCCTCCCCCGCTCATTTATTTCTCTGTCGTTTCTTCCATTCTCTTGTATCAGGCTTCCCAGATACTTGAAACTCTCCACTTTCTTCAGCTGTTCCCCACCAATTGTTATTCCCGTTGTGGTTCTTTCCTTCTTCCTTGTTGTGATCACCATCTCACTCTTATTTATGCTAAATTTCATCCCATATCCTTGTATTATTCCTTCCCACACGTTCAACTGTTCCTGTACCTCCTCCTCCTTGTTTCCCCAAATCATCAAATCATCTGCAAACACCATTGCTTTCATATTTCCTTCCCCAATTACTTGTGCCACTCGGGTCATTATGTCATCCATCACCACAATGAAAAGTAACGGTGACAAGGCACTTCCTTGTTTCAGGCCGTTTCTCTGTTCCAACCAGTCTGATCTCTCTCCTCCCACTTTCACACAGCTCACGCTTCCCTTGTACATCTCCTTTATCCTCTTTATAGTCCATTTCTCTACTCCTCTATCCTCCAGGGACTTCCACACTTTGTTTCTGCATACACTGTCATATGCTTTCTCAATATCCAGGAAGGCCATCAGTAGATCTGTTCCATACTCATAGTGCTGTTCTTGTAACTGCCTTACAGCAAAAATCAAATCCACTGTGGACCTTCCTGCTCTGAAGCCATGTTGTTCTTCCCTCATCCCTCCTTCTATCCTTGTCCTAATTCTCTTTTCCAAAACTTTCTCGAAGATCTTTGCACAATGACTCATCAGTGTTATTCCCCGATAGTTTCTGCAATCTGTTCTACTACCTTTCTTGAAGATCGGGACAATTATTCCTTTTTTCCAGTCCTCTGGGGTCTTCCTTTCCTTCCATGCTGTCCTCATCACTCGGTACAACCACTGTATCCCCACCTCTCCTGCTGCTCTCACCATCTCCACACTCAACTCATCCACACCCGGTGCCTTCCCTCCTTTCATCTTGTTCACTGCATCTTCCACTTCTTTCCATGTTAAGTCCTTTTCTGTTTGCAGTTCATCTTCCTCTTCCCCGATTTCTTCCTCCTCACCATCTTTTCCATTTGGGTTCAGAAGTTCTTCAAAATATTCTTTCCACATTTTCTTCAGTTCTTCCCTATTTTCTATCTCTTGTCCCCTTTTGTTCACCATTCTAACATAATCCGTAGGATCCTTTCGCCTCTTAGTTTTTACCATCCCATACAGGACCTTTTTTGTACCTTCACTATCCTCCTTCATCATCTTTGTCCACTCTTCCATCCACTTTCTTCTCTCCTCAGCCACTACTCTCTTCGCCTCCTTCTTTCTTTCCTGGTACTCTTCCCTGGTCTCTACCGTCCTATTTTGGTACCACCTCCTAAAGGCTCTATTCTTTTCCCTTACTATATCTTTTGTCTTCTCATTCCACCATGGTGTTTCCTTCCACCTCTTCTTACTACTTGTCCTCCAACATACTGCTTCTGCTGCACCTACTAGTGTCTTCTTAAATCTAGCCCATTCCTCTTCCACCCCTCTTTCTTCATCTGTTGGAATTCCTTCCTTTACCATTTTGAGGTACTCGACCCTTCTATCCCCTTCTTTCAGTTTCCATATCCTTATACGTCTTTCCTGGTTCTCAGTCCCTTTCTTCTCCTTACTCCCTCAGGTTCATTACCAGCAATCGATGGTCGCTATCCAGGTTCTCCGATGGTATAACCTTGATGTCCGTGATGTTCTTATATAGTTCTTTCTCATACAGTATATCGTCGACCACCGACTTCCTGGTCAAGTCATCACTGTACCATGTGATTGTGTGGCTCTCTCTTTTCTTGAACTAGGAGTTCCCAACTAGCAGGCTGTTCCTCTGGCAGAAGTCCAACAGTCTCTTTCCTTCCTCATTTCTTCCGCCCCAACCCTCTGGTCCTAGAACACTCTCATAACCTTGTCTTTCTCTTCCTACATGGGCATTCAGATCCCCCATAACAATCATATTTCTTCCAACCAGCTGCTTCTGCAATTCCTCTTCAAACTCCTCCTTCTCTTCAGAGGCGCAGTCTACTTGTGGAGCATACACTTGCACTATTTCTACGGTCTCTCCCCTCAGTGCTACTTTCACTTTCATCATCCTATCACTTATTCTCCTCACTTCTTCTTTTAAACCATCTCGTACTACTACTCCCACGCCATTCCTCTTTCCGTCTTTATTCCTACTCCAGTACAGTCTATAGCCTTTTCAGTTCTCTTCTTCCTTCCCCTTTCCACTTTGTTTCTGCCAATCCCAATAAATCCAACTTCCTTCTTTCCATCATATCCACTATCTCCTCCACCTTCCCCGTCAGCGTTCTTAGGTTTAATGTTCCAAATCTTAGTCCGTGTGTAAAGCCGTGTCGTCGTCTATTAAATCCATCCTGTCCGAGGCTCGTTCCATTTTTGAAAGCATTTGGTATCATCCACTACTGGCTTGCTGGGCCTATCGTAGCTTCACCAGAGCCCCGTTAGCCGTCACTTTTCAGGGTTCCTGTAGGACCTTCACAGCTACCGTAACGGTCTCGGGGCACACGAAGTCCCCACTGTACTTCGCCCCTACAGGCGATCCCCTACTTTGTGCCGTTGCCAGTCTCCCACGACGTGGACGAGGGGTTGGACTTATGGGAGACTCGATGACCTTGATGTATTGGGTATTTTGGGTAAATTCATTGGCCATGGGAAAGGGTTGACCATTCTAAGTCCTATAACACCTCACATGTAGATATTCGATTATTAGTTTATAAAATATTAGGTCAATGACCTTGCTGTTTTTTGAATCTTTTGGGTAAATTCGTTGGTCATGGAAAAGGGTTGACCATCCTGAGTCCCATGACACCTCACTTGAGCCTCTCTGATTATTAGTTTATATAATCTTAGGTCAATGACCTTGCTGTTTTGAATCTTTTGGGTAAATTCGTTGGTCATGGAAAAGGGTTGACCATCCTGAGTCCTATGACACCTCACTTGACCCTCTCTGATTATTAGTTAGCGAGATATCAACAAAAGTGTAGTTAGGCCCTTTTGACATAAATGAATAATATATTCAAAAACAGAATGTCACCTCAAGTCCAACGACCTCTCATACAGGTCTCTGGCCTTATTGATTCATGAGATATTAAAAAGCTAATGACCTTAGATCTTTTGGGTAAATTCGTTGGTCATGGAAAAGGGTTGACCATCCTGAGTCCTATGACACCTCACTTGACCCTCTCTGATTATTAGTTAGCGAGATATTAACAAAAGTGCAGTTAGGTCCTTTTGACATAAATAAATAATATATTCAAAAACAGAATGTCACCTCAAGTCCAACGACCTCTCATACAGGTCCCTAGCCTTATTAATTCATGAGATATTAGTTTTGGATCTTTTGGTAATTTAAAAAAAAATAACTCATCTATAAATCATTATTCAAAAACCCCGCCCGCTTACAATAACCTCAAGTGCGCATGCGTAAAAAAACAAAAAACAAACATGTTAATTCATAGTAGCAATCGGCTCTTCACATGCGTTTCATGTGGAACAACGTTTAATTTCATCATAGCATTAGAGACCATGGGCCAGTCCATAGGGACCAGTCCAAAGGGGCGGTCTAAAGGGATCGGTCTAAAGGGACTCATCCATAAGGACCTGTCAACAAGGACCTGTCCACAAGAACCTGTCAACAAGGACTCGTCCACAATGACCTGTCCACAAGGACTTGTCCACAAGGACTCGTCCACAAGGACCTGTCAACAATAACCCATCAACAGGGGCCCGACAGCAGGGGGCTCGTCAACAATAACAGGGCCTCTCACCTCAAGGCCTAACATGCCCCTCTTTGATTATTGGTTTGCAGAACATCGTTACATCCATATCGACATTCAAACTCTCACATGTTGCAATTGGAAAGAGAAATTCTCTAAAAAATTCAATTTCACCCCCTAGTAGGGTAGGTTTTATTTTGGGGTGGAGATATGTTGTCCAATGGAAAGGGAGTGTTCGCCTGAGTAATTTGACACCTCGTACAAGTCTCTAGCCTGATTGGTTCGCGAGATATTGCCATTTTAGTATTCCAGCGGTGGCGGTGGCGGTGGTATCTGAACCGGCCAAAACACACTACTCACGCAGATGTTAGGTAATGACAGTTCAGTCACGCAGTATATCCAACAAGTAAGTGGAACCAACAACAGAAAAATAAAATTCTCTTAATTCCAAGTGATAATCGTGCCAAAATTGCAGCGTGCCATATATGGCACGCTAGGCTGAAACGGGTTCTTTAAGGGGGAACCCACACCTATAAGGATCAAAATTTGCCATTTTTCAATTTATTCTTTCTACGTGTTTTGATTCTTCCTCTTAAAATCACTGCGACAATTTCTTTGATATGTATAATATGACCAAAAACGTGCAGAGGAGTTTTGGAAGATTTCCTACACATTGGTAACTTTGTTGCTCGTTTTCCCAAACGTTGGATTTTCAAGTCCGTTTCCTTCGTAACTCCCAGAGATAATGAAGTGAAATGTACTATACATGTGTATCATACAGGGAAGAACAATATGACTTAGAACTGTTGCCGTACATGTCATAGTTTCGGTTTTTAAAAAAGTCATTGAAAAAACTTGCAAAAAAGTGCACTTTAATATGAGCTTTTTAAAAAAATATTTTTTCTTTATAGATCCGATGATTCTAGGTCAATCTATAGCTACTGTATTAGTACATAAAATGAAAAAATAATACTTGTGTAAAATATTAGGTAAACGGTGGATCAGTGCACAATATGCAGCCGCCATTTTAAATGCCTAATTTGCTGAAATGCATTCGCCATATGACTTGTAAATACACGAACATATTGGCAAAGCATTGTGTGATTGGCAGGCCAAATAAGAATTCTTTAGTACTCTCTGTTGCTGAGGAATACAAAAATGAATTATACATGATTTTCGGATCCTTAAAGACGTAGGTCCCCCCCCCTTAACATACTGGCTGGAGTTTCATGTTAGCTAGTTTAACCTTACGGCAAGCGCGTGGCAGCACTGGCACTTCTCCTCTTGTGATAAATCGAAGCACGGTATTTGAAGTGAGCAGATAACTTCAGTATTCACAGATGGAAATACTGGTAAGAGTCAAGGGCGAGCGAGGGTAGTGTAGTGCTGCACGCGACCACACGTGTAAGTACTTTTATTGTTCCAATATCACTTCTGCTGAGGGAAAGAAGAATGCCAGCCAGATTTTTAATGTTCGTATCTACAGTACGGTGTTCTTTCCATGTCAGATACCAATTCAGTCTGAATGGGTACTAGCTTATTCTCCAATAAAACTTTGCAAGTTGATATGAAATATCTTAAAAAAACAATTCAAATATGAGCTTGTATTAATGCCTTGACAGCTGTGTCTAGTTCTGCAAAACGGCGATCATCCAATGGAAGCATAGGGGCAGTCCACCGCCAAAGAAATGTCCAACAGTGCCATGAGTTGGGAAGCGAATGGCGACAGTGTTCTGGGACACAAAGGGCATCGTCCTCATTGACTTGCTGGAATTGGGGGCTACGATTAACAGTGCGCGATTATCCTTAAACTATACTTGATGTCACCATATTCTTATTCTGTAGAAATACTTTTGAATTCTTCAAACAACTACTTGTTATGGCTCTTAATATTATGTCTCTATTTCAATAAACTTAACAATCCTGTGCATGTTCTATAACAAGCTTAATGTTTCTCGACAATGGTCCGTGAAGGGTGTATTGTTACAAGATGTTTGACATTACCTGCTGACTTACACAATATATTCTGCTGATGGTAGGTGTATGCAAATGATTGATACGTCTCACTGTCATACGTGATGGGAGCACGCCGCACCTGGCCACATCATTACAGGAGTAGCCTATTCTCGACAATTAGTGTAGTGTGGGATATTGTGTCTGCCAGCCTGACCTCAGAATAACACTCCACACCAGGTTCCCTCGGTTAATGTTGTTAATGTATTTTATGTTCGAAGATGTCGAAATGTAAATATTATATGTCAGAAAACTGTATTATAATGAGGCTCATTATAGTACAAGTTTTCATTATGGGACAGTTTCTCCCACCAATCAGAGCTCAAGAAACAGTTGTTTGACCAATTAGGTAAGGATAGCATCGCACCTGCGCTGAGTTCCAAGGCCTTCGAATTTAAATTTCACTGTGTGGCCTAGTGTCATAGTGGGGGTAATCGAGGTCAAATACAAGGTATTCTCTGAGTCCCATGCGCTCTGTTCAGTACATAAATCTGTCGAAATCTCGGCAGATATTTATGTTCGAACATAAAATAGTTATAATAATTATCGTCGAACGTAAACAGTCGTATGCAACTCGCCTATAATGGTAATTAAGACACTCGTATGGAAATTATAAAATACGAATACGCTCGTTTTATAAACATACTCGTGTCTTAATTACTGCCATTATAGGCTCGTTGCTTAATGTAATATTAGGGGCTTGGACATTATGGTCATTTTAAGAGCTTGAGTGGCGTAATCGGTAGCATGCTGAACTGCTATGCCCAAGATCGTGGGATCAAATCCGGCCAAAGTCATCGGATTTTTAAGATGGTTAAAATCCTTCAGTATGCCTTCCTTCGGCGGAGGGGAAGAAAAACCGGCCGGCCCATGTCATATATTTATGGCATGTAAAAGAACCTACCACTAAAATCGGTAGTGTGTAGTTAAATTTGTAGGTAATTTGGTTTAGAAACGCTCTATTAAGTTCCAACGTTCGCCGCAGGGTGACAGTGGCATCTGGTAACCAAAATTGGAACTACTTGAAATAATTGAAGTTTCATTCATCTTCATTCATTTCATCACTCAATAACTCCTACGCGAGTTTGGCGTCAGGAAGGGCATCCGGCCGTAGAAACCATCAGCCTCGTGGCATTTCATCGCATCTCATCCCCGACCCTGTTGGAAACTGCATTAATTAGGGGGCATCATGATCATTTAGTCAAGTAGGCCTACACTTGAGTAACAGCAGAAATTTGTTTGATAACCTGTGTTATTGTGATGGCTGTATAAGTGAGTATATATTTCATTGTTTTTCACGTCTACTCCAGGCTAATGCCTGGATGGTACCTAAAGTAAAGACACTGCCAACTCCTGACAAAATCCTAACCCCAATTACAAATATACACTCCAGTAAGGCAACACATGCTATCAGACAGATTCCACACACACCCAAGTACACGAGTTTACTTAAAGAAGATGTTTTATTTATTTTATTTTCTGTGTCCGAATCAAATTAGATTTTGCCGGTAAGTAGCAACAGTTATAGCATTAGCATTTGCAGCCAAAATATCGTCTTTTGAACATATGTCCTCCATCAAGGGGCAGATCAGCAGGTGTTCTGGGTCTTGTAACATGCTGCAGTCACAGAACTCATCATTGTTGACGAGCATGTTCCATTTCTTGAGATTGTTCTTGCAGCGTGAAACCCCCGTCCTCAGCCTGTTCAATGATTTCCAAATTCCATATGGCAAATTGTGACCAGGTGCCATTTTTTCTGATAGAGGAACAGTTGGGTCTGTGATCTCTGTCTTCCATATCTTCACACGGGCAGCTTCTTGTGAGCCTTCGAGGGCTGTTACTCCCCTCAAAAAGCTGTTTCTGGACTTAAGTATCTGTCGGGCTGGTTGTTGGCCGAAAAGTGGATGCCTTGAATAGGTTTCTTGCCGTTTCTTCTCAGATGCTTCTGCTACCATTCTTCGGACATGAGGTGGAGAAATTCCAATAAGAGGGTAGATCTTCTGAAGAGGTGTTGGTCTAAGACATCCAGATAAAATCCTGGAAGTCTCATTCAGAGCTATATCCACCTCTTTGGAATGTGGAGAAGAAAGGCAAACTGGTGCTGCATATTCAGCAGCTGAGAAGCTCAGTCCAAGGGCTGAAGTTCTGAGAGTGGTGGGGTGAGCACCCCATGTCCTTCATGTTACAAAGCCTGTAAATGAATCAATTATAAAGAAATAATTAAGTACTGCGCTTGTAAAATTATAATTTGGTACATATCGTACCGAATATTTTTTCATACTGATAAAACTAGGTTTATACAATTTGAAATTGTGCCTTTTTGGTAAACTAAATATTCATGAGATACAGCGGGACTTTTTAGGTAGACCTCATTTCTAAGCTATCTATTGCAATGGGTACCCTATTGTGACTTCCTGAAAATTTGGTAGCATGCTGAGCTTCTATGCCCAAGATCGCAGGTTCAAACTCGGCCGAAGACGTCGGATTTGTTAAGAGCGTTTAAAATCCGGCGGTTCCATGCCATGGATTTATGGCATGAGAACGAACCATCCACTAATTACACCTGTGGAAGCTAAATTTGCAGGTTAGAATTGATAACACTCTATTAGTTCCAACGTTCGCCGCCAGGTACTGACTGCAATGCCATCTGGTAGGCAAGTCCGCAAGCTAGGTGTCGTGGACGGTAGCATTTGTTAGCAAAAGTAGGAATTACTTGAAATTACTGCCTGCAGTCCTTACTTGAATTAAAACAGATGACACAAACTAATACAGCCATCACAATTAACACCGCTTATCAGTCAGATTCTACACACACCCAAAGTACACGGGGCTACATGACCGCAGCCCCTAAACCAGTGGCTCTTAACCGGTGGTCCACGGATCACCTGTGGTCCGCGGGAGAAAAGGATCCACCAGCACACATAAAATGTGAACAATAAATGGGGATTTCGAAAACGATGTGCGTTGAACGAGAACCGTCCGAATGTATTCGCGGCGATGACTATCAGGTTTCGAATTGAATATATTTAAAATAAGTGTTATTGAGGAAGGGTTACCACTGATAAGGTGTATTTTGGGGAGGGGGAAGGAGGGGGTGGTCTTAACATGATTCAATTTCACGCTGAGGGGTCCGCAGACTTCTACGGGTTCAGAACCACTGTCCTAAACTAAGGAACCAACCAACCAACTACCAACCTAAAAATTTGACGTATCTTCGCGTATGCATATATCACTTTCATGTGGACACGATAACTACCATCACATTTCACCAATCACTTTCAGACGTATACAGTACATAAATACGCCCTAGTGCCGTTTAGTCGCCCGGTGTAGATTTCGAGCCCTTCATAGAAGAGGAGGTTTTAAAACAATACAATTGAGCAGAGCACACAGAGCGCCAGGTCCAATCCTCATCACAAATGAACACTTAAAACTCGCAGCCTGGACAGCACTCTGGAATGAATGCCTACGGTCAGGGCAAATTCATACACAGTGGAGAACTGCAGTAATAAAAAATTACGAACCGTACAGTAGTCGCATAAGATGTGTAACATCTGACATAGAAGAAACCTCACGTGAAATTGTTGATACACCGGTATTTTATACTATTATTGGCCAAATATTAATCTATTGTAAAAGGGTGTGTTACAGATAATGTAGATTACAATACGGAACTCATTTTTAGCATATTTTCATTTTATGAAAAAACAAGATGTTCAGTAAAGAACATATAGCCTACTTTCTCCTAAATGCATGGGTATTGTTATAACTCTTTGTCCTTTTCAAGGAGTATGATTGAATGTTGGTTGTAGTAGCTTGTTGAAATACAACGTGCTATAGGGATAATAAACATGAATATGAGGTGCCCTTTGCTAGTGCTACCTCTGTACCAAATTTCGTTCAATTCGGTTTCACCGTGTTTGAATTGATAGGGGGAATCGATTTGCACACATACTTGGCCACCATCTGCAAACTATTGGGCTGATGTTCTTGCAGTTTGGTCTGAATATGTTTCCCACATAAAGATATGGTGTTGCAAAATTTGGTAGAGACTAGATTATTAGGTTGGTCGTATTTACATTTTAGCTTTTAACATTTGGGTAGCCGCGATTACGTTTCCGTCAAGATAGCGGTGATATAAAACATGACACTGAGGTGCCCTTTGCTAGTGCTACCTCTGTACCAAATTTCGTTCCATTCGGTTTCACCGTGTTCGAATTGATAAGGGGAATCGATTTTCACACAAAGATGGCCGCCATCCGCAAAATATTAGGCTGATGACCTTTTAGTTTGGTCAAAGGATGCTCCCTCCATAAAGGTATGTTGTTGCTAAATTTGCTAGAGATCGGATGATTAGGCTAATCGTAATTTGATTTAAGCTTTGAACATTTGTGTGGCCGCCATTACGTTTCTGTCCATATGGCGGCGATATAAATCATGACACTGAGATGCCCTTTGCTAGTGCTATCTCTGTACCAAATTTCGTTCCATTCGGTTTCACCGTGTTTGAATTAATAGGGAGAATCGATTTTGACACAAAGATGGCCGCCATCCGCAAACTATTAGGCGAATGACCTATTAGATTGGTCAAAGGATGCTCCCTCCATAAAGGTATGTAGTTGCAAAATTTGGTAGAGATCGGATGATTAGGTTAATCGTAATTTGATTTAAGCTTTGATTATTCGTGTGGCCGCCATTACGTTTCAGTCAAGATGGTGGCGATATAAAACATGCCACTGAGGTGCCCTTTGCTAGTGCTACCTCTGTACCAAATTTCGTTCCATTCGGTTCCACCGTGTTCGAATTAATAGGGGGAATCAATTTTGACATAAAGATGGCCGCCACCCGCAAACTATTAGGCTAATAACCTATTAGATTGGTCAAAGGATGCTCCCTCCATAAAGGTATGTAGTTGCAAAATTTGCTAGAGATCGGATGATTAGGTTAATCGTAATTTGATTTAAGCTTTGAACATTCGTGTGGCCGCCATTACGTTTCTGTCAAGATGGCGGCGATATAAAACACGACACTGAGGTGCCCTTTGCTAGTGCTACCTCTGTACCAAATTTCGTTCCATTTGGTTTCACCGTGTTTGAATTAATAGGGGGAATTGATTTTCAAACAAAGATGGCCGCCATCCGCAAACTATTAGGCTAATGAGCTAGTTATTTGGTCAGAGGATGCTTCCTTTATGAAGGTATGGTGTTGCAAAATTTGGTAGAGATCGGATGATTAGGTTAATCGTAATTTGATTTAAGCTTTGAACATTTGTGTGGCCGCCATTACGTTTCCGTCAAGATGGCGGCGATATAAAACATGACACTGAGGTGCCTTTTGTTAGTACTACCTCAGTACCAAATTTCGTTCCATTCGGTTGCACTGTGTTCGAATTAATAGGGGGAATCGATTTTCACACAAAGATGGCCGCCATCCGCAAACTATTACGCTGATGACTTATTATTGGGGTCAAAGGATGCTCCCCTCATAAAGGTATGTTGTTGCAAAATTTGGTAGAGACCGGATGATTAGGTTAGTCGTAATTTGATTTAAGCTTTGAACATTTGTGTGGCCGCCATTACGTTTCCGTCAAGATGGCGGCGATATAAAACATGACACTGAGGTGTCCTTTGCTAGTGCTACCTTTGTACCAAATTTCGTTCAATTCGCTTTCACCGTGTTCGAATTGATAGGGGGGGACAGACATTCAGAGTACACACACTCACACACACACACACACAGACACACAGACACACACACACACAGACTCACACACACACATACACACACACAGACAGACACACTTTTTTCGCCCTGTGTTGATCTCATAAGTCTACTTTCATTTTTTGCAAAAATCGAAAGTAGGCTAAAAATGGTTTTTGAGATCACCTTATGTCCGTGTGTCTGTCTGTGCGTGTGTGATTTGAGAACCCCCCCCTAATAACTTCTACAAGGGTGGAGTGATTTCAATGAAACTCAGTAAGATCATAGCACCAGTCTTTCCGACCCCGAAAGTGCCCTTCAAATTTTATTGTAACTCGCCAATCCAACATGGCGGCTGTGCGAGTTATTTCACCAGCATTCAGTATCTCCGAAACTATTACCGATACCACCCTGAAATTTTGTACGGTGATAACGGACACTACTAGACGTTCACCTATGAGCTTTTCAAAAACCTGGTAACTACAAAACCAACATGGCGGCCAAGCGACGTTGAAACATTTGAATAGACTTTTCTGGTTATTTAACCATCTGAGCGCAGTGAAATGAGGTACAGTATATGATTATACATATTGTAATGTACGGGCATCTAATTTAGTTCAATTTTTTACATAACCTCAAGATGGCGGCTGTGCGAAATTCTAAAATTAAGTTTTTATTTCTTGTGTCGTAATCATGCGATCGAAGTGAAAGTTTGTATAATGAAGCTATGCAATAATTTTCCTTTAATGGTACATAACTCTATGGC
Organism: Meconema thalassinum; assembly: GCA_946902985.2. Lineage (NCBI taxonomy): Eukaryota > Metazoa > Arthropoda > Insecta > Orthoptera > Tettigoniidae > Meconema > Meconema thalassinum. The sequence goes on from OX336394.1 coordinate 32,147,924, forward strand.
CTACACATATAACAATCCAAAATGGCGAGCATCCGAAATAATTTGACGGTTCTCAATATCTACGAATCTTTTACAGCAATCAAACTGAATATTTTATTGTTCATATAGGCTATGTACATAAGTTCACCTATAGGACTTTCAGTAACCTGGTGAGCACAAATCCAACATGGCGGCCACGCGAATTATAAATATTTAAATGGACGTTTCTCGCGACTTAACCATCTGACTACAGTGAAACTTTGCACGTTAAATGCTTATACATATGTTAATCCACTGGCATCTAATATATTTCAATTGTTTTCATAACCACAAGATGGCAGCTGTGCGAAATTTTAAAATCTCGTTTTTACTTCTTGTGTCCTAATTATGCGATTGAAGTTTGAATACCACACGTACACAATAATCTTTATATAATAGTACATAAATAAAAATCCAACCTGGCGACCATCTGAAATATTTGGACGGTTCTCAATATCTACGAATCTATCATAACAATCAAACTGAAATGTTGCATGTTGATAGAGGCAATTAACATGAGTAGGATAAATGAAAATAGGCTGTATAGTTCCTCACGGAACTACTTGTTTTATCAGATGATTTTTAGCTTCCTCCAGCACTAGCCTAAATAATGAATACGATATGGATCAACGAGATTAATAGACGCGACACCGCTCTTAACCTTAAATTCCCTATAAACAGGACCTCTTGATTCACAGACCAACACGTAATTTAATATGGATTCTGTTAAAATGAGTCATATTGGTATGATAAATATCGTTAAAATGATAATCTGGTAGCAAAAATATCCATCCCGCCCGGGATTCGAACCCGAGATCTCTAGACTCACAGTCAGAGACGCTAACACCACAGCTATTTCTACCACGCAAAAATTATGCACAAGATGGTGACTTATTTCCACGTTCCAATAATACTGCATTATGGAATTAATTAACATTTATATTTTGCTTGTTTCGATAATGTTCCTGCTTGAAATTGAGTATAAAATGCCGTATGAATAGGCCATCTTGTGAGTAAAGAGACTGTGTTCTGCAACAGTTCATGAAGGCTTGCCTAGGTTCCGCATAACATGTGCTTCAATCAGTTGACACCAGAGTTCGCATGAGCGTTTACCGTCAGAATGTCACTGAAAAGTTACTCGAGAAGTGGATGCCGATCACTTTTATCCAGAGATTGAAAAACAGACTCTTAATAAATCATAATTGTTTTCAGCAAATATGTTATCATTACGAATGCTAGACAGTTTCGTCGCCCGCGCGTGATTCAGGCCGCCCCTGGCTATTCCAGGCTGTGAGTTACCAGCGCCTTATGCAGCAGGGCTATAATAACAAAAGGGCACGGCCTAGAACCTACGCAGCCCACCCAGAAATGGAACTCTCGAGAAAGAGTGAACCCTGGTTCGCTCTCGAATCATCCATTGAGTCATCAGCTCCGATATATAAGAGCGACCCTGGCCGGTGAGCACTAACTGTGTTTTTGAGGAGTGTGTGCGTTTGACTGTGCGACAGAAGTATTGAGGCGAAGTACCGAGCGAGTGTGTTTTCCAGTGCGACGGAGGTTATTGACGTGAGAATTGCGAAACAGTGTGTAGTACGGTATTCAAGAATAGTGAGTGACAGACTGTGGCTGGACACGGGTCTGCCTCATTAGTGAGATATTTACTTCTGTGAGTGAGTGAAAGGAGGTGAGTGAACTCCTTAAGGGAAGAACTTGTTTGAGACTGCTCATTGGTTTCCAAGTGTTTATCGTGTGGTGTAACTTCCTTGACCTGCAATAAAGCTATATTTCTTTAAAGGACCAAACTGTGTTGTGCTTTTACCCACTGCAATCCAATTAACGAACGTGCTACTAGGGGTAACACTTAACAACTGGTGTCAGAAGCCGGACTACGAACCCAACCACAACACCTGAAGGTCCTGGTTTCAAAACCCGTGCAGGTCATGTTTACCACAGTGCACTAATTCTTCTGTGAGTGCATGTCCATTACTAGATAAACAACTAAAATGGAAGCGAAATTGCAAGCACTGCTAGAAAAGTTAAGTGGCATGGAAACCAAGATGGAGGCCGGCCAGAAGAATTTAGTCAAGGACCAAATCTCCAAATTAGAAGACGGTCAGAATACGTTAGCGGAGGACCTGAAGAAGATGGAAGACGGCCAGAATAACTTAGCGGAGGACCTGAAGAAGATGGAAGACGGCCAGAAGAATTTAGCCAAGGATCTGACTACCAAATTTCTGGATGGACAGAAAAATTTAGAAGAGTGTCTGCTGACGAAATTAGAGGAAAGTCAAAGGAAATTAGAACAGGGTCTACGTGAGGAAGTCACGGCAGTGGAAAAGAAGTTCGACGCCTTACAAGAGGAAGTTGCCGAGCTGCGCTGACATCCGCTGACGGGGGTGGAGGAGAAATTCAACGCTCTACGAGAGGAAGTTGCCGAGCTGCGCCGACGCCCTCCCACAGGTACACAGGGTATAGCAGGAACGGGACAGAGCAGAGTGAAGCCCCCAACCTTCGACGGGAAGGTCCCGTGGAGCACATACTTACGTCAGTTCGAGGCGGCCTGTTCCATAAACAACTGGAACAACACAGAAATGGCTACAGCTCTCATTGTAGCACTCAGACGGGACGCCAGTAACGTCCTTCAGGTCATCCCGACTGGATCCCAGGACTACGCTTCACTAATCGCCCATATGGAGTCACGATATGGAGATAGACATCTTCAGCAGGCTTACCAGATGCAGCTCCAGACCCGTGTACAAAAGAACGCGGAAACCCTGAAGGACTTCGAGACGGACGTCGCGCGCCTCGTAAGGCTCTCATATCCAACAGCGCCGGCCGCCTTTCTAGAACAGATTGCGACGCACACCTTCACCGACGGGCTACGGGACTCGGACACTCAACAGGCGCTTCGACTCGCGCGCAATAAGGCCCTGGCAGATGCGCTAAGCCACGCACTTGATTTCGAGACGGCAAAGCAGGCATCTAGAATGCACGCGCAGGTGCGTCAAGTGGACATCGACGTACCAGCCAAAACCAATGAGACCAAGCCTCTTTCCGATGAATTGATGGAGGCACTAGGCCGTTTCTTCAATATTCGCGGCACCACCAACAACGACGTAGACGAAGGACATCCGGAGAGGCGGCCCGGAAGAGGACTACTGACCTGTTGGACCTGCCGTAAGAAAGGCCACCTGAGCAAGGACTGCGGTGATCGCCGCTGCCAAGGGTTTCCGTCGGGAAAGTCAGTCATAGGGAGTATCAGCCTGCCTTGGGGGACAAAAGTCGGCTTGTGACAGTCGTCAAGCCCCGGCGGTCCAAGTTCGTGTGACGAAGTTACGGAGGGACAATAGCAGCTTGGTCGTCGACGGGGTCGTCAACGGAGTGAGATGGACCATACTGATCGACACGGGAGCAACGAGGACCATAGTCAATCCCACCGTGATCCCGAAGTGAAGAGTGCAACCCACGCAAAAGAACCTCCAACTAATATCGCGACTGGAGAGACCACATCGGTGCTTGGCAAAGCATCACTGAAGTACGTCATTGGTCGACGGGTGGTGAAGCATCCACTTCTGTGGCTGATGTAGCAAACGAAGTGATCATCGGACTGGACTTTCTGGACCAAAACAACATCATCTTGGACCTGAGTACCAACACACTCCACTACGGAGGTGAAGAACTTGCTTTGCAACCAGCACACGAGGCCATCACCGCACGATGAGTAAGGATGGGAGAGGACGTCATCGTTCCCGCCAGGACGGAGGTCAGCGCTGCCGCAATTGTCCACGGAACAGCTGAGGGAGTGGCGTCTCTCATCGAGCCAAAATATGAGGACATCCAGACAAAATGATTTGTAATTGCCAAGCCCCTCATCAACATGACGCCTCGGCCCTACGTCCGCCTGTCCAACCTGAACTACTACGACATTACGGTTCACCAGGACACCACCCTAGGAGTCTGCGAGTCCATTACCTGGATTGCACGCGTCACAGACACGACGGACGGACCCATGCAGACGGACATCCGAAGAAGACGCGCCCTGCCAGAAGAACTACAGAAGCTGTACCAAGGATCCCAGGATCATCTAGACAGGGGAGGAATCACGCAAACTTCGGGACCTGCTACGCGAATTCCAGTACAATTTCTCCGAGGGGAGCAATGACTTCGGCAGGACAAGCCTGGTTCAGCACAGAATCGACGTTTGGGACAGTGCACCGATTAGGGTCCCGCTCCGACGTGTCCCGCTCGCCAAGCAAGCTGTAGTCAACCGGATGGTGGAAGAAATGAAGGAGGGTGATCGAGCCATCACATAGCCCTTGGAGTTCTCTGGTCGTGCTAGTGAAGAAGCAGGGCAGCTCCACCAGGTTCTGCGTGGACTACAGGCGCGTGAATGACGTCACGAAGAAGGACAGCTACCCTCAACCCCGGATCGATAACACCCTGGACACCATATCAGGGTCAAGGTGGTTCTCACCCTTAGATTTGAAGAGTGTCTACTGGCATGTGGAGGTCCACCCTAAGTACCACGAGAGAACGGCATTCTCTGAGGGCAGCGGACTCTGGCAGTTCACCGTCATGCCATATGGTTTGGGCAACGCCCCTGTGACCTTCGAAAGCCTAATGGAGTCCATTCTAAGGGGTCTACACTGGAAGACTTGCCTGGTCTACCTAGACGACGTTATCGTTCTGGGGAGGAGCTTCGAGGAGTACTACACCAACCTGAAGGAGATCTTGAAGAAGCTACGGGCTGCCCAGCTGAAGTTGAGCCCCAAGAAGTGTCAGCTCTTCCAGAAGCAGGTCCAGTACACTGGGCATATCGTCTCCGAGGAAGGGGCGCGCACCGACCCAGAGAAGACCGCAGCTTTGAGGGAGTGGCCAGTTCCGAAGGACAAGTCCCAACTACGAAGCTTCCTGGGGCTCTGCACATATTACCGTCACTTCGTGAGGGGATTCGCCGACATCGCCAAACCATTGCATCGGCTGACCGAGAAGGACCAATTCTTCACCTGGACAGCAGAATGCCACACAGCCTTCGAACAACTCAAACAGGCTCTGAGCACCGCACCTATTCTGGCCTACCCCAGACCTGGAACAAAGTTCGTCGTCGAAACCGATGCCAGCGACTTTGGTATAGGGGGAGTCCTGTCGCAAGTAGTGGACGGCGTGGAGAGAGTAGTGGCATATTTCACCAAGGCCTTGTCAAAGCCAGAGAGGAACTACTGCGTCACCAGGAAGGAACTGCTCGCCATCGTGAAGACCATTCAACACTTTCACAAGTACCTGTACAGGCAAGAATTTCTCATCAGAACCGACCATGCATCCCTACGGTGGCTCCTAAACTTCAAGCAGCCCGAAGGTCAACACGCTCAGTGGTTAGAGAGGCTTCAACAGTACAATTTTGAGATCCAGCACAGGAAAGGATAACTGCATTCTAACGCCGACGCCTTGTCACGAAGACCGTGCCCCGAAGACTGCACCTTCTGTGCCAGTGCAGGGATAGAGTGCCGAAGGACTACCGTGGAACTTCAAGGGAGCTGGAGCCGCGAATCTTTCACGCGGGCACAAGCGGAAGATGATGATCTGGGACTGATAGCCGAATGGGAGAGGCCCTGTGTTCCCAGACCCGGGTGGAACGTTGTGAGCGACTGCAGCCCAAAGTTTAAGTCCTACTGGGTGCAGTGGGACTCACTGATTGTCAGGGATGGCTTTATCTGCCGTACCTGGGAGAGCACCGACGGGAAGACATCTCGGGAACAAGTCGTCGTTCCAAAGGCTATTACGGAGGAAGTCCTGAAAGAAGTCCATGGAGGATCATCTGGTGGACACCTAGGTATAAAGAAGACCATGGAGAAGCTGAGAGAGCGGTTCTACTCGATCGGATGCAGAGCACACGTGGAGAACCACTGCGCGAGGTGCCACGATTGCGCAGCCAGCAAGGGCCCAGGACGAAGACGACGGGGCCCTCTGAAGACCTACAACGTGGGCGGCCCCATGGAGAGAGTGGCCATCGATGTTGCTGGGCCATTCCCATTGAGCGAGGCAGGGAACCGTTACATATTGGTCGTCAGCGACTACTTCACCTAATGTACAGAGGCGTATGCACTCCCTAACCAAGAAGCCGCGACGATCACAGTGACCCTGATAAATGAATTCGTCAGCCGGTACGGAGTACCCTTGAAACTGCAATCCGACCAAGGTAGGAACTTCGAGTCGCAGGTGTTCCAGAACCTATGCCAGCTGCTGGAAATCCGGAACACAAGGACGCCGCCGCTACACCCCCAGTCCGATGGAATGGTAGAGCGATTCAATCGCACCATCGATAACCAACTCCGGATAGTCGTCAGCGAGCACCAGAGGGATTGGGACAGACACCTACCACTATTTCTCCTGGCCTACCGCGCCGCCGTGCATGAAGCCTCCGGGTGCATACCAGCCCGGGCCATGTTTGGTAGGGAACTCCGTCTACCTGTCGATCTTGCCTTCGGCCGACCTGGGGACGATCTGGTCCCGGTAAGCCAGTATTGTCAAGAACTGGTCGACCGACTGGAAGACGTGCACGCGTTCGCAAGGAGGAGACTGCGGATCGAGACCGACCGAATGAAGATCCGATACGACCAGCAGACTGATGCCGGCGGATTCCACGAGGACGACCTGGTCTGGCTCTTCAGCCCATTACGGAGGAAAGGGTTGTCGCCCAAACTGCAGAAGTCCTGGGAGGGCCCGTACCGAGTCGTGAAGCGTATCAACGATGTCATCTACAGGATCCAGCGGAGCCCGAGGGCGAAGATGAAGATCGTGCATCGAGATCGCATGGCAGCCTACGGAGCCGTTTTAGGAATGGGGTGGTGTTACGAATGCTAGACAGTTTCGTCGCCCGTGCGTGACTCGGGCCTCCCCAGGCTATTCCAGACTGTGTGTTACCAGCGCCTTACGCAACAGGGCTGTAAGAACAAAAGGGCACGGTCTAGAACCTACGCAGCCCACCCAGAAATGGAACTCTCGTGAAACAGTGAACCCTGGTTCGCTCTCGAAGCATCCATTGACTCATCAGCTTCGATATTACAAGAGCGACCGTGGCCGGTGAGCACGAACTGTGTTTTTGAGGAGTGAGTGCGTTTGACTGTGCGACAGAAGTATTGAGGCGAAGTACCGAGCGAGTGTGTTTTCCAGTGCGACGGAGGTTATTGACGTGTGAATTGCGAAACAGTGTGTAGTACGGTATTCAGGAATAGTGAGTGACAGACTGTGGCTGGACACGGGTCTACCTCATTAGTGAGATATTAACTTCTGTGAGTGAGTGAAAGAGGTGAGTGAACTCCATAAAGGAGGAACTTGGCTGAGACTGCTAGTTGTTTTCCAAGTGTTTATCGTGTGGTGTAACTTTCTTGACCTGCAATAAAGCTATATTTCTTTAAAGGACCAAACTGTGTTGTGCTTTAAACCACTGCAATCCAATTAACGAACGTGCTACTAGGGGTAACACTTAACAATATAATTAATATTTTTACACCAAAGAACGATAACTTGAAGATATTTTTTGTATGAATATTTGTAATTGCGCCTCAAAACTTTGAAGTAATCCGTATGTCATATACATTCCACATGGTCGAGAGTACGTCATGGTATCAATTTCCGACACCGCGCGCTCATTGTTTCCTCTTAGCACTGCCAGCAGGATCGATGGATCCAGCTGGCAGTGCATTTACACACTTCCGTCCGATCCACTACTGCCAGTTGGATCGTCCGATCCACTTCCATCCCATTTTTCAAAATCACACCCACAAAAATATCCAGCTACCGAGTGGAAAGGTGTTACACGTCCAAAAATTGTCTACAAAGGGAAGGAAGATTTAGGCGACCCAGATGCCTATAGAGATATCGCTCTGGAAGATGTAGTCTACTCTTCAAAGCTTTCACCAAAATAATAACAGGCCGATTGACTAATTTGCCTGATCACAGTATTCCGGAAGAACAATTTGGATTCCGGGTAGGCTGGTTGACAATTCAGGCAGTTTGCTGCCTTCAGGAAAACATTAAAGAGGCCTTAAGATATCCGAATGGGAAACTTTAAACTATATTTGTTCACTACAGAAAGACATTTGAGACTCTTAACAGAAGAATACTTCTGGATAAACTGGGATTGATGATTGGAATAGATCACTATATCACTGCGTTCATATGAAATATACTCAACAATAACGTGCTGATAATTGACGACAGTGTCACCCTCTCAGAATCCGTAGAACAATGCATTGGGGTATTGCAGGGCGATCCCCTAAGTCCAACACTGTTTAATGTAGATGACATACTGTAGTGACATCTGTGTAGCTAGATGGAGTTAGCATGTACAGTGTGTTCCGAATAAACAGGGAACTGTAAAATGGGTTGCCTACCCACCCGCAATCGGCTTGAAATCTGCTCGCAGCGCGCTAGCGACGGGGTCAGTTCGATTTCACTGATTTCCGGCTTCTTATGCAGCATTGCAAAGTAATTTGTAGCGGCTTCGGTGGCGTAGTTGGTAGCATTCTGAGCTTCTATGCCCAAGATAGCGGGTTCAAACCCGGCCGAAGCCGTCGGATTTTTTAAGAGCGTTAAAAATCCCTCAGTATGCCTTCCTTCGGAGGGGAAGTAAAGCCGGCGGTCCCATGTCATAGATTTATGGCATGTTAAAGATCATTCCACTAATTACACCTGTGTGAAACTAAATTGGATAGGTTAAGAATGTAAACAACGCTCTTAGGTTGCTACGTTCGTTGCCAAGAGCCGACTGCGGTGGCGTCTAGTAGCTAGTTCTGAACTAGGCCTAGTAGTCGTTGACGGTGGCGCTTGGCGGCAAAAGTAGGAACTATTTGAAAATTCAAAGTTGCAGTCCCTACTTGAATTTAAAAAAACAGATACACACACTAATACAGTCATCACAATTAACACCGGTTATCAGACAGATTCTACACACACCCAAAGTACACGGGGCTACATGACCGCGTTGTCGCAGCCCCTAAACTAAGGAACCAACCAACCAACCAAAGTAATTTGCTCTTTCAAAATATATTTACACAGGCTTCACAATAAGTTTGAACGATTTCTGTTTCAGAACTTGTTATTTTACGCTTCTGTTGATGGCTTTTGCAGAGCGTTCCTATGAAATAAAATTTTATTTTACAACATAGTTTATTAATACACGATGTATTTTAGTGTTGTATTTTATTTACAATACAATGTTTTGCTTTTAACCCAATACCACAAAACGAGATACAATTTGGAAATGATTTGTTACAAAATTGTAATCAGTCTTCGATGCGACTAAAAAAGTTAATTTATCACTGACGTTACATCTACTGCAAATGGACATTTACATAAGGTGTTCGAAGTGGCGTCCATCATTTTCCAAGCAGAGGGCCACTCGTCGCATGAAGTTCTCTCTTGCGTTCTACAACATTTGAGGAGAAATTTCCGCAAAGGCTTCGGTAATGACGAGCTCCATTTCTTCGGGTGTTTGTGGTGATCTTAAAAATACTCTCGATCTGACTTAGCCCCAAATGAAGAAATCCAGGACTTTGCAATGCTGAATAAGAAGGCGGAAATCAGTGAACTCGAACTCAGCCCCATCTCAAGTCCGGTCTGAACCCTGGCAGCGACCGGTTCGCTGCGCTTTGCTTCGTTGTGAGTGACGTATTCGAGTGTCTAACTTTCAAGTCTTTTCAAGTACAGTTAAAATGGCAACCAACAGCATTAGGAAAAACACGATAAATTGTGCTTTCCCTGACAAGGCCAATAAACCAGGCCCTGCAGAAATACATGAGTGGATTCAGTACACCCTAAAACTCAACGTGAACCAATTAGAAGCCATTCAACTCGACAATCTGGAAACTGCTGTTTTCATCAAGTTCACCAGCAAACTACTGATGGAGAAGGTCCTCAACAGTACCAACGGCAAATCTCAGGTACGGAAATTTAATGGCTCTATATCTGAGGTAAATATAACTTGTACGGATGTGGACAACAAACTAATCCGAATTATGAACCTTCCCATTGAACTACCGAATGACCGGATAATGTCGTACTTTAGTAAGTACGGGAAGGTTCGTGAAATTAGAAACGAACGATGGTCAGCTACCTACCTATTCAATATTTTGAGTGGTATTCGGGCTATGCGGGTTGAACTAAAAACTGAAAGAACACGTGAGGGAAACAGATGTATGCCCGGTAGAGTTTTCAAACCATTGTGCGAATCTGTGCAAGATTCACCAACCAGAATTGGGACCTCGCCGTGGGAGAGGATCATGGAGGTTAAATGATTCTATTCTGACACACTTGGGCATGAAAGATAGCTTTGCCACTGAATGGCATAACTGGAAACGCCACATTCCCCGGTTTCAAGATACTCTTGAGTGGTGGTTGAAGTATGCGAAACCCAGAGCTGTTAGGTTATTGAAGGCCTACAGTGCCGAGAGAAGACGCCACATCCATCAGACGACAGATTTCTACTATAAATGTTTACGACAGTTATACATTGAAGACCCTACCAACCCTAATACATATCGCAAAATAAAAAAATCCGAGCGCAGCTCCTCACGCTGCAGCGAAAAGCATTGGAAGGACTCAAACTTCAAACTCTTCAGTTTCCAAAATATAAAAATTTCAAAATTGAACTTTTTTCAAACAAAAAAACAAAGCCCAAGATCATCAATATCTGGCATCAGAGGCACCCTCCGTTTATTATTTTATACGGCAAAGGCCGTCAGAAGTACATCAACCGCATTGCGACACCTGAGGGACAAATGGTGACTAGTCATACCTTAATCACAGAAACGGTAGAGAACTTCTTTCAGTCCTTGTAGACAGACGACGCCCCAGTCCCACTTCACTGCCAGCATCCGTTCTTCGATGGTGTACGAGGAAGACTTTTGCACAGAGGACAAGAGTGCTTGACCCAGGACATCACCGCCGAAGAAATATATACCTCCATACTCCACAGTGCGCCGAACAAGAGTCCTGGTCCTGATGGCCTGGGGAGAGCTTTCTATATGACGTTTTGGACCACCATTCGCGATGAACTTACAGCCGTAGTGAATGATGCTTGTCGCCCTGGATGAAATATCGACACCCTGAAAGATGGCCTGGTGGTATTAGTCCCAAAAATTACACAACCAACACAGCTCAGCACACTTTCGCCCACTGACGCTTTTAAACTTTGACTACAAGATCTTCACGAAATGTATGAAAACGAGACTTCAGGCCTTTATGGAGGAAGCCACATCTCGCCACCAATCGGGTGGGGTACCAGGCAGGTGCATTGTCAACACTACATGTGCTATCGTAGACTTTGACGTGAAGTTGAGGCAAGAACTACGTCATCTGCGTATTTGAACAGCGTGTTCCGATTCAACACGGAACTGTAAAATGGGTTGCCTACCCACCAACAATCTGCTCGCAGGGTGCTAGCGATGATCTTTTTTTTAAGGTAACTTGTTTATTGTCTTGATATATTTAAGGTACACAGGTGATTGTGAGGTGGTAGATGAATAACAATCGTGGATATGGATGAGTTTATCACAGTTATACTAGTCTACTTAATGTTCAATGTTCAATCACTATCACAAAACACAAACACTCACATGATGCGGGTGAGCTGCTGGACATAGTCCCCCAGCCGGCGAGTTCTTGTAGTACAGCGAAGGCTCGTGAGGACACACTCACTTACCTCGGACATCATTTCGAGTTCTGTCTATGGCCCCGTAGTTATCAGCACACAGTGCACATAGCAACCGAGGAGTAACACTACCGCACTGTTCAGTTGGGGCGGTAGACCTGTTGGTAATTTGGGTCGGAAAAAATTAACTCGATATAAACTTAAACAAAACCGTCTCCATGATCTTTCGCAAAGCAGGTAGAATAGAAGCAGGAGACTCCCTATATCTAGAGAACAAGGCGTTACGTATTTTAAATCAATTTATGTACATAGGACTAACTTTTCAAATACATGGGGATACCTTCACCGAACATATAAAGTAGGCCAACAGAACAATATATGTCATAAAAGTAATGCACGAAATACAACATCTTAATAAACTATCATTAGAGACAGCTATGACTTTATTCAGAGTAATACTCAGCCCAATCCCTCCCTATATTATTCTGCTAAGGTCCCATTCCAGCTTTGTACCGAAAATAATGCCCCATTAATACCAACCTACACATATGGGGTACCTACAGGTTCAGCATAACCCAATTGCGTAAGCGAAACGCACTCACTTACTCTTTAAATGCCTCACAATTAAATTAATGCCTGAAAACATGTATATTTACAATGAAATAATGAAAGAATGTAACACGGTAACCATGGTAACAGAATCTCACAGGTCCATCTATTTCTGTAAGACGCAATGCAATTCCAATTAAACATTTCTGTGAAAGTTTCCAGGCGGTTATATGGTTATCACTGAACCAAATTAAGCTGTAAAATTCATCAATACATACAGTATAATGCGCTTAAGGGGGTCAAGGGGCACTCTAGATTTTTTTCACGCAATTTTCACGTGTGAGTGTGGTACGAAAGGTCTTTTTCACCCGACTATAAAGGGTCTCCGAAAACCACATTTTAAGGCCCTTAAATTAACAGTGTCTGTGATATTCCCCGAAAACTAACTTTGCTCTGATATACCGATGACGGAATGACAAACCCCTAACCACTGCACCAGTAGCTGAATTGATAAAGACTGATTATTCATACCAAGGATAAATCAGTCATAGCATTCATGACTGAGATTTTGCTAAGTGTACTCTTTATAACTATAATATTCGCGGGCGAAGCCGCGACGGGCAATGCTAGTTATAAATAATTTATCAAGGTGCTCTCGAAAGAGCTTTAATTACAAGCTAAAATAAGTAATATAATACTGAAATATCTATTACCCGAATGGGTATTAGTTCTCACAAAGATTTCGTCCTCTTTCGGCACACTGTGATGTGAAACAGCATACACCTCTGTCCGCATAATTCACAGACACACCTTTCATTCGGCGAGTGGAAAAGCTTGTTCTCAGAAATCTTGTGGTGGAAACCGTGTATGGACAGTCTCGTGATGATATGTTTTTGCTACTGGTTCGTGTTGGTCCAGGTGCGATCGATCATCATTGATGAACCATAGAAATCAATATCTATCTCTGCCCTCTTCTTCCTCCAACGCTCCAGAAGTTTGATGGAAGCCTCAGTAGAAGGCAGACTTAATCTGAGATCCTCCATGTAAAACGTTTCACCCCAATAATAAGCTACGGTCTGAACATTATATAGGAGAATCTCACGACAAACACCATGAAGTGCATAGAAAGAGTCAAGGCAACTTTCATGAAAAAAGTCCTGTGTATCTCAAAGTATACCCCATCGTGACTGTGCTATGAAATGTCACGGGAGCCCTTCTACATCGAAGATTTGAGGTGTCAACTATTGCTCCCATCTACCGCCCAGTACGAGGACCTTCTAAACGAGCTCAAAACGAAGAGGATGCAAACATGGAGAGACTTTTATTTAACAGTCGCAGTGACATCCGATGAGTGGAAAGCTCCATGTTACGACCTGAGATATAAAATCACTCGTTTCGCAATAGCCTACATGGATTCCATTTCAAGCTCTACAAAATGGAAGGGTATCATGAGCCCAGTATAGAATGCTTTTGCAAATTGTGTGGAAGTGCCTGTGAAAAACATCATGGCATGACATGCACACAAAGAGCGGAGTCATTGACTAACTTTTGTTGTCATTGAGAATTGAATGAAATCTTTGGATATCTTGGGTTTTTCTCCAAATATTTGTATATTGCCTCATGGCCATTGGCTGCAATAAATACCTTATTGTAAAATATAACGATTGAATTTCTTGGCCGGGTTTTGTTAATGGGCTGGGTGGCCTTTATCGAAACAGCGAAATATCGATATTACTTTCTAAGTATGTGGAAAATCGAATCAATTCGACGTTAAGACAAAGGGGAAAAATTAATTAATTTACTTATTTTTGATAACACCAATCATTCACCAAAGGAGTTGGAAAAGAGGTGTTTTGAGAGAAAACGAATCATACCTCTCTTAATTGGCACACTATCACAACCGTTTAAAATGGTCCTTAGATAGCTAAAAAGTACCTAAATCCTTCGCCTAAAATATTTTTTCCACCCTTACGCCAAGGGATGAGAAAATGATTTCGGAATTATAAGAAGATGGGGCTTCTCGTACCAAATGTTAAACATGTGGAAATGTTTAGGTATAATTGGAAAAATATATGAATTTGAAACATTTTCCATTTCCTGGTTAAATCTACCTCCGCCTTCCAGCGTGCCGAGAGAGATTTTGTTTAATGTTGTGAATTTTCGATTTTATGTGCTCATAAATCTTAAAAATGCAGAACAGTTTGATAAATTCTTTATAGAATCGTTCCCTGATAGTTTTATTTCATGGAATCATAGTTGTGTCAGTAAATCATTACTAAGCGCAGTGTATCGACTTGTAGTCTGTCAGCTGCACGTGTCGCGCCATCTCCCTCCCCCATGTCACAGGCACACACCTGTCATGCTACCTGTCATTGACAGAACCGCCTCATGTACGTCAAACCGAACCACAAGTGGTAAACCAATCAGTTAGAACATTCTCATCACTCAAGCTAGGAATTTCCTTTCCATTTGACGAGACTTTCCCAGACCTCCTTATCTCTACTAACTATAAATCGAAGTCCCGACTCTTTGATATCACGGGTAATCTCGAGAACCACTAGATGGATTTTGATGCGGGTTTCACCATTCGTGAAGAATATCTCGAGGAAGGTTTCTGTAGAAAACTATTTATTTATGTTGAAAGGAAGCCAAGCAGTAACGATTTCAGTGAAAACTTCGAAAGAACAAGAAGTTCCGTGACGAACTAAAGAGCCTACTTTTCATGCCAATGATTATTCTACAGTATATGAACCTATCTAGAATAATAACGAAATTAAGTTGGTAATATCGAAATGTTTAATTAATTCGAAATATTCCTGGTATAATATAGCCTAATAGAGCACTACAGTTGGCAGCCCTGGTGACTATTATATTCTTAGTTCCATCTCTTGAGGTACAGAATACAAAATTTGGTTGAAGTCCAATGAACGTTACATGCAGTTAGACATTGGATCTATCAGCACGCGTAAAGGCATGCTGGCAACAATGTCATGCGTGTGTTGGTTAGAAATAATCGGAAATATTATGATACCTTGTTGTGCCAATTTTGGATGAAATCCATTTGTTAGTATAGAAGTTACATGTATTTTAAATTGTACCTATCAGCAAGCATAGATTCGTGTTGGAAGCACTGACTTATATTAATTACTCCAAATTAATCTAGAGTCAGGTGCTATACGTGTGCAAAGTATAGAGCTTGCATACTTTCTGATATATTGATATTATGGTAAAAGAATATAGACAGCATTTATTAACAGTTGGCAGCCCCGATTGCTCTTAAGAATACTTATAGTCATACCTGTTATGGTACACATAGCACATACGAAATTTGGTTGAAAACCAACTGACAGTATAGAAGGTACATGTATTTAAAAATTGGTCCTATCAGCAGGCTTAGAATCATGTTGGTAGAACTGAAGTATATAAGTTACTCCAAATTAATGTAAAATGTCAGGTGCTATACGTGTGCATAGTTTATAGTTGTCGGCTTGCATACTTTCAGATATATTGGTATTTGGATGAAAACAATAGAGAGAGCAATTATTAACAGTTGGCAGCCCTGGTGGCTCTTAAGAATACACTCAGTCATATCTTTTTATGTACACATATTACATACCAAATTTGGTTGAAATCCAATTAATAGTGTAGAAGTTATATGCATTTAAATATTGGACCTATCAGAAGGCTTAAAATGGTTTTCGTAACACTGTCATGTACGGCCTCCTGGAAATTAAACTGAAATAGTATTATCTACATGTGTGCCAATTTTGGAATAGCTCCCATGCATATCTTCCATGATATCCAACATGGAGCTCAAATTTCGATATCGTTTTTTCAGCAGTTGGTAGCACTGACATCATTTTCAAATATGGGATTGATATATTCCGGTATACATCTTTACTCATACTAAATTTGCTTTCGATTGCTGCAGCCGTTCAGGAGTTGATAGGGACACACACACACACACACAGCCAGACAGACAGACAGGAGGACAGACAGACACACATTTTCCCGGATCGATCTCATAAGTCTACTTTTTCTTCATTTTTGCAAAATGTGAAAAGTAGGCTAAAAACTGGCGACCGTCCGCTTTCTAAGCTTACACTGGGAAACTTTAATGAGTTATTGTGTACACTCCCGTTAAGGTTTATGACTTAGTAAATCTATTTGACAGCTAGTAGCGCACGAATACATTCAACAAATGAGTGACAGCGTGCGAATAGTTTCAATAAACTCCCGTATACGATCATATACCATTTAACCGATTGCAATGAAACTTTGGTGAGTTGCTGAACACACTCCCACAAATGTTTCTGAGATAGCAAATCCATTTCACAATAGTTTAGGGACAGTTGACGTAAAAAGAACAAGTAGTTCCGTGAAGAACTATACAGCCCATTTTCATATATCCTGCTCATGTTAATTGCCTCTAGCAACATACAAAATTTCAGTTTAATTGCTGTAACAGATTCGTAGATATTGAGAACCATCTAAATATTTCAGATTTTTGTGTACGTGTGGTATTCAAACTTCAATCGCATGATTAGTACACAAAAAGTAAAAACGAGATTTTAAAATTACGCACAGCAGCGATCTTGTGATTATGTAAACAATTGAAATAAATTAGATGTTAGTGGATCAACATTTGTGTAAGCATTTAACGTGCAACGTTTCACGGCACTCGGATAGTTAATTCGCGAGAAACGTCCATTTAAATATTTATACTTCGCGTCGCCGCCATGTTGGATTCGTGCTCACCAGGTTACTGCAAGTCCTATAGGTGAACATATGCTCATAGTTTCTATGAACATTTCAGTTTGGTTACTGTAAAAGATTCATAGATATTGAGAACCGTCTAAATAATTTGGAAGCTCGCCATTTAGGATTGTTATATGTATAGGCCATAGAGTTATGTACCATTCAAGGACACTTATTGCCTAGGTTCATTATTCAAACTTTCACTTCGATCACATGATTACGACACAAGAAATAAAAACTTAATTTTAAAATTTCGCACAGCTGCCATCTTGAGGTTATGTAAACAATTGAATTAAATTAGATGGCAGTACATTACAATCTGCAAAATCATTTACTGTACCACATTTCACTGCGCTCAGAGAGTTAACTCACGAGAAAAGTCTATTAAAATATTTCAAATTCGCTTGGTCGCCATGTTCGTTTTGTACTTTACAGGTTTATGAATTATACATAGGTAAACGTGTATCAGTACCCTTTATCACCGTACAAAATTGCAGGGTGATATCTGTAATAGTTTCGGAGATATAGAATGTCAGTGAAATATTTCGCACAGCCGCCATTTTGAGGTTATGTAAAAAATTGAACTAAATTAGACTCCAGTGCATTGCAATGTGTATAAACATTTGCTGTACCAAGTTTCATTACGTTTGGGTAGTTAAATCGCGAGAAAAGTTTATTAAAAGTCTCAACTTCCATTGGCCGCCATGTTGGTTTTGTAGTCACCAGGTTTTTGAAAGTCTCATAGGTGAACTTCTAGTAGTGCACTTTATCACCGTACACAATTTCAAGGCGATATCGGTAATAGTTTCGGAGATATTGAATGCTAGTGAAATATTTCGCACAGCCGCCATGTTGGATTGGTGAGACGTAACAAAATTTGAAGGGCACGGTCGAGGTCGCCGGGAATAGTGCTATGAACTTGCTGAGTTTCACTGAAATCGCTCCAGCCGTTTAGATTTTATTAGGGGGGGACACACACACACCTCACACACACACACACACGCACACACACACACGGACAAAAGGTGATCTCATAGGCCTAAGCCTATTTTTTCAAAATTGAAAATAGGCTAAAAATATATTGTGTATCCAACAACACTTCAACAAAGTTACAATGCTTACACCTTCTATGATTGGCATTGCAACGCATGCCGGGTACAGCTAGTCAGACCTGAAACTCATTATGTGGCAGAAACACTTAAATTAACAAGATTTGATCATTTAGACAAATTAGAGAAGACTGAAAGACGAATTCTGAGAAATATACTGGGAGCTAAACGAAATAAAAACATATATTATAGGTTACGACCAAATAGAGAGTTATATTTGAAATGTGAAGAATTAACTGATGTAATGAAAATGAGAAGATTACAGTTTTTTGAGCACATCTATAGAACGGAAAAAGTAGACTAATTAAACAGATCTTCAACTTACTGACTAGTTACAAATCCAAATCCACATGGTTCATTGAAATTGACAACGATTTGACAAACGCCAGAATTCAGACAGACAATATAGCAAACAGATCACTCTTCAGAGAAGCTATTCACAAGGCAGAATTTCAAGAAAGGAACAAAGAAAGAAAGAAAGAAAGAAAGAAAGAGAGAAAGAAACAACTCGCAGGAAGTCGACTCAAGAGGAGAAAGATCGACACTCTAGAAGGATGAAAGAAATTTGGAAACAAACTAAATTGAATACAATAGACAATAGCCAAGTTGATTAATCATACCCTCCAAATGGGTTATTCGAAAGAGGAGGAAGAAGAAGAAAATATACAGTTGCCTCATAAATGGCCTCATTTTTCAATTTTAAGTTAACTAGCGGACCGTGTTCATAAAACACACATTCCCGAATAGGTTTTGCAAATCGAACACTTCTTACAAAAATAGATATTTAAGAAATTAGAATGCAATTTGTCACTGATAATGTCATTTGTGTGCTGTAACACTCGCCGGTTATTCGATATTTATGAAATTATACGATTTGAGTATTCATTCCTTTGATTTACTGTTTCTGAAATCCATGCAAAATGATAAAGGAAAGACCTCATAATGGTAAAATGACATGAAACAGGCGTCACAGTGCCCAAAATGTGAAGTGGACAGCAATTATGGAGCGTATTTTCATACATCAACAGTATCTGCAAATCGTACACTTCGTACATTATTTATAGTAATTTTTTAAAGAAATTATTGATATTTATTGAATTAGAGTGCAATTCGTCACTGCTAATGTCTATTCTCTTTCATTTGAATGCTCATTTTTGACGATCGGTCGCTTGTGAGTGCCGCAGGAGGGATCTGTACTACTGAAATAATATATATATATGATTGCAAGAATAACTAATAAAACAATTATCTAACAACTTGACAAAGTCTCTTCACAATCCCTGAGCAAGTGCAGCTCGTGAATAGACCATACACACACCTCCCAAAACGTAGAAGAGGTAGGAAGGGCTACTACAGGTATCTGTGTAAAAAGAACTATACTACCAAATTTTATATTCCGGAACGTAACAATAATTTACAACAATAAATATAATAAAAATTGACTCTTAAAATAAAGGCTGGTATTGATTGATCATTCCTCTAATATGCAAAGTACAGAGTTACACATTATCCAACAATAATGGCCATCCCGCCGCACTCCTATTGTTGGCATAGACATCCAATCCTTAACGCTTTTGCGATGTTGCGGGACTTGATTGCAGAGTCCGAATGATGTTGGTTGGTTGGTTCCTTAATTAGGAGCTCCGACAATGCGATCATGTAGCCCCGTGTACTTTGGGTGTGTGTTGAATCTGTCTGATAACCGGCGTTAATTGTGATGACTGTATTATTGTGTGCTTAATTCAAGTAAGGACTGCAGACGATCATTTCAAATAGTTCCTACTTTCGCTACCAAATTCTACCATCCACGACACCTGGCTGTGAACTTGGCTACTACTAGATGTCATCACAACCAGCGCCTGGTGACGAACGTTGTCACTTTAAAGCATTAATCAAACCTAAACTACAAATTTTGCTCCACACAAGTTTAGTTAGTGGAAGGTTCTTTTACATGCCATAAATAAATAAATAAATAAATAAATAAATAAATAAATAAATAAATAAATAAATAAATAAATAAATAAATATAGGCTATATATACATATGACATGGGCCCGCCGGCTTTACTTCACCTCCGAAGGAAGGCATACTGAGGTATGTTTAACGCTCTTAAGTAATCCGACGACTTCGGCCGGGTTTGAACCCATGACCTTGGGCATAGATGATCAGCATGCTACCAACTACTCCACCGAAGCCACCCAAATGATGTTTGTAGACAAATCAGTATCCCAGTACTGACACAGACTTTCCTAAAAGGATGCACTCACTCAAATCATAGCAAAGTACAGGGCGCCCGAGAATGTTCTCCGCAGTGGATACGTGCAGCTGTGAGTGGTTGAGTCATGAGTTTTAGTTGGCTACACTGCACTGTGTCCTTCAAAGCGGGACTTCCCCGTGTGAGCTGTCGATGTGCATCGCGAAAAGCGCGCGAGCCTGCAGCGTGTATTACAGTCAGCGAGCGTTAGGATAGATTATTATTGGAAGAGTGCAACAGTATACAGGCGGTAATGTTTACTACTCAAGAGAGTTTTTTTTGGTGGAATACGTTTTTCGCGAAGGCGATCGGTTTACAGAAAATGTAAAATTAAGATTTCAGGCGCGGTTTCCTAATTTAAAGTGTCCAAACCGTGATATCCTTCGGGATTTGGTAAGTAAATTTCGTGTGACTGGCTCAGTTCACGATGTACAGGGATCAGGCAGGCCTACGCTTTTATTACGACGAAAAACTTGATGAAATCTCCGATATAATGCTGCGAAGCCCAAGTAAATAAACACGAAAATTAGCTCAACAAACAGGAATCTCCAAGCCGACAGCACATAAAGCTGTAAGAGACAAGCTTCAGTTGTTCCCTTATAGTACTCACGAATGCAATTCATTCTATGTTTCACTGACTGCTGAAGCATTACAATACACAACGAGATACATCTTCAGGTTGTCCATCACAAATGACCGACGATTATCGCGAAATACTTATTCTGAAGGCGCGAAACTGCGACAATATGTTTCTTGCCCTTGAGGTGTTGTGTAACTTGAGATCGCTGTTTAGCCTTGAATGCTTTCCCACATGGTTGCCAGAACAGAACTCTTCCATCAGAAGTAAAATTATCTTTAAATTCTGCAACAGACGATAACTAGTAGTTGTTTTTACTTTAGGCAACGTAGGACTGCCTTACACTTCACAGTGCCAGAAATGAACTGGATCTGAGTGACACTGGTTCAGGTAGGTGGGGGGAGTGGGAGGTCTAGCACGTGGTGCAATGTGGCTATGGACAAGGAAATCCCCGGCTTCCACAGTGAGTGTTACGGGGCGACAAGTTAAGAATAACACAGTTGCAAGCTGACATACGCTCTGCATGAAGATTAGATAGCTCACAGGTTCTTCCCCGTTGAAGTAACACAGAACAAAAATGCAATAAACAGAAAGATCTTGCATACTGATTTTTAAAAATGTAAGTATTATGTGTTTTTATGTGCTAATAAGTGAAAAGCAGGAATTTATGTATTTATAGAAAAAATGCTTTAAATATGTATTTACATAAAAAATATTTATTTACCTAAAAATCTGAGCCCTATATATTACTACCGTATATCATCTCCAGATACCATTACGACAGTTATTTTGGCCAATTTCATTACTTACAATGTTTTAAACACATGTTCTCATACTCTGCAGCGCCACCCAAACTCCTGTCTTAATTATTGCCATTATAGGCTCGTTGCATAATGTACTATTATGTTCGACCCTCACTATTATGTGTCAGAAAACTGTATCATAATGATTGTCATTATAACACTGTTTTTCATTATGATACAGTTTCTCCAGCCAATCAGAGCTCGTTCATTGACCAATTAGGTAACGATACCTTCGCGCATGCGCTCAAAATCCAACATGTCGGACATACACACAACATCGAACTATAATAAATTACCGACATGGAATACGCACCGTCCATATGTTCGTGTAAATAAACTGGCGAATATGAAACAAGAAATAGCACTGTACCTTAATATCACCACACTAATTTCTACACTGCGCATTGTCTTCAAATGACTCCGGTGACAATATTACTGAGGGACGGTAGATGTAAACATATGGCCTGCATATGGCATTGCAAGCACACAGAGCGCATGCGTCGGTCGTTCAAAGATCTCGAAAGACAGAGATATAATACCCAACGCTCGCTCTACGATCACAAAATTCAAGTACCTGACTCTCAACAGATATTTATGAATATTTATGTTAAAACATATAATAAAATTATAATTATCGTCGAACATAAACAGTCGTACGCAACTCGCCTATAATGGTAATTAAGACACTCGTATGGAAATTATAAAACTCGCATACGCTCGTTTTATAAAAATACTCGTGTCTTAATTATAGCCATTATAGGCGCGTTGCATAATGTACTATTATGCCATTATTTGCATGGTATTTTATGGGACTAAAGGAATGTTTTGAGCATTAGCAACTCGTAGCTTCACTTCCTTGCCTGGACCTCTTCGGTCCCTGCTGCACTCTGGTGGCGGCAACACGAAGTTCGCCTAGAACACTCCCATTGCCTATTGTTGGTGATCGCATATATTCCTTCTCCATGTTGTACGGGTAACACAGTACAATAGAACCACCCTTGTGTGGTGCATCGCTAATAGCACATGTTTTATGACCATAAAGAGCATAGTAAAGAGAATGGTTTGTCCTTATTACATTCATAACAGTTCGCTTCCCGGTTCATTAGCTTGTTGTGTTCCCATAATCATTGAAGTGTTTTGCTCTGTGATGTACTTTACTATCAGCGACACTTAACACCACAACAGGATATGTTTGCCCAGCTTCCGTGATGTGTTTTACTGTACTTGCATACGGTTCATTGCACATCAGATTAGAGCCATTGGAGAGTTAGTGGGAGTCGTAAAGTTCTATCTAGCCAAGGCTTTACTGTCAATATGAGAGGGATATTTCTAATTAAGGTCCAATTTGAATTGGTAACGTTAGCTATCAAATTTGTAAGGAAAAAGTTAAGACAAACATTTATGCAAAAAAGTTACAGTCAGTCTAAAAGACTAGACTTTATATCATTTGAAATGACCCGCTCGAAGACCCAGGTCGGTCGACGGCCCAGGACTCTTTCAACAGACTCCATTACCCATTAACTTAGGCTCCCGCGTGGCTGCATGACGTCACGCACTCGCCGTCCATTACCAATTAACTTAGGCTTCCCGCGCAGCTGCATGACGTCACGCGGTCGCCGTCTCCATAACGCATAACGTTAGACTCAAGCTTTCCGCGTGGCTGCATGACGTCACGCACTTGCAATCCATTACCCATTAACTTAGGCTTCCCGCGTGGCTGCATGACGTCACGTGGTCTCCGTCTCCATAACGCATAACGTTAGACTCAAGCTTTCCGCGTGGCTGCATGACGTCACGCACTTGCCATCCATTACCCATTTACTTGGGCTTCCCGCGTGGCTGCATGACGTCACGTGGTCACCGTTTCCGTAACGCATAACGTTAGACTCAAGCATAACGATGAAGTCAACAAGATCATTTGAAATGATAAAAACCTACTGTGATTTCAACTAAAGAATATTCAATTGCAGCTCACTTTATTATTTTAGGGCGCCTTTCACATTTTGAAACAAGTAGTTCCGTGAAGAACTAAAGAGCCTATTTTCATATATCCTACTTAGGTTAATTGCCTCTATCAACACACAAAATATCAGTTTGATTGCTGTTATAGATTCGTGGATATTGGGAACCATTTAAATGTTTCGGATGATCACCATGTTGGACTTTTATACTGTATATAGGCCCTGTATACTGTAATTGTGCAGGTTCTTATTGAAACTTCAATTGCATGATTAGGACACAAGAAATTAAAACGAGATTTTGAAATTTCACACAGCCGCCATCTTGAGATGTCAGTGCATTTCAATTTGTAATGTAATTTGCTGTACCAAGTTTCACTGCGTTCAGATGTTTAAATTCCGAGAAAAGTCTATTTAAATGTTTCAACTTCACTTTATAGTTAACAGGTTTTCTAAAGTTACTTAGGTGAATGAATGATCGTGTGACCTTCGGAGAGGCCGAGTGCAGGTCTTTCTAGTGCCGCATAAAATTTCAGGGTGATGTGACTAATAGCTTCGGAGATATTGAATGCCGGTGAAATATTTCGGACAGCCACCATCTAGGATTGGTGAGACATAATAAAATTTGAAGAGCATGGTCGGGGTCGGCCAAAATAGTACTATGACCTTACCTAGTTTCGTTGGAATTGCTCCAGCCGTTTAGAAGTTATTAGGACACACACACAGACATGTAAACACACACACACACACACATGGACAAAAGGTGATCTCATAAGCCTATTTTTTTCATAAATGAAAGTAGGCTAAAAATGAATGAAAATTTGGAGCACTGCACGACATATATCTGGGGCGATGTCTGCTTGTATGTATTGGTGTCCAATCAACTTCTAGTAAGGATGCAGCTATGAAAACCTAATTTGATACGATTGAAGTTCTAAGCCAGAACATCTCAATGACATATTTTAATATGAATTCATTGATCTCAATAGCTCATAAGCTAGGCACAGAAGCAGTATCAAATTCGGCACACGTACAGTATTGGTTAAAATATTGAATGTTAATTTTGAGTAACCTATACTTTATATTTCAGTGTTGCTATCAGACGCAATTCAGAAATGCCGAAGAGAACAGCGAAACTCCTAACTCTTCTCGGAAGTCTTAATTCGACATAACTCGACATTTGATGCTGGCCAAAGCGGGCGTGACAACCTCGTAAACTCGCTTCGAAGCTAGTAATTTAAATATCCACTAAATGGAGATTGTTGGAAGAAAAGAAAACGTAAATACACTTATAATGGGCGATGTCAAATGTAGAGTTATGCTGTCGCAGACTTTTCTGTGGAAATTTTCATACTGAACAATTCATACGCTCATAGTATAGAGGCTAGATATTTTTAACGGTTCACCAGCGTAAGTTTAAAAGGTGCACAGACGGGAGGTCACTGAAATCGTTACTGCTCGGCTTCCTTTGGTCATAAATGAATGTTTTACTACAGAAACCTTCCTCAAGCAATCCTCTACAGAGTGGTGAAAACCGCAACAAAATCCATCCAGTAGTTCTCGAGGTTACCCGTTACATCCAAGAATCGGGGGCTTCGTTTTACACTATGTAGAGACCAGCATGCCGATATTACACAATTATTATATTTCTGTTCTTCATCATGATGTTTTTCAGTCAAGCGACTGGTCTGCCCCTACAATGAGTCTTTTCCACGTTGTTCGGTCTTGTGCTGTCGTTTTCACCATTTCATAACTTCATAGGCCAGAGCTATCTAGGAAAGATCTCATGAAAGTGTTCCGTGGCCTCCCGCGAGGGCGTTTTCCAGGTGTTTTGCCTTCCAGTATGTCGATCATCAGGGCACCATGTCGTAACCTGTGGCCAAGCCAGGTGGATCTCCTTCTATATATCTGGCGGATCATTTGCCGTTTTTCCTTTATTCGATCCAGCACCGTTATGTTGGTCATTTTCTCTATCCAGCTGTTCTTTTCCATTCGGCGCCAACACCACATCTCAAACACTTCTAGTCGTTTAATGTCACATCTATTCATTGACCAGGTAACACTGCTGTACATTGCAACTGGCCATCTGAAGGTCTTAACCAGTTGTTTTCTAAAGCTGAGGGACATCGAGCGTTGACAAATTAGAGAATGCTTTTCACGGAATGCCTGCTTAGCCATGGCAATACGGCTCCTGATTTCAACTTCACATCGTAGGTCTTCTGTGAAGATCTGACCAAGGTATTTAAAACGACTGACCTGTTGTACTTGTTCTTTATTTATGGTAATATTTAGTTCATGTTGACGCTTACTTATCACCAGAATCTTGGTCTTCTTAAAATTGATCTTCTTTCCATATTCTGTAGCAGTATCATTTAAACATTGCAACATGTTTGTTAATGTATGCGGATCACTGATCTCTATACATGGATGGCTGGTAGCTAAGGCAGCAGTAAGCCGAATAGACGATGACAGGTGTAGCAAGATGGCAGCGAGCGCATGGTGCAATATTGCGAATCCGGCTCTGTGATTGGTTACTGGTAGTTTGATGTTATACATGTATTTATACTGGCAGTAAATATTTTGTGTTTCTTGTAGTTGTAAAATGGGCTGAATTTGGTTATTTAAAGCGTAAAATCTTAGTTTTAAGTACCGGTTTGGTGACCCATCATCCCAGGCAAGCCGGTAATACCTTTACTTCTCAGGCAGATAGGTCGCTTAGCCGTAATTTTGAAGTTAATGTGAAGTTAAGTATACATATGCAGTGGTGCTGAAGCAGACGTGATCGGGCTAGGCTATTGCGTGTTTAAATTTGATCCCATTTCAGGGTTTTTCGGTTCTGGGTGCGAATAGTTCGCTTAATAGTTGTAAAACGGTGGGGAGAGTATATTTTGAGTAGGTTTTTAGTTGTGTTAAGTTTTATGTGGAGCTGAGGAGTGAAATTGGTTTGGCTTCCAAGTGCATTTTTGGCTTTGATCTACTTCCCGTTATTATTAAGTTTATTGTGCTGCTAGCGTGATTAAAAGCTGTAGTATTTGATGTAGAGTGCTGGGATTACTTGGAGGAAGTGTTGGTTATTTCATGGAAACAGGAATTCATTGTACGGTACCAATTACCGATTACGATATGTCGAATCTAGGCCTGTTTAGGCCTATAGGTACATCATTTGAGGAATGCAAAATTTTGTGGCATATATACATGTGTACCGTAGCCTATATACAATTTACAAGAATGTTTCCAGAAATTGTTTTTCACTCGTTACTCTGTTGATCGCTAATTGCGTGTACTCAGCACCTAAGTTGATATTTGTCAGCCGTTATTATACATTCATTTTTATTGATATTCCGGAGATTTACTGACCTCGGAATGACGTGTCAGTGATCCCAATGCCCTTATGCTATGAGTGAACATATCTCTATATTTTTATGTGCTCCAAAGCAGCATTAATTACGATTTAAAATTGACTAGATTATCATTGCTTGCCCATAAGGAGGACTCGAGAATGGGTAGACCAACATGGCGGACCGCGCGCTCAACCTGGCGTACTTTCTCGTGCAGCGGAGCGCTGCCATCGGCGATCCATGTATAGAGATCAGTGATGCGGATTTACTGCAAGTAATGCCAGACCATTAGCAAATTTAATATTCTGGATAAGTCTTCCACCAACTTTCATTCCCACATTAGAACCTTTAAAAGCCCACTTAGTTATAGCTTCAGCGAAGGCATTGAACAGTTCAGGGGACAGCAAATAACCTTGTCGCACAACTTTGCGGATCTTAGCGGGTTCTGATACGTCATTTCCAAGCCGAACAACAGCAGTTTGATTTATATACAGATCAAATATTAATCTGATTAATCGATGGGGATATCCTATTTGATCAGAAGAGGAAACAGCTTGTGCTAGCTGACTTTATCAAATGCTTTTTAGAAGTCCACAAAGCACACATAAAGGTTTCTGTTTACACTTAACATCTTTTCTCCAAGACATCGCAAGGACCCGATAGCTTCACGTGTAGACATATTCTTTCGAAAACCAAATTGAGAGTTACTGTTCGAAGAATATTTCCATCCTTTTCCTTAATATCCGCAGAAGTATCCTTGATACATGAGGGATGAGACTAATGGTCCGATAGTCTCTACATTCAACTGGTACAGTCTTCTTTGGAATTGGAATGATGACGTTGGTGTAAAACTCCTGAGGCCATTTACCTTCTTCGAAAATTCTTGCTACCAATTTGAATATCCATTCAGGTGTACTACCCCCACTATTCTTGATTAGTTCGTCAGGAATATTGTCAATACCTGGTGTTTTACCCATGGATATTGATTGATTATTATTACTATTTTTATGATTATTATTAGGTAATAGAAATATTATGGGGGGAAACACCTGTCTCCCATACGGCTATTAATATCAAAAGAAAGCGCACATCTAATATTGAGTTAAAGGACGAAATATTGAGCTTGATGACTGCGAAGGCTAAGAAAATATTTATAACTAGCATTACCCGTCGCGGGTTCGCCCGCGAATATTCTAGTTGTAAAGAGTACACTTAGCAAAATCCCAATCATGAATGTATGACTGATTTATCCTTGGTAAGTATGAATAATCAGACTTTATCAAGTCAGCTGCTGGTGCAGTGGTTAGTGGTTTGTCATTCCTTCATAGGTATATCAGAGCGAAGTTAATTTTCTGGGAATATCACCGACACTGTTAATTTAAGGGCCTTTAAATGTGGTTTTCGGAGACCGTTTATAGTCGGGTGAAAAGACCTTCCGTACCACATTCACAAGTGAAAATTGCGTCAAAGAATTCTAGAGTGCCCCTTGACCCCATTAAGCGCATTATACTGTATGTATTGATGAATTTTACAGCTTAATTTGGCTCAGTGATAACCTTATAACCGTCTGGAAACTTTCACAGTAATGTAATAATTGGAATTGCATTGCGTCTTGGACCTGTGAGATTCTGTTACCATGGTTACCGTGTTGCATTATTTCATTATTTCATTGTAAATATACATGTTTTAAGGTATTTATTTAATTGTGAGGCATTTAAAGAGTAGGTGAGTGAGTTTCGCCTACGCATTGAGTTATGCTGAACCTGTAGGTGCCCCATATGTGTGGGTTGGTGTTAATGGGACCTTATTTTTGGTACAAAACTGGAATGGGACCTTAGCAGAATAATATAGGGAGGGATATTATATACTAGCAGAAGTACCCGCTCTTCGAACTTTCTTCGGTATAAATAACCAGACGCTATCAATTGAGCCACTGTTGCAATGGTTAGGGGCTTGTCATTCCTTCATAAGTTTATCAGAACGAAGTTAGTTTTCTGGATATATCACAGACACTGTTAATTTAAGGGCCTTAAAATGTGGTTTTGAAGACCCATTACAGACTGCCTAGTTTTGTGTCACACATTGAGAAGCGCAACATATGCTTTGGTCGTCTTTCTAGGATAATTTTTATTTTTCGCCTATTTTACCATGTATTTTGAACAGTTTTTCCCTACACCAACCGTTCTATGAGAAGTACGGTGAAGAGTTTTATAAATGATTGGTGTATTGAACGAATCTCCAAGCACCCGAACGCGAGTTATAGGCGTACATAAACATAAAGATATGGTTGGTTGGTTCTTAAGTTTAGGGGCTGCGACAACGGGGTCATGTAGCTCCGTGTACTTTGGGTGTGTGTAGAATCTGTCTGATAACCGGTGTTAATTGTGATGACTGTTTTAGTGTGTGTATCTGTTTTAATTCAAGGAAGGACTGCAGACGATCAATTTTCAAATAGTTCCTACTTTTGCCGCCAAACGCCACCGTCAACGACTACTAGTTCAGAACTTAGCTACCAGACGTCACCGTAGTCGGCTCTTGGCTACGAACGTAGGAACCTAAGAGCGTTGTTAACATTCTTAACCTATACAATTTAGCTTCACACAGGTGTAATTAGTGGAAGGTTCTTTAACATTCCATATATCTATGACATGGGACCGCCGGCTTTACTTTCCCCCCGAAGGAAGGCATACTGAGAGATTATTAACGCTCTTAAAAAGCCGTCTCATAAAGATATATCAACCACAGAGTGTCAAAGAAAATCATCTTTACGATGAACCCGTTTGTCGACAAATATATTTTGATTAGTTAAAATGTGCTCTCAAATTAAATTCACCTAACGCATACTTCCTGACGTGAAAATAATATTGAACACCTTGTTGAAGAAACGCAATATATGTCAAATAAAAACTGACCCATCCCCAGGAACACTCCTTTAATAAATTATAAAGGCTTTTGGTGCATGTAAATTCAGGATTTTTAGCCACCAATTGCCCGAATTCCCAAAAGCTGCAAAAAACACTATTTCAATTCAGGAATTTTTGAAAATAATGTTGTTGTTTGGAGATATAATAGACCTTCTGTAAGACATATCGCACGTGTAAATTGCGCTTAATGGTTCTAGGGTACTCCATGACCCCCTTAAGCGCATTGATGAGTTTTACAGTCGATGTTTGTTTCCATGATAACCTTGTAGCCATTTGCAAACTTTTACAGAAATTTAATAAATTGAGTGGCATTGCTTCTTACAGAAATAGATGGAAAGTTGGAGGTCACCTCGTGACATACTATTGTCATGGTTACCGGCTTGCATTCCTTCATTAGTTTCTTCTTCTTCTTCCTCTTTCGGATGGGCCATCTAAGGACCACTACGTTGAAGTATTCAGCTTGGCGAGGGACTAGTTTTTTTGCCCAATATTCGCGCATTCTCTTGCAATGTTTCTCTTTTCTCTCTTTTGTCCAGATGATGCCGGTTTTCTTACAGGGTGGTCTGTCCTAAAAACTCTTCTATTTAAGTATAGTTCTGAGATGTGATCGGCTTCTTACATCATTTTCCATTATCTTGATTTCTTGGAGGTCCTTAATAACTTCTGGTAGCCACGGTGTCACGCTCTTTCTATTCACCCAGCAGTTGAAAAGCCGGTTGGTTAGTCTTGTTGGGTTCATCCTTGAGACATGTCCGTAGAAAGCCAGACGTTTCTTCCTGGCCACATATGTGATTTTCTCAGTATATCTATATCGCTCCTGATTTGGTCTTCTTCTGTACTCGTCATCTATTTTTATTAGTTTATTAACTGAAATTAGTTTTCTGGGGATATCTCAGAAATGTGGTTTTAGAGCCTTAAAACGTAGGAGCCTCCAAGCCACCGAGGGGCTGAAAATGAGTATTGTCTCGTCCTTGTACGCCACAATATAATAATAACCATAATAATAATTTAATAATATAGGGATAGGGATATAATAGTCCTTTAGTACCACACCCGCCCGTGTAAATCACGTGAAAAAAATTAAAGAGTACCCCTTGAACCCCTTAAGCACATTATATACGTAGGCCTATTGATGAATTCTACAGTTTAAGTTGGTTCCGTGATAACCTTATAGCCATTTGCGAACGTTCACAGTACTATTACAAGTAGTTCCGTGAAGAACTATAGAGCCTATTTTCATATATCCTACTCATGTTAATTGCCTCTATCATCATACAAAATTTCAGTTTGATTGTTGTAATAGATTCGTAGATATTGAGAACCGTCTAAATATTTCAGATCGTTACCAGGTTGAATTTTTATAGCCTATCTGTATTATTACATGAAGATTATTGTGTACATGTGGTATTCAAATCTCAATCGCATGATTAGGACACAAGAAGTAAAAACGAGATTTTAAAATTTCGCACAGCTGCCATCTTTTGGTTATGAAAACAATTGAAATAAATTAGATGCCAGTGGATTAACATTTGTATAAGCATTTAACATACAGAGGTTCACTGCACTCGCATGGTTAAATCGCGAGAAACGTCCATTTAAGTATTTATACTTCGCGTCACCGCCATGTTGGATTTGTGCTCACCAGGTTACTGAAAGTAATATAGGTGAACTTCTGTTTATTGCCTCTATGAACATAAAAAATCAGTTTGATTGCTGTAAAAGATTCGTAGATATTGAGAACCGTCTAAATATTTCAGATGGTCGCCATGTTGGATTGTTATATGTATTGGCCATGGAGTTATGTATCATTAATGGAAAATTATTGCGTAGCTTCATTATTCAAACTTTCACATCGATCGCATGATTACGACACAGGAAAAGAAAACTTAAATTTAAAATTTCTCACAGCCGCCATCTTGAGGTTATGTAAACAATTGAACCAAAGTAGATGCTAG
Source organism: Meconema thalassinum (assembly GCA_946902985.2). Lineage (NCBI taxonomy): Eukaryota > Metazoa > Arthropoda > Insecta > Orthoptera > Tettigoniidae > Meconema > Meconema thalassinum. The sequence goes on from OX336394.1 coordinate 32,179,817, forward strand.
TGCATTATAATATGTATAATCATTTACTGTACCAAATTTCACTGCGCTCAGACGGTTAAAACGCGAGAAAAGTCTATTGAAAGTTTCAAATTCGCTTGGCCGCCATGTTCGTTTTGTACTTTATAGGTTTTTGAAAGTTACATGGATGAACTTGTAGTAGTGCCCTTTAATACCGTACAAAAGTTGTGGTTGATATCAGTAATAGTTTCGGAGATATAGAATGCCCGTGATATATTTCGCACAGCCACCATTTTGAGGTTATGTAAACAATTGAACTAAATTAGACGACAGGGCATTTCAATATATATTAATACAAGCTGTACCCGGCATGCGTTGCAATGCCAATCAAAGAAAGTGTTGGCGTTGAAATTCTGTTTCTTGAAGTGCTTTTGGATACACAACATGTTAACTGCCTCTAAGCTATCATAAAATGGATTTTCTAATTTAGAACCATTCGTGGGAGCGTGCACAACAACTTTCAAAAAGTTTCATCGCTGTCACTCATTTGTTGAATCTACTCGTGCGCTACGTATTGAGAAATGTATTACTAAGTCGAAGCCCTTCCCTGGCGTGTACACAATAACTCATCAAGGTTTCATCGCAATCGAAGAATGTTATATGAACGCAATAGGGAAATTTGTTGAAACGCTTCGCGCGTCGTCACCCATTTGTTGCATCTACTCTTGCGCTACTTATTGTGAAATGGATTTACTAAGTCCCCTTCCCTGGCGGGTACAAAATAACTGATCAATGTTTCATCGCAATCGGATGAATAGTATATGAACGCATACCTGATTTTGTTTAAACGATTCGCACTCCGTCACTCATTTGTTGAATCTACTCGTGCGCTACCTACTGTAAAATGTATTTACTAAGTTAGAAACCGTCACGTAAGTGTCCACAACATCTCACCCAAGTTTCATCGCTATCGTCGTTCATTTGTCGAATCTACTCGTGTGCTACCTACTGTGAAATGTATTTACTAAGCCAGAAACCTTCCTTGGAGTGTCAACCATATTTCACCCAAGTTTCGCCGCTAACGGCAGAATGGTATATGACCTTATACGGGACTTTGTTGAAACGCTTCGCGCGTCGTCCCTCATTTGTTGAATCAACTTGTGCGCTGCATATTGTATAGGGGATTAACTAAGCCAGAAATTTTCCATGACGTGTACACAACATCTCACCCAAGTTTCATAGGTACGGACGAATGGTACATGTATGCATACGGGACTTGGTTGAAACGCTTCGCGTGTCGTCGCTCATTTGTTGATTCTACTCTTGCGCTACATATTGTAATATGGATGTACTCAGCCAGAAACCTTCCCTGGAGTGTACACAACATCTCACCCAAGTTTCATCGCAATCGGATGAATGGTATGTGAACGTATACGGGACGTTGTCGAAACGCTTCGCGCGTAGTCACTCATTTGTTGAACATAAACGTGCGCTTCGTATTGTAAAATGGATTAACTTAGCCAGAAACCTTTCCTGGAGTGTACACAACAATTCACCAAACATTTATCACTATCAGACGAATGGTATATGACTTTCTACGGGACTTTGTTGAAACGCTTCGCGTGTCATCGCTCATTTGTTGAATCTACTGGTGCGCTACCTATTGTAAAATGTATGTACTAAGCCAGAAACCTTCCCTGGAGTGTACACAGCATCTCACCCAAGTTTCATCGCTATCGGATGAATGGTATATGAAATTAAATGGGACTTTGTTGAAACGCTTCGCGCGCCGTTGCTCATTTGTTGATTCTACTCGTGCTCTACCTATTTTTAAAGGGATTTACTAAGCTAGAAACCTTCCCTGGAGTGCACACAAAATCTCAGCCCAGTTTCATCGCTAACGGACGAATGGTATATGAACGCAAACGTGACTTTGTTGAAATGCTTCGCGCGTCGTAGCTCATTTGTTGAATCTAATCGTGCGCTGCCTATAGTAAAGTGGATGTACTAAGCCAGAAAATTTCCCTGCAGTGTACACAACATTTTACGCAAGTTTCATAGCTATCGGACGAATGGTATATGAATGCATTCGGGACTTTGTTGAAATGCTTCGCGCATCGTCGCACATTTGTTGAATCTACGCGTGCGCTACCTATTGTAAAATGGATTTACTAAGTCAGAAACCTTCCTTGGAGTGTACTCAACATCTCACCCAAGTTTCATCGCAATCGGACGAATGGTATATGAACACATACGGGACTTTCTTGAAATGCTTCGCGCATCGTCGCTCATATGTTGAATCTACGCGTGCGCTACCTATTGTAAAATGGATTTACTAAGTCAGAAACCATCCTTGGAGTGTACTCAACATCTCACCCAAGTTTCATCGCAATCGGACGAATGGTATATGAACACATACGGGACTTTGTGGAAATGCTTCGCGCATCGTCGCTCATTTGTTGAATCTACGCGTGCGCTACCTATTGTAAAATGGATTTACTAAGTCAGAAACCTTCCTTGGAGTGTACTCAACATCTCACCCAAGTTTCATCGCTATCGGACGAATGGTATATGAACACATACGGGACTTTGTTGAAATGCTTCGCGCATCGTCGCTCATTTGTTGAATCTATGCGTGCGGTACCTATTGTAAAATGGATTTACTAAGTCAGAAACCATCCTTGGAGTGTACTCAACATCTCACCCAAGTTTCATCGCAATCGGACGAATGGTATATGAACACATACGGGACTTTGTTGAAATGCTTCGCGCATCGTCGCTCATTTGTTGAATCTACGCGTGCGCTACCTATTGTAAAATGGATTTACTAAGTCAGAAACCTTCCTTGGAGTGTACTCAACATCTCACCCAAGTTTCATCGCTATCGGACGAATGGTATATGAACACATACGGGACTTTGTTGAAATGCTTCGCGCATCGTCGCTCATTTGTTGAATGTACGCGTGCGCTACCTATTGTAAAATGGATTTACTAAGTCAGAAACCATCCTTGGAGTGTACTCAACATCTCACCCAAGTTTCATCGCAATCGGACGAATGGTATATGAACACATACGGGACTTTGTTGAAATGCTTCGCGCATCGTCGCTCATTTGTTGAATCTACGCGTGCGCTACCTATTGTAAAATGGATTTACTAAGTCAGAAACCTTCTTTGGAGTGTACTCAACATCTCACCCAAGTTTCATCGCTATCGGACGAATGGTATATGAACACATACGGGACTTTGTTGAAATGCTTCGCGCATCGTCGCTCATTTGTTGAATCTACGCGTGCGCTACCTATTGTAAAATGGATTTCCTAAGTCAGAAACCATCCTTGGAGTGTACTCAACATCTCACCCAAGTTTCATCGCAATCGGTTGAGTGGTATATGAATGCATAGGAGACATACACACCCACAGACAAACTATCCCGTAAGATTGATTTTTATATATATAGATTTGCTGTACCAAGTTTCATTACGTTTGGATGGTTAAATCGCGAGAAAAGTCTATTTAAAAGTCGGAAATTCGCTTGGCCGCCATGGTGGCTTTTTAGTTACCAGGCTTTGGAACGTCTCATTGGTGAATTTTTAGTAGTGCCCTTTATCACCGTACAAAATTTCAGGGCGATATCGGTGATCGTTTCGTAGATATTGAATGCTGGTGAAATATTTCGCATAGCCGCCATGTTGGATTGGTGAGACGTAATAAAATTTGAAGGGCACGGTCGGGGTTGGCTGAAATAGTGCAATGTTCTTACCGAATTTCATTGAAATCGCTCCAGCCGTTTAGATGTTATTAGGGACAAACACACACACACACGAATCACACATGCACACAGACACGCGGACACAATTTCATCTCATAAGCCTATTTTTTTCATAAATGAAAATAGGCTAATAAATGGAATGGCATTGCATCTAACAAAAATAGATCTACGTCGAAGATTGTGTTGCCATGGTTACCGGCTTGCATTCTTTCATTAGCCTAATTAATGACATTAATTTTCTGGGAATATCTCAAAAACGGTTGGTTTATGGACCTTAAAATATGGTTTTCGGGGCCCGTAGGGCCTCTGTGTTTTGTTTCTCACTTTGAGACGCTCGAAATGAGCTTTGTCTCGTCTTTCTACGCCCATTTCAGCATGCATTTTAAGGGGACAGTCCCCCTTTTATGAGAGGTATGGAGAAGAGTTACATCTATGATAACTTTCGTGCCTCTGATGGACATCTGTACCAAATTTTACGTTGATCCACTCAGCCGTTCTCGAGTGATGTGCGTGCAAATTTGTACACAGAAAGACAAACAGACAGACAGACAGACAAAAATCTTGTTTCATAAACCAGTCTGAAACGCGTTAATAACTCAAATGTCCGTGGAAATTCAGAAACAACAGACAAACTTTCATTTATATATATATACAGTGTGGTCCACTCGCCCCTTATTAATTAGTTTCATGAAACCCAACTAACACGGCATTTCTCAAGATGGTCGATATTACTCTGCGCTCTGACTGTGCGACAGCAATGTAATTGGGCCATGGGTCTAGCAAAGAAAAACCGACCTTAAACTTTTCCCCGCCAAATACTATGGCCCATTCTACTAACATATGACTCACTGCTCCTTGAAATAACACACATACACGCAATTCGATCGAATTAATAGCTTACGCCACGTGATCTGTAATAGTAGAAAGTTAAATCAACACCATAAACCGTGATTGAAGACTTTGAGATGGACTTAAACGTTTGAGGTGGAACGGCTACTGTAACTACACCACGTTTAGCGAGCGGTATCTACCATGTGTTGGTGGCTGAGAGGTTTAAAGCCTGACCGTACATGATGGGCGCGAGCGGGTTGAATTCTGCTTCGAATCCAGTAGTAGGCATACTTTTTTGAACGAAAGCCCACATTCCATTTTAGTGGGAATGTAACTACATTGCCACATTTATTGCCTTACGACGTATTTTTGTGACGAATACGTTGAATTTTGCTGATTTATTTACGAGAATTTGATCGAACTGGTACGTTATGCCACGTGACCTGTAATGGAAGCAAATTTAAAAACTGGCATGAATATTAATATAACATATCGAAGTGTCACTCCGGAGGTCCGGGTTCGATTCCCAGCTTTGCCAAGAAATGTAATATTTGTCTGAGGGCTGAAATTGGGTACACGTAGCCTCGTGAAGCAAATATGAGAAGAAGTGGGTTCGATTCCCACCTCAGCCACCCTGGAAATGGTTTGCCGTGGTTTCCCACTTCTACTCCGGCCAAATTCCGGGACGGATTCTATCTTAAGGCCACGGCCGCCTCCTTCCCAATCCTGAATTGCAAATACACACATCATTATAAGCCCGCAATAACTCAGGTTATCAGACAAATTCTACACACACTCCCAAGTAAACGGGGCTAAATGACCGCGATGTTCTAGCCCCTCACATGAAACAAAACAACAACATATCGAAGGATATTCTGATCGCCAGTGCTTGCATCGAAGTACACGTATTCCTTAGAATTTCCCATGGTATTATTAGCATACTTTCGATTTTTGCAAAAAATGAAAGAAGACTTATGATATCTACACAGGGCCAAAAATTGTGTGTCTGTGTGTGAGTGTGTGTGTGTGAGACTGTGTGTCTGTGTGTGTGTGAGTGTATGTACTCTGAATGTCTGCCCCCACCCTATCAATTCGAACACGGTGAAATCTAATTGAACGAAATTTGGTACAGAGGTAGAACTAGCAAAGGGCACCTCAGTGGCATGTTTTATATCGCGGCCATCTTGACGGAAACGTAATGGCGGCCACCCAAATGTTCAAAGCTTAAATCAAATTACGAATAACCTAATCATCCGATCTCTACCAAATTTTGCAACAACATTAATTTGTATGGCGAGCGTCTTTTGACTAAATTACAAGGTAATCAGCCCAATAGTTTGCAGATGGCGGCCATGTTTGTGTGCAAATCGATTCCCCCTATCAATTCATACACGGTGAAACCGAATTGAGCGAAATTTGGTACAGAGGTAGAACTAGCAAAGGGCACCTCAGAGGCATGTTTTATATCGCCGCCATCTTGACGAAAACGTAATGGCGGCCTCCAAAATGTTCAAAGCTTAAATCAAATTACGACTAAGCTAATCATCCGATCTCCACCAAATTTTGCAACAACATATACTTGTATGGCAAGCGTCGTTTGTTTGAACTACAAGGTCATCATCCAATTAGTGTGCAGATGGCGGCCATGTATGTGTGCAAATTGATTCCCCCAATCAATTCAAACACGGTGAAACCGAATTGAACGAAATTTGGTACAGAGATAGCACTAGTAAAGGGCACTCCAGTGCCATGTTTTATATTGCCGCCATCTTGACGAAAACGTAATGGCGGCCATCCTAATGTTAAAAGCTTGAATCAAATTACGACCAACCTAATAATCTGATCTCTACCAAAATTTGCAACAACATACCTTTATGTATAGAAAATCTTTTGACCACACTACAAGGTCATCAGGCCAATAATGTGCCGATGGCGGCCATGTATGTGTGCAAATCGATTCCCCCTATCTTTTCAAACACGGTGAAACAGAATGGAACGAAGTTTGGTACAGAGGTAGCACTAGCAAAGGCCACCTCAGTGTCATGTTGTATATCGCCGCCATCTTGACCGAAACGGAATGACGGCCACCGAAATGTTAAAAGCTTAAATCAAATTACGACCAACCTAATCATTTGATCTCTACCAAATTTTTCAACAACATACCTTTTTGTGGGAAGCATCTCTTGACTGAACTACGAGGTCATCAACCCAATAGTTCGCAGATAGCGGCCATGTATGTGTGCAAATCGATTCCCCATATCAATTCAAACACGGTGAAACCGAATTGAATGATTTTTTACAGAGGTAGCACTAGCAAAGGGCACATCATATTCATGTATAATATCCGTATAGAACGTTGTATTTCAAGAAGCTACTACAACTAACATTCAATTATACTCTTTGAAAAGGACAACGAATTATAACAATACCCATTCATATAGGAGAAAGTAGGCTATACGTTCTTTACCGAACATATTGTTTTGTAATTAAATTTTAACAAACAGTCTTAGCATATCTTTAGGCCTGTTTCACACGACACTCGCTGACAAGGAAGCTGCTGTGATCGCTGGTACAAAATCCTGTATGATTCTGTTCTCTTCGTCAGTACACCCGCTTATATTACCGAAGTGTATCACACGCTAGCATTTTGTACGCTAAGTTGTATGAAATAAAACCGAAGGGCTGTCGTTTGAGGGCATTATTTGCAGTTAATTCGCCTTAATAACGCAAAACGGTCGCGAAACTTGCTTTAAGTAAATTAGAACACATGCTTGGTACTGAATGCATTCCAATCAATATTTAAGATCTACAGTAACTGTAATAATTGAATATTTTACCATACGCGTAAATAAGGAGCGCAACAAAAACCTCGAGAGTGTTGGAAATGTGTGCAAGTGTTATTGCGCCCGCTCGCTCTTTCGAAGATCCCGGGTTCAAGACTATCCAACGACAGACTTTTAAAATTCTTTTTAACTATTTTATTATACCCTCCCTACCTCGTACAGCAAGATTTCAACTTGGTTTTGTTCACATTATCTACGAAGACGATAGGGAAAGTTATTTTCTTGTCTCATTTAAATGGCTATTTTCCCTAAATACTGTTCAAAACCATGGATGGATAGTATTCGTTATAATTATTATATTTTTATTATTTTACCCTCCATGTTAGGTTTTCCCACGGACTCGGCGAGGGATCCCATCATTACCGCCTCTACGGGCAGTGTCCTGGAGCTTGAAACATCTCGTCTGGGGGATACAACTGGGGAGGCGGGATCAGCACCTCGCCCAGGTGGCCTCACCTGCAAAGCGAACAGGTTCCTCTTGACGGATGGGAAGGGAGGGGAAGATCGGGAGGGACAGGCAAGGAAGAGGGAAGGAGGCGGCCGTGGCCGTACGGTAGGTAACATCCCGGTATTTGCCCGAAGGCGAAGTGGGAAACCACGGAAAACCACTTTGAGGATGGGTGAGGTGGGAATCGAACCCCTCTACTTATTTGGACCACCCGAGGCTGAGCAGACCCCGTCCCAGTCCTCATACCACTTTTCAAATTTCGTGGCAGAGCCGGGAATCGAACCCAGGACGTCCGGGGTGGCAGCTAATCACGCTGACCACTACGCAACGGAGGCGACTCTATTTGTGATAATTAGAATTTTAATAGTTCAATATTTATCCCAGAATAATAATATGACACGTTCTGTAATTACTGCCTTGCTGCGAGGCTGAACGGTAACGTTCTCGCTTGCTGTGCCCAAGGTTGCAGGTTCGTATCCTGGCGCAATCAGCTGGCTTTTGAGGGTGCACAAATGCGAGGGAGCCGTGTCAGTAGATTTACTGGCACGTTGAAGATACCCTTCGGAGCAAAATTCCGGCACCCCGACGTCTCTAAAAGCCAGAGTAGTTAAAAGGGACGTAAAACCAATAACATTATAATTATCTGTATTTACTGTATGTTTGGGGCAGATGATCTCGTAGTTCCGCCCCTTAAAACCTCACTAACTAACTATTACTGTAAGTGTATAGCAATCGCTTTTCGCACAGAAGCCGTTGAAAGAAATTATAGTTTCGGTCTGATGTATTTATTCGTGAGCCTACCCACATAACAAATCTATTTGTTATGTGGGTCGTCTGATTTAGTCGGAGTTTTCATTTAAACAAAGGTGGTCAAAATTTCGAACACTTGCTACCTTTAATATACAGGATACCTTGCTTTCGTTCTACAGATCGTTATGTCGTCGTCCAATCTGGCTGCGTACCATCAGAAAAGTACGGCCCTTTTGAGGACCAAATAAAAATCACTCGTTGGAACAGATAGATATGCGTCCATAATACATCCACAATAAACGACATTAAGCAAAAAAAGTACTAGTTAAAGGTTCGAACCTACTACAATGCGACTTCGTTGACGCTACTCTAGCAATTCTTGATTTAGCCACCATAGCTACCGAGAACCATAGTGTATTGATGGCATGTATTGAATCTATTCGTAGACACTTCCTGTCCAAACGTAAGAAGGTGTTCTTCGGAGCTCTGATCGTTTCAATCATGCATTATATTTGAGGTCATTGAAAGAACACTGCCACTATTGATTTCTACTATATTCGCGAGGATGTACTCAACAGTAAAGTTGTACAATGGACGTACTAATGTTTTTAGGATGACTGTGTTATACGCGTTAGTTGGGTTGCCTTCCTCCAAAAAAAATAAGGGGCGGGTGGACCACACTGTATAGAGAGAGAGAGTTGAATTGTAGCCAATGGTCATAGCTGGGTATTTTTGATTGAACGCCCACGGGCTCCTAAGAACTTCAATTTCAAGTAGTTCCTACGTTGGCTACCAGATGGTACCGACACTAACACCTAGGTCTGGAACTCGAAGGAACGTTTCTAACTAGCCAAATATATTACAAATTTTGCTTCACACCACCAATTGTAGTGGTAGGTTCTTTTACGTGCCATAAATCTATGACATGGGCCCGCCGGCTTTACTTCCCCTCTGAAGGAAGTAGTACAGAAGGATTTTAACACTCTTAAAAATCCGACAACTTCGGCCGGGTTTAAACCCGCGATCTTGGGCATAGCATTTAGCATGCTACCGACTACGCCACCGAATCCAATAAAACTGTATTTGAATTATAACTGAAGCATTGGGCATTTTCACGCTGAAAATAAAAGTTGTGGAATAACAATTAGCCTAGTTCCGTGAAGAACTAAAGCCTATTTTCATATATCCAACTTATATTAATTGACTCTATCAACATACAAATTTTCAGTTTGATTGCTGTAATAGATTCGAAATATTAAGAGCCATCTCAATATTTCGGATGATCGCCATGTTGTATTTTAATTATGTAGGCCATAGAGTTATGTAGTATTGCATGAGGATTATTGAGTACGTTCATTATTCAATCGTTGACCTCGATCGCATGATTAGGACACATGAAATAAAAATTTAATATTAAAATTTCGCACATCTGCCATCTAGAGGTTGTTTAATAAATTGAACCAAATTGGATGTCAGTACATTGCACTTTGTATAGTCATTTTCTGTACCAATTTTCACTGCGTTCGGATAGATAAATCGCGAGAAAGGTCTATTTAAATGTTTCAACTTCGCTTGGCCGCCATGTTTGTTTGTAGTTAACAGGTTCTTGAAAGGCACATAGATGGATTTCTAGTCAGGGTGATATGAGTAATAGTGTCGTAGATATACAGGGTCTTTCATATAAAATAATAACGGCGAGCGGCGGTTTTTGTTATTCGCTGCTGCAGTGGCTTTGGTCGAGCTTGTGGCGCGCCACGGTCCACTGCTGTAGTACTGAAAGCGCCGCATAGTATTTACTTGACCTTGCAATAAACGTGCAGGTGTTCAGTCGCCAGTCTGAACCTCAGACATGGTGAGACAGTTATTGATACGTGCAAGGGCACGTCCCTACCATTTCAAACATGTATATACGCTTGGATAGTAACATCTCGACATTTGAAACGACCGCCTGGTGACTAGCTTCCCTTTTTGAACACGAGATGGTAGCACCTGCCGGACTTTGGAAAGATTCAAGTGGTTCCTGTGTCTCCCCACTAGGTTGTGTGGGCTGCGCCTTATTAAACTCTTTATACGCATGACATAATTGAAAGACAATTACATTCTTCATCTTAAAACAAATGCCGGGGTATTCATGATACCGCCAAATTATGAACTTATTTATGACATTGTTGTTTTGAGGTGTCACTCCGTGATTGGACAATATTATTTACATGTATACAGTTCGAAAATGACACGCAAAAATTCTCCGCCATTTTGGTGGAATCCATTAGCTGTCGCCAAGAGAAACAAGAAGGACTGGTCGTGAAAGGTGTCACCACTGATGGGGGGGGCGGTTGCCTCCCCATCCTCTTCGAAATATAAATATATTCAAGAGAAGATATGAATGCCAATTCTACTTGGAAATTGCCTGTGCTCTTCAGGTTGTGAATTTCATCGTTTAGACGTGTGAAATGTGATTGCATCTCGATGCGTAACTTCGCTTGTGACCTAAACGAAGCATGTGCTGGGCGGGCTTTTTCAGGGCAATCTAGTGCCATATTTTATTTTATTTAAAACGTGTTAGTTTTTTTGTTCTCATTGTGTCTCCGCTGTGAAGTTTTAAGGTACGTTTTTTTATTTAATTTATCTAATTATTTTATTTTGGGAGCTCCAATTTTGGACCTCGTATGAATGTTTGATCTTCTGTTTTGTTTTGTTTTATAGGCCTAATTTTATTTCTGTTTTAATTACGTTTCCTGATTTATTTGAACCTTGTTATCTTTTCGTCGTACCTCCTGGAGACACATTTCTAGTTTATTTCACGCTTAAATTATTATTTATTTTCCTTTGGCAAGCTTGGGATTGTCTTTTTTTTTAATCTATGTAAGATCCGTCCAGTTTTAAAACGACTTGCATTAATAGTTTTTAGATGTAATTGTTTTTTTTTGCCGTTCATTTCCTTCTACTAATGTTTAAATTTTAATCTTATTAATTGTTTGCCGTAATTTCGATCTGGCATGTTTTTGTGTGGCCATGTCTGTTTACCGTGATGCATTATGGTCTCGTTGTCAGTCCATTGGCGCGGGTCTCAAAAGCAAACGTGTTATGTGTTAGCTTAATCCTTTTTTTTAATGTAATCTTGTTGATGTTAACTTTGTGATTTTTGGTAAATGTCCTTGTGTTTTCCGCCTTCGTGCTTATCATTTATTTATTTTTCTATCCCATTTAATTTTTTTTAAATTTAATTTATTTCTTTTTTGGCGTGGCCTGAACATCTGCATGCCGGATCGCTATTGCATTCCATTGCAAATTGTCAAGCCCTTTCTCAGTATGTTATGCATGTAATATTTATTTTACCTTGGGGCTGTTTTACTCTTTAATTTTAATTTAAGCCTTTTTCTTCTCCTTTGGCCTTGCAAACAAGCATGTTTGGCGGTCTCTTTAATTCATTGTAAAATATTGGTGGCTGATGCATGTTCTTTCTCTGGTGGAGGTGTTCTTTAAATCTTTAATATTAAACCTTATATTTTTATCCATTTTAATTCTTTTGTTGTGGCATTATTTCACCGACGGGGGTTCCGTTGGTTTTTGGGGGGTGTTTGTACGATAGCCTGTGTGTGTTGTCCCCTTCTCCTTCTTCCTTCCACCCCTTTTGGAGCTCTTCTGTTGGGACTTGTCTTCTGGAGGTGATTTTGCTGCGGAAGTGACCCGGACCCCTGAATACAGGTAAGTTGGCCCATCCACGCTCCCCGTACTCGTCTCATTCTGGTGAAGCAGAGCGTTGGTTATCGAGTTACCGACGTGCTGCTGGCCAGTGCCGTTAATGTGGGGTTACAGTTATCATTACAACATCGTAGTTTTGTATGTAAATCATATTTTAAGTACAAGTCGGCTCGTCGGGTACGTGATGCATTTGTTCAGCAATTTCCTGATGAAGTGCCACCTTCAATAGCACAGATTCGCGTAATTGCAAATAAGTTTGACACTCAATAGACGATATAAATTAAAAGATCAGAAACAAGACAGTGGCAGAACTCACTCGCGTCAGCCAAGATGTGGTAGCCAGATACAATGCCTGTATAACCCAGGAAGGACGACATTTCCAGCATCTTTTAGGAGGTATAATTTCATACAGGATTGTACACACGCTTAAAGCAGGGGCCGTGGCGCGCCACAAGCTCGGCCAAGACCACCGCAGCTGCGGTTAACAAAACCGCCGCTTGGCTTTCTTATTTTATATGAAAGACCCTGTAGAATGCCGGTGAAATAATTCGCACAGCCGCCATGTTGGATTGGTGAGACGTTATAAAATTCGAAGGGCACGGTCGGGGTCGGCCAAAATTATACTATGACCTTACCGAGTTTCATTGAAATCGATTCAGCCGTTTGGAAGTTATTGGAGGGGATACACACTCACTCATTACACACACACCCGTGCACACAGACACACGGACAAAAGGTGATCTCATAAGCCTATTCTTTTTCATAAATGAAAATAGGTCGCCTCCGTAGCGTAGCGGTCAGCATGGTTATCTGCCACCCCGGAGGTACTGGGTTCGATTCCCGGCTCTGCCACGAAATTTGAAAAGTGGTACGAGGACTGGAACGGTGTCTACTCAGCCTCGGGTGGCCCAAATGAGTAGAGGGGGTTCGATTCCCCCTCAGCCATCCTCGAAGTGGTTTTCCTTGGTTTCCCACTTCGTCTTCGGGCAAATGCCGGGATGGTACCTTATTCAAGGCCACGGCTGCCTCGTTCCCTCTTCCTTGGCTATCCATCCTAACCATCCCTTACCTTCCCTCATGAGGCCCCTGTTCGCTTTGCAGGTGAGGCCGCCTAGGCGAAGTGCCAATCACACCTCACCAGTTGTATCCCTTCCGATTCGATGTTCCCAGCTCTAGGACACTGCCCGTAGGGGCGGTAGTGGTGAGTTCCCTCGCTGAGTCCGTGGGTTCCACCAACCTGGAGGGTAAACGACTAAAAAAAAAAAATTGGCTAAAAAGTGTAAAATCTTTCAAGATTTTGAATGGTACAGATTATCAACTTTGGAAAACTTTAAATTATCCTGTCAAGATTAGTTATGCCTGTTGAGCTACACAGAGAAACAAATAAGTTACAAATATTCCAAGGTCCAGCGTAGCGACGCGACGGTTCAATTAATGGCTCACAGAAAATACATTTCCCTACAGAGTATTTCCCTTTGATGTATTAAATACAAAGGCAGAACCAAATCCACATGCATTGCTCCTAATCGCTTAGCAGAGCGAAGACGTAATCTCATCCGTGAATTAGCTCAGGTTCATTATCTGTTTACATGGATATGACCTATTCTTAGGCTGTTGAAGGGACTCAATTAAAAGCCCTGGTGGAGTTCTTAATGACTTCAGCTAACATTTTGTGCCTTGTTAATTGTTTGTACATAAAGAGACTCCGTCTTCTTTGTCTCGAAAGGAGAACTAATAATAACTTGAACCAGTCAACATTTCACTCTCTATAGAACTGCATTTTGCGCACAAAAGTACTTAAGTCTCGTCCCAGAACTAATAGCCGTTAAGAGCTCGTAATTCGCTCTCTGTGATACGTAAACTAGACTTACTTAGTCTCTCTCCTCTAAATCTCTCTCCCTCTGTATCATCGTTTCTCTGTGCTCATTTGTGTCTTTCTACTTCTAGTCTAGCATGCTGAGATTCTATGCTCAAGGTCACAGGTTCAAACCCGGCCAACGTCGTCGGATTTTTTAAGAGCGTTAAAATCCCTCAGTATGCCTTCCTTCGGAGGGGAAGTAAAGACGGCGGTCCCATGTCATAGATTAATGGCATGTAAAAGAACCTTCCCTAATTACACTTGTGTGAAGCTAAATTATAGGTTAGATTTGACTAACGTTCTTAGGTTCCAACGTTCGTCGCTAGGAGCCGACTGTGGTGGCTAGTTCAGACTAGTTGTCGTTGACTGTGGCGTTTGGTAGCAAAAGTAGTAACTATTGAAAATTGAATGTCTGCAGTCCTTACTTGAATCAAAACAGATAACACACACTAATACAGCCATCACAATTAACACTGGCTTTCACAGAAATTCTAAGCTTGCCACGGTGAGTGAGTGGATATAGTGTCGGTCTACTAACCCCCAAGATTGCAGGTTCGCTCCTGGCCGTGGTAAGTGATTTTTTGAAAGGTGGCAAAAATACGATACGATGTTGGTATGTCAAAGAACCCATTTGAATTCAGTAGGCCCTGTTCATAATGGCAAAATTGATCTCGGGAGTTTCCGCCAACACAAAGTTCTTCATTTCTCTACTAGAAAGCGCTATGGTGTTCAAGGAGCTTAGATATTTAACATCTAACCTCCTTGACTTTCATAGTCAAGGAACAACGAAATTCGCTATGCAAGCTACCCTCTAGGTGTCAAATAACAAAACATGCCATACGATATTATTATTATTTACACAAATTCTACACACACGCATAGTACACGGGGCTACATGACCGCGTTGTCACAGCCCTTAAACTGAGGAACCAACCAACTTCTAGTCTTCTTACCGCCTATACTTTGGTCCTCTCTCCATCTTCATCGTTCCTTTCTGTACACTTCCTGATGAAGCGGCTAGCATTCTTAACTGTCACCCCAGAGGTCGGGATTCGATTCCAGGCTCTGTCTAGATATGAAATTCTGTTCTGAGGGTCGGAACGGCATCCACTAAGCATCGTGAGTTAAAACGGAGAAGAGATGGGTATGATTCCTACGTCTGTCATTTTGGAAGTGGTTTTCCGTGGTGACCCACTTTTACTCCTGGCAAATGCCGGGATGGTTACTGACTGCTTCCATCCCAATCCTCGCATCAATTATAAATATACACACTAATACAGATGCCATAATAATGCAGGTTATCAGACAAATTCTTCGCACACCCAAGTGCACGGGGCAAAATGAGCACGGTGTCCATGCTCCTCAAATGAATCAAGAACAACAACTCATTTCCATCTCTTACTTTCCATTTCCATAGACCTTTGTTTGTTAGTTTGTTAGTTTCCTTCTTTCCTTCTCTATTTCATTCGGCCTATCTTTCTTACTTTCTTTCTTTCTTTCTTTCTTTCTTTCTCTCTCTCTCTTTCAGCCCATCTGTCTTTCATTCTTTCATTTGGCCGATCTTTAAGTCTTTCGGCCCATCTTTCTTTCTTTCTTTCTTTCTTTCTTTCTTTCTTTCTTTCTTTCATTCAGCCTTTCTCTCTGTCTGTCTTTCTTTCTTTCTTTCTTTCATCCCATCTTTCTTTCATTCTTTCTTTCTTTCTTTCTTTCTTTCTTTCTTTCATCCCATCTTTCATTCATCCCATCTTTCTTTCATTCTTTCTTTCATTCTTTCTTTCTTTCTTTCTTTCTTTCTTTCAGCTCACCTGTCTTTCTTTCTTTCATCCCTTCTTTGTTTGTTTGTTTGTTTGTTTGTTTCTTTCTTTCTTTCTTTCTTTATTTATTTCAGCTCAACTTTCTTTCTTTCTTTCTTTCTTTCTTTCTTCCTTTCTTTCAGCCCATCTGTCTTTCATTCTTTCAGCTGATTTTTTCTTTCTTTCTTTCTTTCTTTCTTTCTTCCTTCCTTTCTTTCTTTCTTTCAATCAATCTACTTTCAGTCATTCTTTATATCTATCTTTCCTTCTTCTTTTATTTTCCTTTAGTAGCCTCGAGAGGGCAAAGAGTAGAGCTGGGTAGCCTATGGTTTTCCAACTAAACTATACTATAGTAATTTTCTACCTCTGCTTCACGTAAATATTGGGATCGTATTTGATTTAAGACCATGGTTATGCACTGATGTACTCTAGCCACGCACTAGCATAAGCACTACAATAACACAGGTCGTTGAACAGTGTCTACAGATGTCCAAACGTATGACAACGATTCCCCAATACCCTAAAAAAAGTAAGAATGAAGTCTTGCCAATGTGATATTTGAATACCTCCGATATTGTTTTATTGACTTTCACGGCCCGTGAATTAAAGCTCTGCATTTTTTCTAGGTTTATGTCCGGGCACACGGACACCAAGATCTTGCTGATGAGTCAGCTTGGTGTTCCTAGGTGAAACCCCACTCAATACACGGTATAAACCTAGATAAATTGCTGAGTGTTAATTCACTGGCCGTGAAAGCCAATATACCATCTTTTTTGGAAGCCTTCATAGGGAGGTGAAAGGCTGCTTGAGCTTTTAGTTCTCGCAGTTAAGAGGCACACGTGCACTTCATAACAATGGACGTAGTGCACAGTTCGTTACTCCTGTGATGGCCCGGGCACGGACACCAAAAACCCGCTGATGATCCAGCTAGGTGTTCCTAGTCGAAACCCCACTGAAGACACGGCAGAAACTTAGAAAAATTGCTGTGTTTTACCTCCGATATTGTCTATTAATTTTCCAACTCCCAGTCGGTTAGCGTCCAAGAAACCCTAAGTTCTATTGCTTATCGAGTTGAAGGCTGCTCGCTAGTTGCAGGTGCAATAGTCAACAACCGAGTTGCGCAGTACGCTTACCCATAAACACACCAGTTGTACACTCAACCTTGGTGGGTCAGTTTTCCGATTATGTTTTGGAGCAATACATCGAGCTTCAGTGTAAATTTCCACCGTCACTTTGGGCGGAATTCTCATGTTCCGTGACACGAACGATAAATGCGTGTGCAATTTTTCATTCGGAGATGAACGGTATGTTTTATCACTGACATCCAAAGGTACAAATCACCCGTTATGTAGAAATTATTAATCGTACATGGGGCTACTTGAACCAATTTGACTTCAGTCTCAATTCACACCCACAGAGTTCCAATTTTGAAAATTAGATCATCATTTTATAATGTGGTTAGCTGTTCTCTATTAATAACCAGTAATACATTTTCTCGTAGATGACCATATCTCAAGGCAGACACGATATATTCGAGGCTTGCAAAACATTGATTTATCAAAAACGGTGGGGTTATTTGGATCAATGGTGGGACTATTTGGATCATACATTTTGTTCAAACAGAGTATTGAAATACAATCCTAAAAAGTCGTAAATTATAAAAAACATTATTATAAATTCATAACATTAAGATACTTTCGATATATACTGTACGACGTAAACACATTTTCCACACTTAAATTGTTTTCGTCCAACTGCTCCTACACACACTTCGTGGTACTGAACTCGAATTCTAAATGATTCAGGATGGACAGGATGCTATTTAGGACGTTTTGGTGAAATTTGGAGAAGATTGCGGTATTTTTGGAGGAATTACGATATTTTTGAAATTTTATTATGAGAGGAAGCTTCAGATTGTGTTGGACAACAACAAAATGGCGAGAGAAGCCGCCCTTGGGCAATGCTGCGTAGTATTTTCGCTAGGCCGCCCATAGCAACTTGCAGAGTTCGAAGAGAAATGCGTTGATTGGCTAATCCAATTGCTAGAAACAGTAAGGGAAGGAGAAATGAGCGCGCTTGATGAGAAGCTTCGGCGATTTATAAACTGCCATTTATTAAAGAAGAGAGAATCTGCACATTTAAAATTATTGTGAAAGGTTCTAAATTAAAAGGATTTATGATAGTCACCCAGAGATGGAAGTTTGAAAATCCTGTAAGAAGATATAAGCTATGAGTGGTTTGCCGCTTTTTCTCATGACGCGCCAGTCGATTGGTTTTGAGGTGCGTGGTGACGCGCTGCCGATCGAGGTCTTTTGTGCTGAGGCGACGAGAAGAACAGACCTGCGACACTTGAGTTCCTGAAACTAGCGTGTGCGAGATAGGGGTCTCACGCGAACATAGTTTGTCGGCAAGGAAGGCGCTCCCGTCGGTCAGAGATTAACATGGGAAGTCCGGTGAAGATGTGGGAAACAGAATATCGTCATAATATCAGTTTTCATGTGAAACTAGTCTTGAGAGTTTGACTAAACTAAAGAGAAACATCGTGTGTACATTACGTGAAAGTTTCAAGACGGCATTCGAAAGAATAAGATAGTTTTCTTTGTGGAAAGCACTTTCGTTAAATAAGCACGTTTCGCTTGGTGCGTGTCAGCTATACAGGCGTGAAGGGAAGGCCCGTTATCTGCCTGTGCTAACATTTGTATGACAGCAGCACTCATTAATAGCAAGTCTCTGTTTAGTGACAAGCTTTTTATCGAAATGTTCGACATGCAAGCGTTAAGGGGAATAGTTAACATTATGTTTAACGCAGTTGTGATCATGAACTAAGCCAAGTTATGCGCAGGGAACGTGATGTTACACTGTCAGACTGGAATACCAGGCAACCGACATTAATCTTAAAATTATAAGATGTGGTGTAACGATTACAAGGCTACAATCCAACGTTACGAGATGGAACTTGATTACCGCGTCATGGCTAGATATTATCCGACCCGAAGCGAAGCAGTTCATCATACTTCGAGACTGGGAGATTCTTGCGGTATCGCAGATCGAGGCGAGCTCCGTGTTCGAAGCCAGCCAGGGAGATTGACGATCGGAGAGCAGGGTTCGAGTCGTGACAAGGCAGTCTTCCGAAGAAAGAGGATGAAGATTATTAAGTGTGGAATTACTGGTGTCGTTAGTAATTCCCTCCATACTTCTTCTACAAGATGTCATCGCAAGGTAGAAACAGAAATCCTCGTTAGTAGCTGTTGGTTCCTTTTGTAGTTAGTTATAGAGTAGAATATCAGAGAGCATGGCACCATTTCAACGCTAAATTATTTTGTTGTGTGTGAAATAGTTTAAGCCCAGAAATTATTTTTCAACGTTGGACATTTAAATATTAATTTTCTTTTAGTGAGATTTTAGGATAATAACATTTGGATTTTTGACTTATAGGTTTTGAGATTTAAACTCATTTTATAAATAATTTCGTTTATCGAATTTCTTTCGATCCACGTATCTTTGGGAATTTTATTGAAGTTTATTTAATATTATTGGAATTTTATTGAGGTTTATTTAATATTATTGGAATTTTATTGAATATTATTCAGCATGTTCGAAAATGGTATTACTTTACCCAAGCAACTTAGACTTTGAAAAGGATATTTATTTGGAAATGAATTATTATTTGGACATTTCCATGATTTTATAGTTATCTTCGAGTCTGACTCCGCTCAAGTAATTATTTAATCAAACATTCTGAATTGGTGGAAGGATGAAACATTATTTGGACATTCCACTTTAGCCAGTCATAATTAATAATAATTTATCTGTGGATAAATTATTTTATTTTATTTGAGAGATCTTATCTGCTCGGACAGATTAACACATTTGAGTATTCTACGAAATTTGGCAACACTCTTGGTGATTGTTATTGACTTTAATTGCATTAACGCAATATTTTGGAAAGACCAGGGAGAAGTAACGAATGTTTATATTTATTAAATGTTAACAACAATTATTTGAAATCTAGAGTAACTTATACTAGTAAACCATTACGTCATCACTGTTTATTAGAGTCGACTATTATGTATTTTCACAACATCTGAAAGAGCTATACGCTGTAATTATTATATGTAAATATATCATGAAAACAAGGCATTATATGCAATTTAAATAAATTGTTATGGCAGAATACTGTATTAAGAGATTGAAGTGAAGAATTATAGCAGCTATATGTGTTTAATATCAAGCTGAGGAAAATGTTATACGGAATTTACCTATGTAATTGAAAGAAGTTGTTGTTCAAGTATACTGTAGATATTTGTTCAGTATATTAGTGAAGGGAAGGTCATTATACGCGTGGTGAGCGTTTATTTGGAAATTATAAGTAAATATATTACAGTAATGAATTAAGTAAGACCTTAGTTGTCCAGTATTATTGTAAAACGACTCTCAGTTGAATTGATTAGTTCTATTGGCGGAAAATATTTGGGAAACGGATTGAAAGTAAAAATGTTGTTAATTATTATTAAGATATTATCAAGGATAAGACATTAATTATATAAGCTTAACTTAATCGTTCGGCTATGTATGCCCAATTATGAAACGAAACATCTTTATTATGCTGATAGCGATATGAAATTGTAACAGTGACACTTTATTTAAGAGCATAAAAATTTGGGATTGTCAGTAGTTGACCAGAGAAGGAAGGTTGGATGATTGAGAATCATCACGAGTGACGTAAATAACATAAGACATTTGTTAACAATATTTAAATATAATATTATTAATAATTAAGAGAATTTAACGATATAATAAAGTTAACTGAATAACTTTCTTAATAAACAACTGATTCTAAACAATAATAATAATATGGTTTATTATTTGTATTAACATGATTAATAATTATTTCTAATAATTAATAAACATTTAAATAACGAACATTTTACAAACTTAATTAATATTTTGAAAATATTGATGGTCTTCAGTGAAATTATTTAATAATAAGTTCTATTATTAATCATTAAATAATTTTGGGAACCTTAGTTGACAATTAAACGAAAGTTTAATCTATTTTAAAGTTTTTAAACGTTTAAACCATAAATTGGGGCGACGTTTAAAGAACGTGACGACGTTCTTTAAATACAGTAAGGTTGTTTACTGTTGTGCAAAGGTGATCTTATGGAAGATCAGTATAAAATTAAATTCTATTGTTTTAGCAATGGTTGACTTTGGAATAGTAAGTTGAAATGTCATGGGAAGACATTGGATGTATTAAAACCGATACTTGTTCATATATTACTAGAGAACAAGAGTAAAATTTAAGAGCTGTTGTGCTAACAGCTGTTTGATAATTTGTTTATTTATTTTTATTTAAGAAGTGGAGTACTTCTAACGTCCGTGGGACGATGATTAAATTTCATATTCTTATTATAGGAATTTTCGCAGAATCATTTGCGGATTACACGTGATTATTATAGGAATATTTGTTGATTTAATTTAATTTATTATCACTTCGTTAATAAATTTATTTGTTAGTTTTGTAACTACGTTTTGATGATTTATTTAAGTTATGAAGGAGGATTATGTTTTGGTGCATTTGAGGTTTTACTGAACCACTAATTTTGCCCACTTAACCGAGAATAGTTAGTTTCTCTAGCTCTTCGTTTATTTAGTTGATCCACCCATTTTGCTTTACCAAAACATGATCCTAGAAAGTGTGCACCCCCATTTAGCTATTGTTGGTAGGATTTCCAGGTTTTTGAGCCGGGGACCTCGAGATTCTGCAATCCAGCTGATCTTCGGATACGACAAGCAGCTCAAATGGTTTAAACGGGTACAGTACCAGTTTTCGCATGATTCGCATCTTATCCAATCGCCTTTTGTAAAAGACTTCTTATCAGAGTACTTGATACCGCAAAAGCCACATGGTTCACCTTCATCTTCTTCAGGACTTTCTTGTGACGATTCAACTGAACTGCTGGTGTTAACTTTCTTTCTGTAAACCATATTCTTGCCTTTAGTGGTTTGGTTTCTTGGTTTCTTAAGAGTTTTTCCCTTCTCTAATTGCAACTTTCTCTTTGCTCTAGTTTCGTCAATGTTTTCCGGAAATGTGAGATGAGAAGAAGTCTTCCCTTTCTTGTTTATATTTTTCTTTGCTATTACTTTGGTATGAGTGGGGAGAAAAGCTGAGAATGTTGTTACATTAGTTCGTGAATTCGTTGGAATGTCGTCATCATTTCTAGAATTGTGCAAATATTCATCCTTCCATTGTAAATAAACCTCTTTCCGGTTATATTTTCTCACCGTCTAAAAATAATAATGGTAAAAATTAATATACTTTTCATATGATTCAAATAGCCCCAGTAAAAATGATTGAACTCACCCCATTTTGTGTATTAGGGTGTAACTCACGTAGTTCTTACAGTTTCCAACAAAGTGCACTAGTTGTAACTTAGAACGACGCAGACAGCAGTACATTACTGGATAACATAACCCTTTATAGGTTTTAAGAATAACTACGTAATCTTACCTTTTTTTTTTTTTGCGTATGGCTTTCACTGCCGGGAGTGTCCGAGGTCATGTTCGGCTCGCCAGTTTTGTAGCTGCTTCGAGACGGACACCCAATGGGTGAGCTACAAATACCGTTGGGGAGGGTAGTTGGAATGTAAGGGCGAGGAATTGGAAGGTAGCGGCTGTGGCCTATAGTTAGGGACCAACCCCGGTATTTGCCTGGAAGGAAGATGGGAAACCACAGAAGACCATCTTCAAGGTTGCCGGCGGGGGGATTCAAACCTCCTCGCCTCCCGGATGTGAGCGACTGCCCGCAGTCATGCCGTAACGACCACGGCTAACTCACCCGGTATCTTATCATTAAACATTATATTCTAAAGTTGGAAGTTACATGGCGATGGAAACAAAGCAAATGGCCCTTACTTCAATGTATTCAATGTTATATTACACCTCAGGAAACGTATATTGCCACTTAAAAACGCTGGAATGGCACAGTCAACTAGTCTCTAAAAGCTCGCGCTGGAAATGGCTACCTTCATGAGCATCGGTTTGTGCGCAGTAGGCAAAATGCTTATTCTGATCCAAGTAACGCGCTGATTCAAGAAGCCTCACCCTACTCTACATCAAATTACAGCTTAATGAAATATTGAAAAGAAAAAGAGAACAGGCAGTCTCATAAGTTAACACCTAAATTCAAAATGTAGTCCACTGAGCAGGAGTCACTGAGGTTATGTTGCCACCATAGGCTCTTAGAGGACAGTTTGTCTATCGGCTCCACAGTCACACTGTAACCTGTTCCACTTGAATGAAGAGTCCGCACAAACACCAGAATTGGTGCTGATCCGGTTTAATTTCGACCATATCCGACGAGGAAGATCAAAGCCAGGTACTTTAGATGTGACAGATGGCATGTCTCGGCAATCCTGTGGAGCAAACATCTTCCAATCATGAGACCACTGCTGGACTATGTCAAAGTTTCATTGTTAAGTCTCGTAGCTGTCTTCACAGGGGGCTGTCTTGAGCGAAGTCTGGGTAAACAAGCAGCAGTTATATCAGCATGAATAGGGAGATTCTGATTTTTAGCCTATTTTCAATTTTGAAAAATAGGCTTATGAGATCACCTTTTGTCCGTGTGTGTGTGTGTGTGTGAGGTGTGTGTGTGTCCCCGTAATAAATTCTAAACGGCTGGAGCGATATCAATTAAACTCGGTAAGTTCATAGCACTATTCCAGACGACCCCGACCGTGCCCTTCAAATTTTGTTACGTCTCACCAATCCAATATGGCGGTTGTGCAAAATATTTCACCAGCATTCAATATCTCCGAAACTATTCCCGATATCATCCTGGAATGTTTTACGGGGATAAAGGGAACTACTAGAAGTTCATCTATGTGACTTCTGAAAAACTGGTAACTACAAAACCAACATGGCGGCCACCCGAATTTGCGACTTTTAAATAGACGTTTCTCGCGATTTAACCAACCAAAGGCAATAAAACTTGGTACAGTATATGTTTATACACATTGTAATGCACCGACATCTAACTTCGTTCAATTGTTTACATAACCACAACATGGCGGATATGCGAAATATTTCACCGGCATTCTATATCTCTGAAACTATTAGCGGTATCACCCTGAAATTTTGTACGGTGATAAAGGGCACTAATGGAAGTCCATCTATAAGACTTTCAAAAACCCGTTAACTACAAAACGAACATGGCGGCCAAGTCAATTTGAACATTTTAAATAGACCTTTCTCGCGATTTAATGTTCCAAACGCAATGACATCTGGTACAGGAAATTTGTATACACATTGTAATGCACTGGTATTTAATTTAGTTCAATTGTTTACATAACCTCAAGATGGCCGCTGTGCGAATTTTAAAATTAAGTTTTCATTTCTTGTGTCGTAATCATGCGATCGAAGTGAACGATTGAATAATGAACCTACGCAATAACTTTCCTTTAATAGTACATGACTCTATGGCCTATACATGTAACAATCAAACATGGCGACCATCCGAAATATTTAGACGGCTCTGAATATCTACGAATCTATTATAGTAATCAAACTGAATTTTTTAATGTTCATAGGGGCTATGAACTTAAGTTAACCTATAGGACTTTAAATAACCTGGTGATCACAAATCCAACATGGCGGCAACGCGAAGTATAAATATTCACATGGACGTTTCTCGCAATTTAACCATCCGAGTGCAGTGAAACTTGGTACAGTAAATCCTTATGCGAATGTTAATCCACTGGCATCTAATTTATTTCAATTGTTTCCATAACCACAAGATGGCAGCTGTGGGAAATTTTAAAATCTCCTTGTTACTTCTTGTGTCCTAATCATGCGATTGAAGTTTGAATGCTACACGTACACAATAATCTACAAGTAACAGTACATAACTGTAGGACCTACATGTATAAAATCCAACATGGCAACCATCCGAAATATTTAGTCGGTTCTCAATATCTACGAATCTATTACAGCAAACAAACTGAAATGTTGTATGTTGATAGAGTCAATTAACATAAGTAGTATATATGAAAATAGGCTGTATAGTTCTTCACAGAACTACTTGTTAAGTATCTTATGGTATGTTTTGACCAGGATATTACACCTGCAGAGGAATGTAGAAATTAATTGTGCCAATTTCACAAACATCAGACGAAACAGAAACGCACTCTACAAGTAGGAAATTCTGCAAAATAAAATGATGAGATTTCCACAGGGAGAAATACGTAGACTGCAATACTCGAAAGCCGTGACATATAAATTTGTAAAAAGAAATATAATCTGAAGACTTTTCATGAGATACATGCTTTTATGAAAGCTAGTTAAATTCAAGAACTAATTTAAACAATTTACAAAACATACTGTGCACCAAAACTGGCAGCATGTAGACATTCCACAACTTCAGACAAGTATCCACAGTAGTTCTTTGAACACATTAGCAGTAGACAAACAATTATTTATGTTGTAGTTAAAGCTTTTAACCCTTTATAGGGCAGACTAATTTTCGAACTTCTACTTTATATCTTCCATTTTAATTTTCATTTCATTTTATTTTGTTTTTAAATATTCTATATTTTAATTTTTCATAATATTTTTTTTAAATTATCTATTTATTCATAATTTGTATTTTATGTTCGACCCTCACTATTATGTGTCAGAAAACTGTGTCATAATGATGGTCATTATAACACTGTTTTTCATTATGATACAGATTCTCCAGCAAATCAGAGCTCGTTCATTGACCAATTAGGTAACGATACCTTCACGCATGCGCTCAAAATCCAACATGTCGGACATAAACACAACATCGAACTATAATAAATTACCGACATGGAATACGCACCGTTCATATGTTCACGTAAATAAACTGGCGAATATGAGACAAGAAATAGCACTGTACCTTAATATCACCAACGCTAATTTCTACACAGCGCATTGCCTTCAAACGGCTCCGGTGACAATATTACTGAGGGATGGCAGATGTAAACATATGGCATGCATATGGCATTGCAAGCACACAGAGCGCATGCGTCGGTCGTTCAGAGATCTTGAAAGACAGAGATATATCCAGCGCTCGCTCTGCGATCACAAAATTCAAGTGGCTGACTCTCAACAGATATTTGTGAATATTTATGTTAAAACATATAATAAAGTTATAATTATCGTCGAACATAAACAGTCGTATGCAACTCGCCTATAATGGTAATTAAGACACTCGTATGGAAATTATAAAACTCGCATACGCTCGTTTTATAAACATACTCGTGTCTTAATTATCGCCATTGTAGGCTCGTTGCATAATGTACCATTATGATTTTAACTTCTAAATTTTTTAATCGTAATTTCGTTTCAATTTTTAGTGTTTTTATTTTAATTTGTATATTTATGTTTTATTTTATTGCTTAATTTTAATATTTTTGATTATATTTTGTTGTAATTAGGTTGAAAGTTTCAACTATTACCACCTTTGATAATAAGCCTACAAACTCTTGTTATATAAGGTGCGTTCAAAAAGTAACGAGCTGGAGGCTGGAATGCGCAAACCGGTGACGACATTGGCTAATCGTGGCGTGTGAAACGAGGTGTGGTTCCGACCAGAGCGTGGAAGGTCACAGCCCGTCGCTAGAGGGCACGAGTGCATGTCACGTGACGATACAAAGCGACCAGCAACGTGCATCAATCGTCCAATGCTGCCAGTCGCATTGCAAACAGTGACATGGAGGCGTCAACCGAAGAGCAAAGAGGTGTTGTTCGGTTTCTAACAGCGGAAGGAGTAGGGGGAAAGGACATTCATCGCCGAATATCACAAGTGTACGGCGAACACTGCATTTCCCTTGCAAGGGTCAAGGTGTGGCAAAAGCGCTTCAGGGAAGGATGGGTGTCGTTAGCCGATGATGCCCGGTCTGGGGCACCCCCCTGCATGACCGATGACAACGTCCAGCTGGTTGATGCACTCATTACCCAGGACCGCCGAGTGACAGTGAACGCCATAGCCGCCGTGGTCGGATTGAGCGTTTGAAGTGTGCACACCATCATGAAGGATCGACTGCACTTGCGCAAAGTGTGTGCCCAATGGGTGCCCCACAGTCTTCAACCACATCAGGAAGCATGTCGAATGGCCCACTGCCTTGGTCATCTGCAGCGCTATGCGAGGGAAGGGAATGGGTACCTGGCACGAGTGGTGGCTGGAGATGTCATGGTGTCATCACTTCGAACCAGAATCCAAACGACAAAGCCTCCAGTGGAAGCTTCCAGGGTCACCACCACCCAAAAAAGGCAAGGCCATCCACACGAGTGCAGGAAAGGTAATGCTGACGTTTTTCTTTGACCAAAATGGCCCCCTTCTTATACACTTCATGCCGCAAGGGACAACAGTGAATGCCCAGCGTTACTCGCAAACCTTGACCACCCTTCGCCAAGCGATCAAAACAAACCGACCAGGCAATCTCACCCGTGGGGTCATTCTGCTTCACGACAATGCACGACCTCATACGGCCAACATTGTCGCGGCACTCCTGCATAAATTCAAATGGGAGGTTCTCGGCCTCCCTCCATACAGTCCGGACCTCTCTCCCTGTGATTACGCCATGTTTGGTCCCCTGAAGAGGGCTCTGCGGGGCCAACGATTCACCTCGGACGCCAACGTCAGCTGTACGTGCGGCACTGGTTCACATTGCAGCCCAGGGAATTTTATGAGACAGCCATTCAACGCCTCGTGTCACAGTGGGAAGAGTGCCTCAACAGCCAGGGCCAATACTTCTAACATACAGGTGCTGGTTTCTGTAATTATGCCTCCGGCTCTTTACTTTTTGAACGCACCTTATATATAGACCGCTATCCTGTAAAGAGTTAATCATCACAACAGAGTACTTGTAGTTCATTACCACTTATTAGTTTACAATCCAGAAATAGCAGCTACACCTTCATAGATTAGTTTGGGGGAGGAACACTGTTTTGTCGGTGATATCGTCATTTCTAAGTTTTGCAACATTAAAATAAATAGTTCTAGTTCGCGTGTTTAATGCCTTCAATATTCATAAGTAAATAATTACCACAATTACTATGTTTTCTGACGGGTTTTCTTGTATTTTGTTTTTGGAGGGCGGAAACTGTTTGTGGGTGTCACTGTATGTTTGGTAGTGTTTTGTACAGCTATTTGTGTTGCATATTTCTTCTTCAATAGTCCGTAAAAATAGACTATATATACATATTACTCACATGTAATTTATTTGAGATTATTTTTCATATATATCAGCAATTGAAATGATTTTTGTTGACCAACTGAAAGCTAAAAGATTGATTGTTGTTGTTGTTGTTTGCGTCCTCAGTCCTTTGACTAGGGTAGTTTTATGCAGCTCTCCATGCACCCCTAATCGTTTCATCTCTACATAGCTACCACACCCTACATCCGAGGAATCTGTTTAACATATTCTAACCTTGGTCTACCCCTACAGCTCTTGTCCTCAACCCTTCCTCCCATAACTAAGCTTCCTATTCTTGGGTGTCTTAGTATGTGTCCTAGCAACCTATTTCTGCTCTTCATTAGCAGCCACCAGAAACATGTCTCCTCTTCCAATCGTCTTACACTATCTAATTTACTTCTTTGGTTGTTCAATGTGAAAAGTATGGGTGATAAGTTGCAGCCTTGCCATTCACCGTTCTGAATACAAGTTTCTCTCTCATGTCATTCGGCTTTAATAACTGCTGTCTGTATAGATTGTAGATCACCCTACTATCCATGTACTTTATTCCAATCGTTTTCATAATCTCAAACAACTTACTTTAATCAACGTTATCAAATGCCTTTTCTCAGCCTACAAACGCCATGAACGTTCTCTTATCTTTATATATCGGCTTGAACAAGAGGTCTCTACGTCTTTAATCTGTACGACCAAACACTGTATTTTTAACATTTAAAATTTATCCAAGAAAGTTAAATTTGGAAAGTAGGCTATATTCTTAAAACAAAAAATCCTACAAAGTCGTATGTCGGCTTAAACAAAAGGTCTCTATGCCTTTTATCGTTAAAACACCGGGTGAGTTAGCCGTGGTCGTTACGGCATGGCTGCTGGCAGTCGCTCACATCCGGGAGGCGAGGAGGTTCGAATCCCCCCGCCGGCAACCTTGAAGATGGTCTTCTGTGGTTTCCCATCTTCCTTCCAGGCAAATACCGGAGTTGGTCCCTAATTATAGGCCACACCCGCGACCTTCCAACTCCTCGTCCTTACATCCCAACTTTCCTCCCCAACGGTACTTGTAGCTCACCCATTGGGTGTCCGTCTCGAAGCAGCTACAAAAACTGGCGAGCCGAACATGTCCTCGGACACTCCCGGCACTAAAAAAGCCATACGCAAAAAAAATCGTTTAAACAAAACATTAGATTTTTTAGATTTCGCTCAAAAAAGTTTAATTTCGAAAATAGGCTATATTTTAAAATCTAAACATTCTAAAGGTCATATATCGGCTTAAACGAAAGGTCTCTACGCCCTTTATCGTTAGAGCAAGACATTGCAGTTTTTTTTTCCAAAAAAGTGAAATTTTGAAAATTGGTTTTATTTTGAAAACTAGGATTCCTAGAAAGTCATATGTCAGCTAGACTGAAAGGTCTCTATACCGTTTATCGTTAGAGCAAAACATTGTATCTAAAAAAATATATAAACCACAGAAAGTTGTATGTTTGACCAGACCCCCTTTACCCACTAAAACAAGTTTTATAACCCAAGGACAAAACAAATTAGTCGAGAGATGAGGTGATTTGTGCTCAAGGTACAGTCAGTTTGCAAAGAAAATGGGTGAAGCAGAAACCACATCATCTCTCTTCTAAGATCAACCTATAACTTAGTATACATTCAATATACAGGCATCTGCTCCAGTGCTGTATAATTCAAACACATTTATTTCCCTACTTATGCAGTTGAAAAAGTCTTTATCCAACACCCACACGCTCTAACTGTAGTTACGTATTAGCATTCACTGAATGAACGCCACACGATACGAATTAATTTGAAATGAAATTAAATAACCGTCAGTCCTCTCAATTAAAATATAATAACATTAAATTAAATAATTCAGAGTTATTTTTTGAAATAATATGACAGTCGCATCATTTAGTAATAATTTATTATTTCTATAACTAAGCCAGTTTAACACTGTTTTTATAAAGTGGCTTATGTCGGCCAAACAGCAGCTTAACAAGTAATCCCTAGAAATAAAAACATTCAACTGAACTTTTTATTTTTTATTGCCAGGAACATCCTCCCAATTTTATCGTTATTTTGTTGGTGCACACCTCCGGTAAATACTGGCGGGAAAACAAGATTATCTCGGGTAAATAAAATCAGTTTACATAACCTCAAGTGGAACTCATTTGTGTATTTGGTAAAACAATTTGAACGTTTTGTTTCACGGTGAAGACTTCCACTCTAAGCCTCATACGATGTTAACATGCTTCGCTCTGTGATAAAATGTGCTGCAAAGGGTATTAATTCTCTCCTTTCAACAGGATAATCCTCGAAGCAGAAAGGCCAAATTCCGTTTCAGTCATTAAAGCCTCAAAAGGAAATAGGGAAATATTGCTCTTTGATGTTCACAGGTGGAAGCGCCCATTCTCTGCATGTTTCTCTGGACAGCGCGGCTTCCGTATCTCAATTGGTATTTCCTCTACAATTTAATACTATTTAAAGTCAATTGCTATTTTAACTTTCAGTCGGTCAACACGAAATCATTCCAATTACTGGAATATGTGAAAAATAACCAGAAATCTCTACTTAGTATAAAACAAAGTCCCCAATTCTTGGATGTTACGGGAAAACTCGAGAACCATTAGATGGATTTTGATGTGGTTTTCACTATTCTGTAAAGGATGTCTCGAGGCTGATTTCTGTAGAAAATAATTTATTTTTGATCAAAGGAAGCCGAGCAGTAACGATTTCAGTGGAAAATAGGAAAAAAACTGGCGTCCGAGCGCTTTGTAAGCCTACGCTGGGCAAACCGTTAAAAATATGTAAATACTATGAGTGTGAGAATTGTTCAGCATGAATAGTTCTACAAAAAAGTCCGCGAGAGCGTATCTCTATCTTCAATACATCGCCCACTATAAGTGTTTTTACGTTTTAATTTCTTCCAACCATGTCAATTCAACTACTGAGGCGACAGATTACGAGCTAGCTAAGGGCAAGTCTATCATCCCTGTTACAGCCTAGCTAGCGGGCGAACCTATTGCCCCAGATACAGCCAGCAGCAAACTGTCGAGTCGTGTTGAGTTAAAAACGTTAGAGAAGGGTGATTGTGTTTGGAGTTTGGAGGTTCCCTGGAAGTGCAACTCGGCTTTTCGTTCCTCAAATTTCAATTTAAGATTGGACGGAAGAGGGATTTGTGTTTCATGCACCTCGACATTCTTAAATTACGTCTGACAAGAATTTTTTGCACATGCATCTCCATGATAATATAATTAATAGTCCAGTCAGTGATTTCTACCCATCATGCCGAGACGTAAAACAGATATTGGTCGTTGGTCATTGACATTGGAAAAAAAAGCGCTTATAACGTAATGCATTCAATACTGATCCCGGGCGTAGCCGGGTTGGGTTGCTAGTATACTAATATTTGTGTGTCAGAAAAAAAAATCGTTCTTTACACGTCTGCTTATATTTACCATCATGAGATATAAGAAGGTGAATAGTTATGTTCCGAGGCAGTCCGAGCATGCATTGTTGATTTTTTTCTAGTGGTTGTGGCCTCTATATTGTAGATCAGTTAGTTAGTTTTTCTGCTACTTTTTGCCACTTTTTTCTAATGACAATAAAATCAAGAACAGTGAAAATCGGAGGGTGTCGAACAAAATCTTGTCTGGGTTTATTTCAGGTACCAGCTCAAATATAATGTTCATCACAAGGAGAAAACTTCAGGTAATCATGAAAAATTTAGTGTTTTTGCCTAGCACGGCAAGATATTTCGTTCAGAAATATCCATGGTGCAACATGTCTCCTACACTGCATAAATATTTGATACATGGACCTGAAATTGTATCGTCCGCATTACTTCCTATAGGACAGTTAACAGATGAAGCACAAGAAGCATGTAATAAGGACTTCAAAAATTGCCGGGAAAATATTCCAGAAATTTAGTCGACAGAAAACAAATGCCGATATTTTAAATTACTTTTTGGTGAGTTCTGATCCACTTATCACCTGCAAGAGGAAACTTAAAAAAACGAAAGAAGCATTAGATTTATTAAAATCTCCATTCATATCTAAAATTAGTCCCAGGAATCAGGATGATGATGATGATGAAGGGAGTGATGGTAGTAATTGATACAATTGTACTTTCACTAGTTCTGAGGATTCATGTGATTTAAATTACTTTATGCATTTCTATAATAATTATTTTGCTACAGTTATAATTTTTACTATTATATTAATAAATAAATGCCAAATGAACTGTATTTTCACTTTTCATAAGACACAAAAATGCCCTTGATAATGATATATAACTTAGAAATCCTATTATGTAAAATTAGAATTAATGCCGTATTTGAGGCACTCTTGCCACACTCTGCGTCGTCCTGAATCCTTGCGGAAATATCTGAAAACACTTCAATGAAGAGGGTAAATGAAGTAAGGAATATTTTTGTGCTGGTTAACCTACGACAATGACTTAATGTACGGTACATATTAAAATCAGACATGTAACAATGTTAATTCTTACGAGTCCGCTCAGTCATCCAACATTTTGAAAATCTACACATTGCAGTATGCTATGAATGGAATAACTTCAGTATTTGTGTTTGTCAAAAAGGAGTGGGTCACTCTACGATTTCTGTCTAATGTCGAAACATATGGAAACCTTTAATATCTCAAAAATTACTCGTGAGATTTGCAAAAGAAGCACATCGCTCAACTTGTCACTTGATTCTTAGTTGTTCCAGTGGGTGAAATTAGTATCATCCCATTAAAAAAAAGTTGCTACCGGTTTCTCGGTAAATACGTATGTGCTGGGGACGAAATGGACCGTGTTGTATGGGACCCTTAATACGATTTAAGAATTTAAAAACAGAATGACGATATCTTAACCGGTTCCATATATATTTGAAGTGGCCCTCTTAGCTGAACCACTCTGTATATACAGGATTAGCACAAATGATTTCACTGATTTCATGTACATGTATTATTGAAAGTATAGATTACAGCATTGACATAATGCCAATTAAAAGAGAAACTCATCAATATTAGCCTACTTTCGTTTTTTGCAAAACATGAAAGTAGATTTATGAGATCTACACAGGGCCAAAAATTGTGTGTCTGTGTGTGTGAGTGTGTGTGTGTGTGAGAGTGTGTGCGTGTGTGTGTGTGAGTGAGTGGGTGTGTAAGTGTGTGTGTGTGAGTGTACCCTGAATGTCTGTCACCCCCCCCCCCCCCCTATCAATTCGAAAACGGTGAAACCGAATTGAACGAAATTTGGTAGAGTGGTAGAACTAGCAAAGGGCACCTGAGTGTCATGTTTTATATCGCCGCAATCTTGATGGTAACGCAATGGCGGCCACCCAAATGTACAAAGCTTAAGTCAAATTACGACGAACCTAATCATCTGATCTCTTCTAAATTTTGCAACATTATACCTTTATGTGTGAAGAATCTCTTGACCAGACTACAAGGTCATCAGCTCAATACTTTGCGGATGGCGGCCATGTATGTGTGCAAATTGATTCCCCCTATCAATTCAAACACGGTAAAACTGATTTGAACGGAATTTGGTACAGAGGTAGCACAAGCAAAGGGCACCTCAGCGTCATGTTTTATATCGCTGCCATCTTGACGGAAACGGAATTGTGGCCACCCAAATGTTCATAGCTTAAATCAAATTGCGACCAACCTAATCATTTGATCTCTACCAAATTTTGCAACAACATACCGATTTTGGGAAACATCTTTTGATTGAACTACAAGGTCATCAGGCTAATAGTTTGCAGATAGCGGCCATGTATGTGTGCAAATCGATTCCACATATCAATTCAAACACGGTGAAACCGAATTGAATGAACTTTTTTTACAGAGGTAGCACTAGCAAAGGGCACCTCATATTCACGTTTAATATCCGTATAGCACGTTGTATTTCAACAAGCTACTACAACCAACATTCAATTATACTCCTTGAAAAGGACAAAGACTTATAACAATACCCACGCATTTAGGAGAAAGTAGGTTATATGTTCTTTACTGATCATCTTGTTTTTGAGTCTGCTTGCTACAAATGCTCGATATGCTCTCTTCTCGTCACACGGCAAATATCGATACGGTGGTCCAACTCCGACCACACACGCTGAAGCATATCCTGGTCAATTGTAGTTACAGCCACATGGATCCGATTCCTCAGTTCAACAATTTTAACTGGCGTGTGTGGTACATGAACTTCTTATTTGATAAACCCACTTAAAATAAATCACACGGGGTCAAATCAGGCGACCAGGGAGGCCAGCGAATAAAACACTGATCTGTGATCGATGTCCATCCAATCTAAAGTTTAGGAAGTTATTAATTAAGATAGTGGCGCACTACAAGGTGAAAATGTGGGAGAGCTCAACATTTTCGTTGGAAGCACTAAGCACCAAACGAACTTGCCGGCCAAGCAAAGTTGAAACTTTTAAATATACTTCTCCCGCGATTTAAACATCCGACCGCAGTGAAACTTGGAAGGTAAATGGTTATACAAATTTTAATCCACTGAAATCAAATTTATTTCAATTGTTTTTATAAACTCAAATGGCGGCTGTGAAAAATTTTAAAATCTCGTGTACTAATCATGCGATTGAAGTTTGAGTAATAAACCTACGCAATAACCTTCATCTAATAGTGCATAACTCTTTGGACTACATACAGTATATAAAATCTGACATGGCGACCATCAGAAACATTTAGACTCTTCTCCATATCTACGAATCTATTACAGCAAAAAAACTGCAATTTTGTGTTGATAGAGGCAATTAACATACATAGGATATATGAAGTCGCCTCCGTAGCGTAGTGGTCAGCATGGTTAGCTGCCGCCCCGGAGGTCCTGGGTTCGATTCCCGGCTCTGCCACGAAATTTGAAAAGTGGTACGAGGACTGGAACGGGGTATACTCAGCCTCGGGTGGCCCAAATGAGTAGAGGGGGTTCGATTCCCCCTCAGCCATCCTCGAAGTGTTTTTCCGTGGTTTCCCACTTCGTCTTTGGGCAAATGCCGGGATGGTACCTTCTTCAAGGTCACGGCCGCCTCCTTCCCTCTTCCTTGCCTATCCATCCTCACCATCCCTTACCTTCCCTCATGAGGCCCCTGTTCGCTTTGCAGGTGAGGCCGCCTGGGCGAGGAGCCAATCCCACCTCACCAGTTGTATCCCTTCCGATTCGATGTTCCCAGCTCCAGGACACTGCCCGTAGAGGCGGTAGTGATGAGTTCCCTCGCTGAGTCCGTGGGTTCCACCAACCTGGAGGGTAAACGACAAAAAAAAAAAGGATCTATGAAAATAGGCTATTTAGTTCTTCATGGAACTACTTGTTAATACCAACATCATAGGGTGGCTACGGTGGCATAGTTGGTAGCATGCTGAGCTTCTATGCCCAAGATCGCGGGTTCAAATCCGGCTGAAGTCGTCGGAATTTTTAAGAGCGTTAAAAATCCCTCAGTATGCCTTCCTTTGGAGGGGAAGTAAAGCCGGCGGTCCCAAGTCGTAGATTTATGGCATGTTAAAGAACCTTCCACTAATTACACCTGTGTGGAGCTAAATTGTATAGGTTAAGAATGTAAACAACGCTCTTAGGTTACTACGTTCGTTGCCAAGAGCCGTCTGCGGTGGAGTCTGGTAGCTAAGTTCTGAACTAGTAGTCGTTGATGGTGGCGTTTGACGGCAAAAGTAGGAACTATTTGAAAAATTCAAAGTCTACAGTCCTTACTTGAATTAAAAAACAGATAATACACACTAATACAGTCATCACAATTAACACCGGCTATCAGACAGATTCTACACACACACAAAGTACACGGGGCTACATGACCGCGTTGCCACAGCCCCTAAACTTAGGAACCAACCAACCAACCAACATCATACAACACCATGAACCACGAATGCTAAGAGAGGTGGGCCAAAGCATGCAAAGAGATCAATGTATGCTTGGGATTAATGAGATCGAGGCTGTGTGGATTAGGGCAGCCGGCGCGCCGTGAAGTGGGCCTAATGGTATTAGCTGTAAAGGGACGTGCGGTCTATGTACAAACAGCGAGCAAATAGTGAAGAAATACCTGTTTGCTGGCAGTCTCCCACAAGGCCCGTTCCCCTATATTTATATTAAACTCTATTAAGCACGGCTCCGTGGGGACTTGGTTAATACTTATCTGATTTACAAAGTACAACCATCTTCCTAGTAGTCACGACAGCCACACGATCATTTGGGGATGCATCCTCCCCCTCTGCTACTGGTGATACTAACCCGACTCTAATTAGAATGGCTTCGCCATAGTAGCACTAGTTACCGAGGAAGTTTGGATATGCTGACGACTGGGCAATTGTTACTAGAGATCCATGTTTCGAAAGTACATAAGAGACGCTGAAAAATGATCTTTCTTCACTGGGAGATTATTTCGAAAATGGGGACTTCAGCCAAGCACAACTAAGACCGAAGATGCTTGCTTCCAACTGAACAACAAAATGGCAACAAGGGAACTTACACTTTACTTCAATCCCTCGCCATTACAGACATCCCAAGTATTTGTGTATAACACTGGATAGAACATTGTCATTCAAAGAACACCTACAAATTACTTCTGCCAAAATGAAGACAAGAAACAATATCTTGAGGAAATTATGTGGCACCACTTGGGGTGCCAAAGCAACTACTCTCCGTTGCTCAGCTCTAGGTTTAGTTTATTCTGTTGCTGAGTATTGTGCTCCGGTGTGGATACATAGTCCTCATGTAATATTAATAGACCAACAAACAACTACCTATCCATGGAAACATTGCCGATCTACATGTGAAGCGATTAAGTTCAAGACCTGTCTGCACAGCGGAGAATCTTGCAACCAACAAATTCAACCTGACTGAGAGATGGTCTTCTGACTGGAGTTAGTTTGCCCCTCCAGAGAGTACAGTTATGCCATGCATAACTGAGAGCAGCCAGGGTTCACTCAGCCTAGAAAGACCTGGTCAAAATTAAATAGAATCCGGACCAATCACGGTGTATGCGGGGTTCTCCTGTACAAGTGGAGGAAAAGATCTACATCATGTTGCGAGTGCGGTGGTGAAAGACTTTTCGGCATCTAGTTCAATAATGCCCACAAACATCTTACTGTACAGTGGTGAGATCAGCGACTTCTTCCTGGGCACACCACAGGCATTTCATTATGTTTCTAACCTTGTGTCGACTTATAAATAATGTTCATGTATGCCAAACGATAAATACATTTAAAAAAGGTACGAGCCTTACAGTAGTCGAATATGATGTGTAACATCTGACATAGAAGAAACCTCACGTGAAATTGTTCATACACCGGTATTTTATACTAATATTGGCACAAATATTAATCTATTGCAAAAGGTAGTGTTTTGCAGATATTGTAGTTTATAATACGGAACTCATTTTATTAGATGATCTGTAGCTTCAACCAGCACTAGCCTAAATAAAGAATACGATATGGATCAACTAGATTAATAGACGCGACACCGCTCATAACCTTAAATTCCTTATAAACAGGTCCTCTTGATTCTCAGACCAACACGTAATTTCATATGGATTCTGTAAAAATGAGTCATATTGATATGATAAATATCGTTTAAAATGATAATCTGGTAGCAGAAATATCTACCCGTCCGGGATTCAAACCCGAGATCTCTTGATTCACAGGCAAAGGCGCTAACCGCACGGCTATTGCGACTACGCAAATTTAGTGCACAAGATGGTGACTTATTTCCACGTTCCAATAATACTGCATTACGGAATTAGGTTTCATTTATATTTTGCTTATTTCGATAATGTTCCTGCGTGAAATTGAGTATACAAAGGCTTATGAATAGGCCCTCTTGTGAGTAAAGAGAATGTATTCAGTAATAGTTCATGAAGGCTTGCTCAATTCTCGTATAACCACGACGATTATATTATATTGATGACTGCATTACCGTTATGTGGGTTAATATTTGAATAGCCATTGTGGAGAAACATAATAACGGCAATGCCGACTACTTACAATGTTTGATATTAAGGCATTTTACCATTTAAATACTGATACGAAGATTTCGAACATGTACCATGTGCTTTGTTTCAATCACTTGACACCAGAGTTCGCATGAGCGTTTACCGTTCAGTATGTCATATACATTCCACATGGCCGAGAGTTCGTCATGGTATCAATTTCCGACACCGCGCGCTGATTGTTTCTCTTACCACTGCCAGCTGGATCGATCGATCGAGTTGGCAGTGCGTCTTACACTTCCGTTCGAGCATACTTCCGTTCGATCGAACGGAAGTGTGCGAGCTGGTGTCACCTCGATCGTTACGATCCACTTCCGTCCCAATTTTTAAAATCACTTCCGCAAAAATATCCAACAACCGACTGGAAAGATGTTACACTTCTATAAATAAATTGTTGTTGATCCTTTAGGGGCTTTGCGCCATCGTGGTTATGTAGCCTCGTTTATTTGGGTGTGTGTAGAAGTTGTCTGATAACATGTGTCACTGCAAAGTCTGTACTAGTGTGTGTGTTATTTGTAATCAAGCTGGGATTTGGATAGGAAGTGGCCGTGGGTTTACGTTAAGTACCATCTCTGCATTTGCCTGAAGTAGAAGTTGGGTAACCACGGAAAACAACTACCAGGATGGCTGAGGTAGGAATCGAACTCGCCTCTTCCCAGTGTTGCCTCACGAGGTAGAGTGTATCCCGTTCCAACAATCAGACAAGAATTAAATTTTAAGCAGAGCAGGGCATCAAACTCAGGCATCCGGGTTGAGAGCAAAGAATGCTAGCCGCTACGCAACGAGGCGGACAATTTTTAGCCTACTAACTATTTTTGCAAAAAATTAAAGTAGACTTATGAGATCTACACAGGGCGAAAAATTGTGTGTCTGTCTGTGTGTGTGTGTGTGTGTGTGAGAGAGAGAGTGAGTCTGTGTTGTGTGTGAGTGTGTGTACTCTGAATGTCTGCCTCCTCCCCCCCCCTATCAATTCGAACACGGTGAAACCGAATTTAACGAAATTTGGTACAGAGGTAGCACTAGCAAAGAGCACCTCAGTGTCATGATTTATATCGCCGCTATCTTGACGGAAACGTAATGGCGGCCACCCAAATCTTCAAAGCTTAAATCATATTACAACTAACCTAATCATCCTATCTACAAAATTTTGCAACAACATAATTATATTCATACTAGCAGAAGTACCCGTTCTTCGAACGGTGTTATATATTAACACCAGACATTATCAATTGAGCTACTGTTGCAATGGTTAGCGGTTTGTCATTCCTTTATAAGTTTATCAGAACGAAGGCGACAAAAATCACGACACTCATGTCATACGTTGTTGGCATGTTAAATAACCCATTTGAATTCAGTAGGCCGTGTTCAATGGCAAAATTAATCTCGGGATTTTTGGCCAACACAAAGTTCCTCCATTCTCTACTTGAAAGCGCTGTAGTGTCAAGGAGTTTAGATATCTAACCTCCTTGACTTTCATAGCGTTCAAAGGAACGACGAAATTCGACATGCAAGCTACCCACTGGGTGTCAATTAACAAAGCTTGCACCAGGCACCCGAGGCCATACGATATTATTATTATTATTATCAGAACGAAGTTAGTTTTCTGGGAATATCACACACACTGATAATTTAAGGGCCTTAAAATGTGGTTTTCGGAGACCCCTTATAGACTCGCGAATTTTGTGTCTTACAATGAGAAGCAGCATTAGCTTTGATCGTCCTTCTAGGATAATTTTTATATTTCGCCTATTTTAGCATGTATTTTGAGAAGTTTTTCCCTATATCCACCCTTCTACTGCATGAAAAGTACGGTGAGGAGTTTTATAAAGGATTGGTGTATTGACTCATGTTTACCATACCTAATTTTACGATGCACCAAGCATCCGAACACGATTTATAGGCGTACATAAAGATACACAGAAAGACAGACAGACAGACAATTCTAATGTCTACAACATATCACCCAGATATCCAAATATGGGTATATCTACCATACGTATCAAACAAAATCAGCCTTACGATGAACCCGTATGTCGACAAAAAAAAAAAAGTTAAAATGTGCTCTCAAACTAAATTCACCTAACGTGTACTTCCTGACGTGAAATAGATTTGAAAGCCTCGAAGACGAAACGCAATACACCTCACATAAAAATGGCCCTCTACGTTGTGTTAGGTCCCCATACTCAGGAAGAACTCTTTCATAAATTATAAAGGCTTATGGGGGAAGAAAATTCATGTTTTTTTAGCCTCAAATGGCCCAAAATCCTAAAAGCCGCAAAAAATACTGATTCAATTCAGGAATTTTTGAAAATAATGTTTCTGTTTGTAGATATAATAGACTTTCTGTACTATATGTCGCACGTGAATTTGCATGAAAAAATTCAAGGTTACCCCTTGACCCCCTTAATTACATTGACGAATTATACAGTCTACGTTGGTTCCGTGTTAACCGTATAGCCATTTGCAAACTTTCACAGAAATGTAATAAATGGTGTAGCCTAAAAATAAAATCGTATGGCCTCGGATGCTGGGTGCAAGCTTCGTAATTTGACACCCAGAGGGTATCTTGCATGTCGAAATTTCGTTGTTCCTTGAATCACTATGAAAGTCAGGAGAGTAGATATCTAAGCTCCTTGAACACTATAGCGCTTTCTAGTAGAGAAATGAGGAACTTTGTGTTGGCGGAAACTCCTGAGGTTAATTTTGCCATTATGAACACGGCCTACTGAATTCAAATGGGTTCTTTGACATGCCAACATCGTATGACATGCGAGTCGTATTTTTACCGCCTTTCAAAAATCACGTACAGGCCGGACGTTTGTTTTAGACGATTGCCCTTGAACTTTAAGCCTGTGGGTGAGCCTGAACACAGTCACTCTCTCACCCCATCACTTCTCATTTGTCACCACGGATCTGATGTAATGGAATTCCAGACTTGAGCAGACAGTACAGTCCACGTCGAAGTATTGTGTGACACGGAAGTACACGTTACGTAGTTACGAACAGAACGTCATTATATTTGCCAGTGACTATACTCCAGCAATAGTGTGAAACAGCTTTATCAATCATCGGAACGCTTGGGGCAGCTGATAACAACACAGGTACTGTAGTAACTCGCCTCCAGGCTTCCATTAAGATTTTTCACTCGTCTAAAACAAACGTCCGGCCTGTACCACGGCCAGGAGTGAACCTGCAATCTTGGAGTTAGTAGACCGACACGCTATACACTCACCCACCGTGGCAAGGTATAAATGGAGTGATATTGCTTCTTACAGAAATAGATGAAAGTTGGATGCCACCACTTGAGATAATGTTGTCATGGTTACCGATTTCCATTCCTTCATTAGTTTGTTACATTAAATTAAATTAGTTTTCTGGGAATATTTCAGATACTGTTGGTTTTAGAGCCTTATAATGTAGTTTTCGAGGCCCCCAAGTTTTGTTTCTGGCACCGAGGGGCTTTGTCTCCTCGTTGTACACCATAATATAATACTAATAATAATAATAATATAATATAGGGATAGGAATATAATAGACCTGCCGTACCACACCAGCAGGTGTAAATCGCGTGAAAAAATTCTAGTGTACCCCTTGACCCCCTCAAGCGCATTATACGTATTGATGAATTTTACAGCTCAATTTGGTTCCGTGATAACCTTCTAGCCGTTTGCAAACTTTCACACCAATGTAATTAATGGAATTGCATTGCGTCTTACAGCAATAGATGGACCTCTGAGAATCTGTTGCCATGGTTACCGGCTTGTATTCGTTCATTAGTTTATTAAATGAAATTAGTTTTCTGGGAATATCTCAAAAATGGTTGGTTTTTAGGGCCTTAAAATGTGGATTTCGGGGACCCTTTGTGGTCCCCGAGTTTTGCCTCTCACATTGAGGGGATGAAAATGATCTTTGTCTCGTCCTTCTCCTATTTCAGCATGTATTTTAAGGGGGTAGGCCCTCTTTTATGAGAGGTACGGAGAAGGGTTACATCAATGATTAGTGTCGTGCCTCAGATGGATATCTGTGCCAAATTTTACGTTGATACACCCAGTCGTTCTCGAGTTATAAGGGAACAAAGTTGTCCACAGACAAACAAACAAACCTACAGACAGACCAAAAAATTATTTTCGTGCGCATCCATAATAAAACAGTCTGAAACGCGTAAATAACTTAAATTTCCGTAGAAATTGCGAAAAAAAAACATAGAAACTTTACTTTTTATGTACGTAGAGATATACTGCACCGCTCGGTGTTGACCGTGT
Source organism: Meconema thalassinum (assembly GCA_946902985.2). Taxonomy (NCBI): domain Eukaryota; kingdom Metazoa; phylum Arthropoda; class Insecta; order Orthoptera; family Tettigoniidae; genus Meconema; species Meconema thalassinum. Next base: position 32,222,270 of record OX336394.1, read on the forward strand.
TTTATTGCACAAATTTAGGTTTTATTCGCTAACCGTTGGAGATACACGAGAAGTGATAAGGACCTTTCGGATAGAAAATTAAATGTTAAATCTCGTGTATGCATCAAAAGTTTGCTATTTCTTAGCATTCTCTTTTTATTTGAAATGGAACTATGAAATTTTGAAGCCAAAGGGTGTAGTGACGTCACATATGTGGGTTTTACTCGCTAACCGTTGGAGATACACGAAAAGTGATAAGGACCTTTTGGATAGGATATTAAATTTTGAAGCTCGTATGTGCCATCAAAAGTTTTCTATTTCTTAGCGTTCTCTTTTTATTTGATACTAGCAGAAGTACCCGTTCTTCGAACGGTGTTCGGTGTTAAAACCAGACATTATAATAATAATAATAATAATAATGTTATTGGTGTTACAACCCTTTTAAGTACCGTTGCTTTTAGAGACGCACCAGACATTATCAATTGAGCTACTGTTGCAATGGTTAGCGGCTTGTAATTCCTTCATAAGTTTATCAGAACGAAGTTAATTTTCTGGGAATATCACACACACTGTTAATTTAAGGGCCTTATAATGTGGTTTTCGGAGATCCTTTATAGACTCGCGAAATTTTTGTCTCACAATGAGAAGTGCAACATATGCTTTGGTCGTCCTTCTAGGATAATTTTTATATTTCGCATATTTTAGCATGTATTTTGAGAAGTTTTTCCCTATATCCACCCTTCTACTGTATGAAAAGTACGGTGAAGAGTTTTATAAATGATTGGTGTATTGACTCATGTTTACCATACCTAATTTTACGATGCACCAAGCATCCGAACATGAGTTATAGGCGTACATAAGGATACACAGAAAGACAGACAGACAATTCTATTGTCTACAACATATCACCCAGAAATCCAAATATGGGTATATCTACCACACAGTATCAAAGAAAATCATCCTTACGATGAACCCGTATGTCGACAAAAAAAAAAAAAGATTAGTTGAAATGTGCTCTCAAACTAAATTCACCTAACGTGTACTTCCTGACATGAAATAGAATTGAAAGTCTTGTAGATGAAACGCAATACACGTCACATAAAAACTGACCCTCTACGTTGTGTTGGGTCCCCATGCACAGGAAGACCTCTATCATAAATTATAAAAGCTTGTGGTGCATGAAAATTCAGGTTATTTAGTCTCAAATGGCCCAAATTCCTAAAAGCCGCAAAAAATGCTGATTCAATTCAGGAATTTTTGAAAATAATGTTGTTGTTTGGAGATATAATAGACCTTCTGTACTATATGTCGCACGTGAAAATTGCATGAAAAAATCCAAGATTACCCCTTGACCCCATTAATTGCATTGGTGAATTATACAGTCTACGTTGGTTCCGTGATATTTGCAAACTTTCACAGAAATGTAATAAATGTAATAAATGTAATAAATTGCTTCTTACTGAAATAGATGGAAAGTTGGATGCCACCCCTTGAGATAATGTTGTCATGGTTACGGATTTGCATTCCTTCATTAGTTTGTTAAATTAAATTTAATTAGTTTTCTGGGAATGTTTCAGAAACTGTTGGCGTAATAGCCTTATAATGTAGTTTTCGAGGACCCTAGAGTTTTATTTCTGGCACCGAGGGGCTTTGTCTCGTCGTTGTACGCCATAATATAATACTACTACTAATAATATAATATAGGGATAGGAATATAATAGACCTGCCATACCCCACCCGCAGGTGTAAATCGCGTGAAAAATTCTGGACTACCCCTTGACCCCCTTAAGCGCATTTTACATATTGATGAAATTTACAGCTTAATTTGTTTCCGTAATAACCATCTAGCCGTTTGCAAACTTTCACACTAATGTAATTAATGGAATTGCATTGCGTCTTACAGCAATAGATGGACCTCTGAGAATCTGTTGCCATGGTTATCGGCTTGCATTCGTTCAGTAGTTTATTAAATTAAATTAGTTTTCTGGGAATATCTCAAAAACGGTTTGTCGTAGGACCTTAAAATGTGTTTTTAGGGCCCCCGAATGTTATCTCTCACATTGAGGGGCTGAAAATGGGCTTTGTCTCGTCCTTCTACTCCTATTTCAGCATGTATTTTAAGGGGGTATGCCCCCTTTTATGATAGGTACAGAGAAGAGATACATCAATGATTAGTGTCGTGCCTCTGATGGATACCTGTACCAAATTTTGCGTTGATACACCCAGCCGTTCTCGATTTATAAGGTAACAAAGTTGTCCACAATCAAACAGACAGACAGACAGACCAAAACATTATTTTCGCGCGATCTATCATAAAACAGTCTGAAACGTGTAAATAACTCAAATTTCCGTAGAAATTCAGAAAAAAAGCAGACAAATTTTCTATTTATATATGTAGAGATATACTGCACGGCTCGGTGTTGACCGTGTATTATTTCACAAATTTAGGATTTACTCGCTAACCGTTGGAGATACACGAAAAGTGTTAAGGACCTTTTGGATAGAAAATTGAATGTTAAAGATCATGTATGCCATCAAAAGGTTGCTATTTCTTAGCGTTCTCTTTTTATTTGAAATGGAAATATCAAATTTTGAAACCAAAGGGTGTAGTGACGTCATAAATGTGGGTTTTACTCGCTAACCGTTGGAGATAAACGAAAAGTGAAGCTCGTATGTACCGTCAAAAGTTAGCTATTTCTTAGCGTTCTCTTTTTATTTGATAAGGAAATATGAAGTTTTGATTAAAGTGTGTAGTGACATCACTAAAATGGTCGCCATTTTTAATAGTGCAAATTATCGAAATAAAATGTATCCTATATGTAAACCTGGTAAATGAGCTACATCCATACAAAATTTCATTTAAATCGGACCAGTGGTTCTTGCGTTATTGAGTAGCACACAGACAGACAGAAAGACAGACACACACCATCTCATTTTTATATATTAGTATAGCAGAAGTACCCGTCCTTCGAACGGTGTTATATATTAACACCAGACATTATCAATTGAGCTACTGTTGCAATGGTTAGCGGTTTTTCATTCCTTCATAAGTTTATCCGAACGAAGTTAGTTTTCAGGGAATACCACACACACTGTTAATTTAAGGGCCTTAAAATGTGGTTTTCGGAGACCCCTTATAGACTCGCGAAATTTGCGTCTCACATTGAGAAGCGCAACATATGCTTTGATCGTCCTTCTAGGATATTTTTTTATATTTCGCCTATTTTAGCATGTATTTTGAGAAGTTTTTCCCTATATCCACCCTTCTACTGTTTGAAAAGTACGGTGAGGAGTTTTATAAAAGATTGGTGTATTGACTCATGTTTACCATACCTAATTTTACGATGCACCACGCCTACGAACACGATTTATAGGCGTACATAAAGATACACAGAAAGACAGACAGACAATTCTATTGTCTACAACATATCACCCAGATATCCAAATATGGGTATATCTGCCATACAGTATCAAACAAAATCATCCTTACGATGAACCCGTATGTCGACAAAAGAAAAATTAGTTAAAATTTGCTCTCAAACTAAATTCACCTAACTTGTACTTCTTGACGTGAAATAGAATTGAAAGACTTGTTGACGAAACGCAATACACCTCACATAAATAATGACCATCTACGTTGTCTTAGGTCCACATACACAGGAAGACCTCTTTCTTAAATTATAAAGGCTTGTGGTGCATGAAAATTCAGGTTCTTTAGTCTCAAATGGCCCAAATTCCTAAAAGCCGCAAAAAATGCTGATTCAATTCAGGAATTTTTGAAAATAATGTTGCTGTTTGGAGATATAAAGGATGATTGTAGTTTTACGTGACCATTAATCGCGAGATCATAAGCCACGGGACCTCCATTTTACGTGGAATCTGAACCACAGGGCATGGCATTTCACTTTGCAAATGTTTGGAGATATAATAGTCCTTCTGTACTATATGTCGCACTTGAAAATTGCATGAAAAAAATCTAGGTTACCCCTTGACCCCCTTAATTGCATTGATGAATTATACAGTCTACGTTGGTTCCGTGATAACCGTATAGCCATTTGCAAACTTTCACAGAAATGTGAATAAATAGAGTGACATTACTTCTTACAGAAATAGATGGAAAGTTGGATGCCACCCTTTGAGATAATGTTGTCATGGTTACCGATTTCCATTCCTTCATTAGTTTGTTAAATTAAATTAGTTTTCTGGGAATATTTCAGATACTTTTGGTTTTAGGGCCTTATAATGTAGTTTTCGAGGACCCTTTAGGGCCCCCAAGTTTTGTTTCTGGCACTGAGGGGGCTTTGTCTCCGCGTTGTACGCCATAATATAATAATAATAATATAATATAGGGATAGAAATATAATAGACCTGCCGTACCACACGCGGAGGTGTAAATCGCGTGAAATTTTTTTATTGTACCCCTTGACCCCCTTAAGCGCATTATACGTATTGATGAATTCTACAGCTTAATTTGGTTCCGTGATAACCTTCTAGACGTTTGCAAACTTTCTCACCAATGTAATTAATGGAATTGCATTGCGTATTACAGCAATAGATGGACCTCTAAGAATCTGTTGCCATGGTTAACGGCTTGTATTCGTTCATTACTTTATTAAATGAAATTAGTTTTCTGGGAATATCTCAAAAACGCTTGGTTTTAGGGCCTTAAAATGTGGATTTCGGGGACCCTTCAGGGCCCCCGAGTTTTGTCTCTCACATCGAGGGGCTGAAAATGATTTTTGTCTCGTCCTTCTACTCCTATTTCAGCATGCATTTTAAGGGGGTAGACCCCCTTTTATGAGAGGTACGGAGAAGGGTTACATCAATGATTAGTGTCGTGCCTCGGATGGATATCTGTACCAAATTTTACGTTGATACACCCAGCCGTTCTCGAGTTATAAGGGAACAAATTAGTCCACAGACAATCAAACAAACAGACAGACCAAAACATTATTTTCTTGCGCATCTATCATAAAACAGTCTGAAACGTGTAAATAACTCAAATTTCCGTAGAAATTCAGAAAAAAAAACAGACAAATTTTCTATTTATATATAGAGAGATATACTGCACCGCTCAGTGTTGACCGTGTTTTATTGCACAAATTTAGGTTATACTCGCTAACCGTCGGAGATACACGAAAAGTGATAAGAACCTTTTGGATAGAAAATTAAATGCTAAAGCTCGTGTATACCATCAAAAGTTTGCTATTTCTTAGCGTTCTCTTTTTATTTGAAATGGAAATATGAAATTTTGAAACCAAAGGGTGTAGTGACGTCACAAAAGTAGGTTTTACTCGCTAACCGTTGGAGATACACGAAAAGTGATCAGGACCTTTCGGATAGGAAATTAAATTTCAAAGCTCATATGTGCCATCAAAAGTTTGTTATTTCCTACCGTTCTCTTTTTATTTGATATGGAAATATGAAATTTTGAAACCAAAGGGTGGAGTGACGTCACTAAAATGGTCGCCATTTCTTAATAGTGCAAAATATCGAAATTAAAAGTATCCTATATGTAAACCTAGTATTTCAGCTACATCCATGCAAAATTTCATTTAAATAGGACCAGTGGTTCTTGCGTTATTAGGTAACAGACAGACAGACAGACAGAAAGACAGACACACACCATCTCATTTTTATATATTAGTATGAAGTATGATGGAATTATGAAATTTTGAAACCAAAGGGTGTAGTGACGTCACTAAAATGGTCGCCATATTTTAATAGTGCAAGATATCGAAATTAAAATTAAAAGTATCCTATATGTAAACATGGTAAATCAGCTACATCCATGCAAAATTTCATTTAAATCGGACCAGTGGTTCTTGCGTTATTGAGTAACAGACAGACAGACAGACAGACAGACAGACAGAAAGACAGACACACACCATCTCATTTTTATATATTAGTATGATGGCGAGCGTCTTTTTACTAAACTACAAAGTCATCAGCCAATAGTTTGCAGATGGCCGCCATGTATGTGTACAAATCGATTCCCTCTATCAATTAAAACACGGTGAAACCGAATTGAACAAAATTTGATACAGAGGTAGCACTAGCGAAGGGTACTCCAGTGTCATGTTTTATATCGCCGCCATCTTGACGAAAACGTAAAGGCGGCCACCCAAATGTTAAAAGCTTGAATCAAATTACGATCAACCTAATCATCTGATCTCTACCAAATTTTGCGACATTGTATGCTTATGTACAAAGAAACTTTTCACCAAACTACAAGGACATCAGCCCAATAATTTGTGGATGGCGGCCATGTATGAGTGCAAATCGATTCCTCATATCAAGTCAAACACGGTGGAACCGAATTGACTGAATTTTTTTACAGAGGTACCTCTAGCAAAGGGCACATCATATTCATGTTTAATATCCGTATAGCACGTTGTATTTCAACAAGCTACTACAACCAAACATTCAATAATACTCCTTGAAAAGGACAAAGAGTTATAAGAATACCCATGCATTTAGGAGAAAGTAGGCTATATGTTCTTTACTGAACATCTTGTTTTTATTACCATAGTAAAGCAGAAATTCGGCGGCTTCCGTGGCGTAGTTGGTAGCATGCTGTGCTCTGTGCCCAAGATCACGGGTTCAAACCTGGATTTTTAAGAGCGTTAAAATCCCTCAGTATGCATTCCTTCGGAGGGGAAGTAAAGCCGACGGGCCCATGTCATAGATTTATGGCATGCAAAAGAACGTTCCACTAACTATAGTTGTGTGAAGCTAAATTTGTAGGTCAGATTTGATTAACGCTATTAAGTTGCAACGTTCGCCGCCAGGTACCAGTTGCGGTAGCACCTAGTAGCCAAGTTCACAGCTAGGTGTCGTTGACGGTAACATTTGGTAGCAACGTAAGATCTACTTGAAATTGATCGATTGCAGTCATGAGAGGAGAGATGTTTCTGGCGACTGCTAAAGAGAAGAGATACATCGGTAGGACACGTGCTAAGACACCCAGAAATAGCAAAGTTAGCTATGGATGGAGGGGCCGAGGATATGAACTGTATGGGAGGACTAAGGTTAGAATATTTTAAGCAGTTTGCCTTGGATGTAGGGTGTGGTAGCTATGTAGAGATGAAACGATTAGCTCAGGACAGGGAGGTATGGAGCGCTAAATCAAACAGGTCAAAAGACTGAAAACAACTTATTGTATGTATACATTTGAAAGTGATTGATGTGTCCATTGAAGGTAATAATAATAATAATAATCTTATTATATAATGTGCTAAGACTAAGCTGTATGTATCACAAAACTCATGCTCCTAAACCAGAGGGAGTTAGAAGGTGTGGTTTGTACCAAACTCTTACAAATCGTCTCAATAGTACAGGAAAGATCTTGCATTTCTTGAAAAGTCAACGGAAATATATTTATTTGTTTATAAAGTGCCTTTAAACAAATAAACAAGACGATAGCCCCTGCGAGAACTCTGTCGCCTACAGCCCGCATAGCACTAGCGCCACGCGGGTAGTCTGTACACAAGGGGCACACACAACCCATTATGCGAGAGTTCTCGCACGGGTCCGCTAGTAATAATAATAATAATAATATCGTATGGCCTCGGGTGCCAGGTGCAAGCTTTGTAATTTGACACCCAAAAGTTAGCTTGCATGTCCAATGTCGTTGTTCCTTGAAGCACTATGAAAGTCAAGGAGGTCAGATAATTATCTAAGCTCCTTGAACACTATAGCACTTTCTCGTAGAGAAATGAGGAACTTTGTGTTGATGGGAACTTCCGAGATTAATTTGCCATTATGAACACGGCCTACTGAATTCAACTGGATTCTTTGACAAGCCAACATCGTATGACATACGTGTCGTAATTTTTGCCGCCTTTCAAAAATCACTTACCACGGCCAGGAGCGAACCTGCAAGCTGGGGGTTAGTAGACCGACACGTTAACCACTCACCCACCGTGGAAAGCTCCATTGAAAGTGATTATAATGTATATAATCTATATAATCCTATCAGCCGAGAAAAGCTCCAATGTCAAGTTGAAGACTGGAATAACCGCCTCTCCCAGAATGGCCTACGTCTGAATGTGAAAAAAAAAACGTAGTATCTGGAGTTAAACTCAAGCGACGGTACCATTCAAGTCGCTGGACAAAATCTAGTCAAGACACAATGCTTCAGGTACCTTGGGTCTCGTCTTCAGAGTGATGGCAACTTCAATGATGAAGTAAAAGCCAAGGTAAACCCAACCTGGTTGCGGTGGAAGGAGGTCACGGGTGTGCTTTGCGACAAGAAAATGCCACTTCGTCTCAAATCCAAGATATATCGGACAGTGGTACGGCCTGTTGTGCTGTATGGAGTTGAATGTCGACTATCCGATAAAATTTCAGAACGTCACCTACACGCCATGGAAATGAGAATGCTCTGTTGGACAATGGGCATATCCCTTATTGACCTTGCAGAGACGACTCAATTCGGGAGCTAATTGTGGACCAAATGAGAGAGAAACGGCTCCGATGTTATGGCCATGGCCTGCGCCTGATACTGTTGCTAACTCTGGTTGGTTCCTCAGTATAGGGGCTGCGACAATGCGGTCATGTAGCCCCGTGTACTTTGGGTGTGTGTAGAATCTGTCTGAAAACCGGTGTTAGTTGTGATGAGTGTATTAGTGTGTGTATCTGTTTTCAATTCAAGTAAGGACTGCAGACATTTTTTTTAAAGTAGTTCCTACTTTTGCCGCCAAACGCCACCGTCAGCGACTACTAGTTCAGAATCTGGTTACCAGACGCCACTCCCGGCGACGAACGTTGGAACCTAAGAGCGTTTGTCAAATGTTTAACCTAACCTAATTTAGCTTCACACAGGTGTAATTAGTGGAAGGTTCTTTAATACGCCATAAATTTATGACATGGGACCGGCGGCTTTACTTCCCCTCCAAAGGAAGGCATACTGAGGGATTTTAACGCTCTTAAAAATCCGACGACTTCGGCCGGGTTTGAACCCACGACCTTGGGCACAGAAGCTCAGCATGCTACCAACTACACTGCCGTAGCCTATGTTACTAACTCTGTCCTTCATTTTGAGGTTGAAGGCCCACGCCGCAGAGGATGACCGAAGCAGCGTTGGCAAGACACAATAAGTGACTTAAATATTACCGGCCTAAATCCAGCTGACGCACGAAACCGGACCAAATGGACGTCATTGACCCTAAAGCGGTTCCTGCACCTGCGAGAAGAAGAAGACTCTATATAATTCTATGAACTGACGGTGGTTTTGGGTCTGGGGGATGTGTATCGCGAAGATATGTCGACATTTTCTGGAGGTCACGACACTGTACCCATTGCAATTTCCTGTACCCATTTCCTAATGAAGTCTACCAAAATTCCACCCGATCATCGCCGGGCAAAGCAGGTAGTATTAGATACTATCCCCAGGGGCTCACAAATAATGGGGTGTGGCTGGTGACCATGGAATCCCAGCAGCGTTTGGACCAGGCTCCTCTCTGCTGCCTTCCGGTTGTTCGTATTGAGCCTACCGATCCAGAGTTCTTGAGTACTATTTCTGTCTCAGTCAAGATATTTAGTTTTATCATTTCAAGTGATCTTGTCGACTTCATCATTATGCTTAGGTCTAACGTTATGCGTTACGGTTACGGCGTGTATGACGTCATCATGTTGTTCAGTGCATATGCACGGAGTCGGAGTTTAATCCTGGGGTCTGGCGGTATGCGATACGGAGACGGCGAGTGCGCGACGTCATGAAGCAGAGTGCACGGGAAGCCTAAGTTAATGGGTAATGGAGTCTGTTGAAAGAATCCTGGGGCTTCTCGAGCGAAGCGAGAAGCCCTCCTGAGCCTTTCTAACATGTGTAGCATTTGTAGCATGCGTCATTTGAAATGATATAAAGTCTAGTCTCTCAGACTGACTGTATCTCTTTGTCTGAGGATTGGAACTGTGTACACTATGCGTTATGAGGTAGAACTGAGAAGGTGGTCAGTTCGATTCCCACCTCAGCTCTCCGTGATTTCCTTCTGTCACTTACTTCAATTTCCGGCAAATATCGGGACGGTCGCCCCTCGCCACAGTTACAAACACAGACACTACGATAATATAGACTTATGTTTGAGTCTTCAGTTCTTTGACTGGTTTGATGCAGCCCTCCATGGTTCCCCGACCTGAGCTAATCGTTTCAACTCCACGTAGCTACCACAGCTTACATCCAAGGCAATCTATTTAACATTCTCCCACCCAGGGACTCACATCTAGTGGGACGTGGGTTGGCGACCACGGGATCCCTGCTGAGTCCGGCATTGCTTCCATTTACTTGTGCCAGGCTCCCCTCCGTCGTCTTTCCTGTCGACCCCTCTTGGTTAACCCTTGTTCTCTTCCGACCCCGACGGTATTAGGATATCCGAGGCCTAGGGAGTCTTTCACTTTCCCGCCTTTATTGGCCCTTGTCTCATCTTTCCTGATGCCCTCATTCTTCGGGGGTCAGCCTTCTTTTTCTTTTGATGTTATATCCTACCTTCTGCACAAAGCCCACTAGGAGGCAGGGTGTATGTAGCCCCACCACTACTGGTACACCCTGGATATTGCTACACCCTCAGGGGCTCACGGCTGGTGAGTTTCGGAGTTGGTGACCCCGAGGGATTCCTGAGCTGGGTCCGTTTTGTCCCCTTTTTTTCTCTGACCTTATGGCGGGCCATCTCCTCTTTCCGTTTCCTATCCGCCTTTCATGGCTCTCCTTCCTTCCAAGGCCCTCAATCCTCATTCTTCGAGGGTTGAGGGCATTTCTTTTCCTCCTGTCCTTTATTTGCCTTATCCTTTATTTGTTTACCATTTATTCTTCTAGTATGTAAGTTTGTAGCTAGTATTAGTTATAGTTTTGATTCTCATTTCTTCTTTGACTATCACCCAAACCATTAGGGGGCGATAACCTAGATGTTGGGCCCCTTAAAACAACAATAAATTATCATCATCATCTCTCCCCTCCCAGTCGTCTTAATACCTCTTCATGTGTTACCCTATCTACCCATCTGATCTTCATCATTCTCCTGTATCACCACATTTCAAACACTTCTATTGTTCACCTTTCTGCTGCGTCAACAGTCCACGTATCACTTCCATAGAGCGCCACGCTCCATACAAAGGCTTTAAAAAATAATGTTCTAATACCTTAATCTATATTTGATGTCAATAGAATTATTTTCTGTAGAAATACTTCCCTTGCCTGAGCCACCGTAATTTGTATATCCTCTTTGCTTTGTCCGAGTTATCAGACTAATTCTACACACATTCAAGTACACGGGACAAAAATGACCACGATGACAAGTTCCTCAAATGAAATAATATTAATAATAACAACTACCAAAACCCACTGCATTTCTCGGTCAAGTGGGCATGGAGTTCATAGTGTATGTGCGATTAAACTCTAAGACCACATCGTGGCGCAGTGACTAGCATTGTTAACTGGTACCCCCGAGTTATCGGGTTCGATCCCCGGCTCTGCCAAGAATTAAAAAGTCTAGGTATGGTCTGGTACGGTGTCTCCCTGCCTCGTGATGCAAAGTGGGAACCTGCCGGATTCTATGGCAGGAGGAGGAATGAAACGGAACTGGCCACCCTACCACACGCAAACTCTGGCTCGGGATGACTGGTTAGTGATCCCTTGACAAAGTCAAGGACTGCAATTCAGGTGACCTACGTCCCTGGGGGGGATATGGCAATCTAAAAAAATATTAAACTCTGCATTGCTCAGACATGGGCAGAGTAGTGGCCTACACTTTGTGACGTCACGCTAATAGGGCTGTCATTGGAGCACTCGCGCACAGTTCAAGTCCAACCAGTCCGTCAAGCATTCCAATACCAACACAGTTTCTTCACATAATATATCAGGGAAATGCAACAAAAGAGCTTTAAATACTGTGACATATATCAGGGTAGATCAGGAAAAATCGTTGGGAAGTCATCATCAGCAAATTTTGGTCTTATTCTAGTTACAGTTAGGATAGAACCGTCTGATCACTTTGTAGTATCTACCCGAATTATGTGGTTTTCTGAAAAATGCTTAATGCAATCGCAAAAACGTTGACCTGGTCGAAAATCAGCTCCATGTCTACGAATCCACCTTCATTCGTTTCTAGAGAAAAGGCAAATTTTGAGATGGTTCCCCCTTTATTGTAGTGATAAATGGATCAGCTTCCCGGCACAAAATACATTTTTCCCATTTTACAGGAAAGAGCCTGTGACAAAATAAATGAGTTAAGAGAATCCAATGCACTATAATTTAAAATTAACAAATTGGTATTTAATAAATCGTATTTTAATGGATAAAACTCACTACAAATACTGAACACTGCATTGAAAGTACACAATCACTCGGACTACCTGCCAGTGGTTGTTTTCGGAACACCAAGCATCACAACTGAAGTTATAACAGTGCAGCCATGCAACATTGTGATACATACAAAAAAGTTTTCCGACTCGTTTAGTAAATTAATAATAGCCTAACTAGTTGATACCCGCCAAAACATGACGGTCATTTGGAAAATATTTACTGATGGATTCTCTTTCATGCATTTTTTGAACGATTACTTTTTGACACTGTTGCAACTTTAAGGGCGTCGAAAGATCAACTTCGCAACATATAACTGCCCATGACTGAAACCTTGATGAGGCAAATAGAGACCTACACGTTCCAGAGTATCCCCTTTAGCTTTATTGATTGTGATAATTAGGGCCCGGATGTTGATGCCCTTAAAATTCTCTTAAAATGACCCCATTTAAAAAAAATACCTAAAAATTATCATTAAAACTTACCTAAAAATGATCAATTTCATGATTGTCTTGTACAAATAATGGTTCGAATAACAAAAATTCTCAGTATAATTAGTGTAAACTAATAGATTAACAATACGTCATTTTCATTTCTACTACAAAGTGAAAAAATATATTTCTAAATAAACATACCTTAGTTAGCGTTGCAATACACCACCATCGTCATCCTCAAGTTATCAAAGGTGAAGGAACGGCGGTTGTCAGCTAATACTGTTTTATATTTCGAGAAACTTCTCTCCACTTCCACTGATGTAATAGGAGCATATTTGAAAAACACTATGTCACTGGCTGTTAAATCCTCTTCAAAAATGTCAATTCTGAAGTCTTCTCCCGACAAAATACTAGCTATTTGACACACTGTCTGATACCCTTTATTCTTGTCCAATAAAAATTTTATTTTCTGTCTGACTGAGTCCCCAATCTCACCTTTTACATGTTAGTAGGTAATATAGGCCGAAGCTGGCACAGGGGCTAATGGGCAAGATGGCCGCCGCGCGCAATCACTCTATGTTATTCTTATGGAGGGGTCATTCAGAGCTGGCACAGTGGCTAATGGGCAAAATGGCCGCCACGCCCTGAGACCGTGAATGACGTCACAGAGAGAGGTCGGCCGTGTACTTGCTAAATGGAATATTTATTATTAATATTATTATTATTATTATTAGGTAATTATTAATTGATCATGTGCAATTCAGACCAGCCTTATATTGTCCACTTTTGGTGTAGTTGCTAGCATTTTAGCTGTTTCCCTACAGGTGTGGGTTTCATTCCCGCCTCAACCAAGACATTTTATTCTGGGCTGAGAGCTGGAATGGGGTACACTCAGCCTCATGAGGTGAAAGTAAGAAAACGTGGGGTTTCATTCATACCCCAGCCATTCCGCCTAATCCAACTTTACCTAACCTACCCTAACCTAACTTAACCTAACCTAACTTCGCCTAACCTAACCTAACCTAACCTAACAAACATTATTTAACCTAACCTAACCTAGCCTAACTTCAAAGTGAGAGCAAATATGAGAGCAAATGTGAGAGCACACATAATAAACTAAGTTATAACCTAACCTAACCTAACTTCACCTAACCTAACCTACCTTCAAAGTGAGTGCAAAAGTGAGTGCAAAAGTGGGTGCAAGAGTGGGTGCAAAAGTGGGGTGCAAAAGTGAGTACAAGAGTGAGTGCAAGAGTGGGTGCAAAAGTGGGTGCAAGAGTGGGTGCAAGAGTGGGTGCAAAAGTGGGTGCAAAAGTGAGTGCAAGAGTGGGTGCAAAAGTGAGTGCAAAAGTGGGAGCAAAAAAGTGGGAGCAAAGAGTGGGAGCAAAAATTGGGAGCAAAAAGTGGGAGCAAATAAGTAAGAGCAAATGGGAGAAACCTCAGAAACCTCATTTAAATATTTTAGATTCAACATTTTAACATTTTACATTTTAACATTTTAGATTTTTGATTTTTCATTTTACATTTTGTTTTGATTTTACTTTTTACATTTTAGATTTTTTGTATTTTAGATTTTAGTTTTTTTAGATGTTACACTTTCAATTTAAGATTTTTTGATTTTAGATTTTACATTTTACATTTTCCGAAAAGAGTTAACTACAAGGTCACATACCTAACCTCACCAAACCTAAATTTACCAAACCTAACTTAAGCTAATTCAAAGGCTAATGCACATACACAAAGTATATAAGGGCACATGCAACTAGCCTTATGCTAGTCTTATAGGCTACTGTACAACATGATCACTACCCCAACCGGTTTTTTTTTTTTCATTTTGTTGTTTTCTCATTTGTCAATTTTCCAATTTCCCATTTTCAGTTTTTTTTAATGTCAGTTTTAAGTTTTTCAATTTCATAATATGGAGACATGGATTTTGCATTTCGTTGTTTACACATTTGCCAATTTTCCAATTTCCCATTTTCGTTTTTTGTTAATGTCAGTTTTAAGGTTTTCAATTTCATAATATGGAAACATGGATTTTGCATTTTGTTGTTTACACATTTATTAATTTCACAATTTCCCATGTACAGTTTTTAAAATGTCAGTTTAAAGTTTTTCAATATCATGATATAGAACCATGGATTTTCCAATTTGTTGTTATACATTATTTGTCAATTTACCAAATTCCCATTTACAGTTTTTAAAATTTCAGTTTAATGTTTTTTCTATTTTGTCAATATGGAATCATGGATTTTCCAATTTGTGTTTTACATGTTCATTTTGCATTAGGAGTGGGGAGAGGCGGGTAGTAATTAGAAATGTACAAGCAGTGGCCATAAAATATTTTTATTTTAAATACATGTACACTATTTACACATAATACATTTTTATATATATTCTTTTTTGTTATAAATTGTACAGTTGTTTTTATTTTGTTTTCTATTTATATATTTTTTAAATTATGAATACCATTTTTTATTTTTGTAGTGTTATTGTTTTATTTCCTAAATTGTTTTATGTATTTGCTAGTTGCAGGCAGAAGATTTTGAAATTCATAACTTAACTCTTTAAGCATGGTCAATGATTGAGTAATGACCATAGGCATGTGTACCTATACCATCAGCATCAATCACTCTTTTATCATCACCAGGACACAAAGCAATTTTGTTTAGTCTTATAGATGATATGTCATGTTGTTTATAAGCGATAATGTTCATTGGTATTCTTTTTACATTGTTGTTCATGACACAATCCTTATAATCTTGAAAGCTTATACAATTTTTGACAACCCCTTTGCTAATACCTTTAATCTTTTTGATTTCTTTACCATTTATGTCTAAAGCGTACATTTTAGCTCTAAGTCCAACAAATGCTTTTATAATTTGTCCACAAGCCTCGTCTTTAAATTTCCCCAACGTTTTCTTATTTGATGTAGAGTAACATATGTGATTAGTAGGATAATCTGATGTGTCCAGGTGTTCTAGGAAATCCAACTTGTCTTGATATACATTTGGGGTGTTAACCAAATAAATGAACGAGTCGGTATCCATATACATGAGTTTAAGATTGTTCATTCCATAATAGGGTAGCAGGACATCATAGTGGTGGGAATACATTAGAGTTTTTGAAATATCCAGTATACACATTCCAATATATATAGGCTTATTGAATACAATGTTACGTTTAGCCATGTGGAAAGCAGCTAGGTTGGGACCATAAATTGTTCTGTCGATGAATGTTGGTTTAGCTATTAGCTTTTCTGCCTTTTTGCTGTCAGTCACAAGACGTATGTCTATTCTTTTACGGATATTTTCCATTGTTTTCCCAAAAATGGCATTGTTGAATAATTTATACAGATTTTTCTCAAAATCATTTCTGGCTTGTTTTCGAAGGTTGTTATTAAAATCAACGTATGCCTTTAACCAAGGTCTTTGTTTAAACTTTAACACACGATGAATTTTTATCAATTTTATTCCATGATCTAAAGCCTGTTTTAATGCCATGTAGTGAACAACATATCGCCTTCGATTTCCAAGATGAGGAATTAGTTTTTTCAGAGACGAATCCTTAGGTTGTGTACACTCTGGTAGGAAAGGTAAATCGTTGTGTAGATCATGAAGGTCAGATGGGTAATCAACATCAACGTCTAGAATGTATCCCACAGGATCGTCGTTCTTTAGTTTTTCTAGATCAACAGTATCTGGAGAAACCCACTGAAATCCACCATAAGGAAGGGAGTGGCACATAGCCCACCCGTATTGGTTGTTGGCATCATCATAGGTAATAAACTGCGATGGTTTCTCAGAATCATAGGTTTCCATGTATTTATTGTTAGCTTCAGCATACCGATGAGACACCTGGCATATGCCTCCACGTATTCCAGACTCGATTAAAAGAATCTGATCGTAATCCTGTAGCAATTCCAGTTCAATGCCTGTGTAAAGGAGCATTGCCTCGAAACTTAAACCAGGCGAAGTAAAGAAGTGTGCAGCATCCACTCGGTGTGTTTCTAGTGTTTTGTTTCTAAACGTTTCAAAGCTGTCTGCAAGAAGGAGTACATCTGATGTTAGGTAGAGGTCACTATATTCCCCTAGAGTTTTAATGTTGAACTGTTTCCAGACATTTTTGGCATGTTCATAGTCTTCTTGACTAACATCTTCTTGACTTAATTTGTTAAAGAATGCCTCTTTTGGAGGTAAACACGTTTCACTTAACTTTTCCCATGAGTCAATGTAGTCATAACAAAATACCCCTTTACGAGTCATGAGCATTGCATTTTCTTTTCCAAAGTACTTGTCTGTTTCAGGGTATGATGTTAAGTTGGAAACTAAGTTTTCCAAACTACTCGGCATTAACCGAAACGTGTCCACAAATCTAAGCTTAACATTTCCTACATATTTGGTGAAGGAAATGTATTTTTCCTTGGAGTTAGCGATAACATCCACTCTCTCAGTAGTACATCCTAATTGCTTTACAATGAAATTTGCGTCGTAGCCACTCATATTATGTAGAAATACAGGAACGGGGTTACGTGTTTTACACCTCAAATTACAGTTATTGTGAGCACTTCCACGGTATTCCCCTGTAATATGGCAATGGTCTCGAACTTTCCAATCCTCTTTGGTATACGGTTTTTGACACAAATAACAGGTTTCAGAACATTGGAACTCTGCTTCTTGATCCTCAGTTAAAGCCTTTGGAACATTTAAGCTGTAAAGGCGATCAATTTCATTAGCTATTGAAATCAAACAGACCATAAACTTTTCTGCAGCGTCAGGTCCACGATAAATAAGAGGTTGGCTTGGAAGGTTTGTCTTTATGTGTTCCACAGCAGGTGAGGGTTTAACGTATATACCAAAGCTCATAGGAACATGACTCTGGTATGGCACTGTATAACTTGCTTCAGGATTGGGTAGACATGTTTGATAGGGTAACAGTATACTTTCAAAATCAGCATAGATAACGTAAGGTATTCTCAGCATTTTTTCCACGTTTAAAAATTTGACAATGGGGTTTTTAATAGGCATTTCAACCCTAGCAATGTCATGCTGGACGCACAAAGCTCTATGTTCTTTCAATTTTTCTATTCCTTGTTGACCATATCGATTATCGAAGTGAGTAAAACACCGTTTACACGTATATATCTTATGTCCATGGTGAGTAATCTGATGTCCTACTAGTTTATCAAAATCTTTGATAAAGACGTAGTGGTTCTGGCCGGATGATGAACTTAGCAGAAGGAGGTCACGATGGTCTTGCATCTCTTGATCCACAACCTTTAGAGGGAACAGTTTATTGTTTTGTTCCAATCCAAATACATTAATGGATATATCGTTGGCTTTTTCAAATTTGGGAATGTCAACTAGCGATGTAGGAAACGATATTACAGAAAAATCATACTTGTTGTCCAGGTCCTTGTATTTACTAATGCGATGAGCATTCTTTTTAACCAGTTTTGCTAAAATGGCATACATAAAACACTTTTCATCATTCAAATTTTCAGGATTAATGCAGGCTTTTCTTGCTTGTATAGCTGCTGGTAATGGAATATATGTGCTTCCACGCAAGGGATTGTACTTATTTATTTTCAATCGTACTCCTTCCACTGCTAACAAAGCCCAATTACTGCCTTTTAGCTCAGATTCTTCCATTTCCGTAGTTAACTTTGTAAATTGTGTTTCCAAGAAACTACTTAAGTCCGTTTCCAAAAATAGGGCCTGATTTCGTGTTTTAAATGCACGATCTGTAATTTCATTGGTAGATGTATGAATGAATCTACATTCAGCCACAAGATTAACTTTTATCGACTTGTGCATTGCTAGTTCTTTCTGCATAGCTTGTATTATTTGCTGTTTGGACTCTTTAAGGTATGAATTTAAATCCTTGCACGTATCGCAACGAATGAAATAGGATTTAAGTCGACCTTCAAAAGATGTCTCATATTCAATAAGTCCATTTTTGTCAGGGACCAATGACAGTAGGTAATGTTTTGTAGGCTCTGCCTTTTGTCTTTTAGCTGCCGACACAACATTACAACATTCTTCATGACGACGTCCATTGTAGGCATTGTTGAATGTACTACCACAGGTCTTGCACTCATGAAATTCACCACACGATACTTCATGTCGCTTCCTATGATAGTCTCGAAGAAAAGTCTTTCCACACTCTTTACACATATAGCTAGGAATGGCTTCTTCCATTATGAATGTTGATTTCTGCAAACAGCTGCTTACTGCGTATCACAGGGCTAGAGGTTGGTCAGTGAGACGGTCTTTCACGATGTGAACACCGTGAGAGGTAGTAGTCAACTAGTGATATTCTTGTGAAGGGTCCACTAATATACCCCTAGTCTAGACCAACAGCTCTTTACAGCGTATGACAAGGCTGTATACTGGACAGTGAGACGGTCTTTCACGATGTGAACACTGTAACAAGTAGTAGTCAACTGATTATATACTTGCTAAGGGTTCTCTAATATACAATAGTCAAGACCAACAGCTACTTACTGAGTAGTACAAGGCTGTACAATAGTTGTTTTGACAGTCTTTCACGATGTGGTCACTGTGGATGGTAGTAGTCAACTGATGATATTCTTGATAAGGGTCCTCTAATGTACCCCTGGTTAAGGGTAACAGCTGTTCACTGCTTATGACAAGGCTAAAGACTGGTTGCTTCAACGGTCTTTCACAATGTAAACACTGTGACAGGTAGTAGTCAACTGAAAATATTCTTATGGCCTACTCAAGGTTATCAGGTACTTACTGCATATCAAAAGGCTGTACACTCATGTGTGTTAGGCACTCTTTCTTGCTAAGGACCCCAATATTCCCTACACAAGGCTATACATGTTAGTTCTAAACACTTAGTGGTTAATTGTATATTCAATTTTTGTACAAAGCATATACGAGCACGTTTTTATGAGGTAAAACTTTACCAAATAGTCAAATGCGACACGCAAAGTATGTTGCCGCTATCTAGCAGTGACTATGAGAACTACTTGACCGACCAGCATGCTACCTAGCGCTCCATTTCAATACTCGCTCACTGAACGAACAGCATGCTATCTAGCGGTCGATATCAATACTCACTCAATTACCAGCCTGCTACCTATCGGTCAATATAACAACTCACTCAACTACCAGCATGCTACATGGCTTTTTTGGTCAGTTTTTGTTGGCTTTTGTATTAGCTTTTTTATATTTGCTCTTGTTTGTTGGGGGCTTATTTGGTCTTGGAAAGTATGTCAGTCCTTTTTTATGGCTGCATATTGCTTACAGCCATGATTGTAAGCAGCAACAACAACAACAACACACAAAATTCCCAAAAAAAAACGAAAGTACTCTAAGTTTTATCAATGACTCTCAACTCTTACACTTACCTCTATCCCATGCATAGTCAAAAATTAGTGTATTTTTCAAATTTTTCAAAAAATATTTGGAAAGTAGGCTATATCATTAAACTAAAAATCCTGAAAAGACATATGTTAACTCCAACACCTACTTCTATACCCCTCTCAGTCCAAAAATAGTGTATTTTTCAAATTTTCCAAAAACATATTTCCAAAAAGGGTTATATTTCCGAAATTAAAAAGTTAACAAAAATGCTTGTTTGACATAAATGAATGGCCTTTGCCTCCTCTACCACTGTACCAAGTCCCAGGTCTCCAGGACAAAAAAAATTAAAATTTTTAAAAAGGGTTTTATTTCCAAAATTAGGAATTTTACAAACACATTTGTCTGACGTAAATCAATGGCCTTTACCCCCTCTACCCCCCCCCCCCACACTAAGTCACATGTCTCTAGGACAACAAAAATAAAATTTTGAAAATGGGCTTATATTTCCAAAATTAGGAATTTTACAAAAACGTTTGTCTGACGTAAATCAATGGTCTTTACCCCCCTATATCCCCATACCAAGTCTCAGGTCTCTAGGTCAACAAAAATAAAATTTTGAAAAAATGGTCACTATTTTGGAAACTAGGAATTCTACGAAAAAGTTTGTTTAACATAAATGAAAGGTCTCTACCCCCTCTACCTGTAAACCAAGTCCCAGGTCTGTAGAACAAAAATGAAAAACGTTCAACTGGGAAAGTAGGCGATTTTTCATAAAACTAAACATTCTAAAAAGTGTTCTATGGGCTTAAAAGAATGGCCTCTATGTCCTTTATTTTTTTAAATAAAACATTTTAATTTTTTACACTTTTTTGAAAAAAGTTCAATTTTTAAAATTCTATATTTTGGAAACTAGTAATTCTACAAAAAACCTTCTTTGACATAATTTAATGGCCCTGACCCCATCTACCACCAAAATAAATTTCAAGTCTCTAGAATGAAAAATAACAGTAGTGGAGTGGTGGTGCTTCTAACCAGTGTCATGGCCGCCGCGTGACTTGTACAGTCTGGTACAAATAAAATGGGTGGGTTAGAAGCACCACCACTCCATTACTGTTATTTTTCATTCTAGAGACTTGAAATTTATTTTGGTGGTAGATGGGGTCAGGGCCATTAAATTATGTCAAAGAAGGTTTTTTTGTAGAATTACTAGTTTCCAAAATATAGAATTTTAAAAATTGAACTTTTTTCAAAAAAGTGTAAAAAATTAAAATGTTTTATTTAAAAAAATAAAGGACATAGAGGCCATTCTTTTAAGCCCATAGAACACTTTTTAGAATGTTTAGTTTTATGAAAAATCGCCTACTTTCCCAGTTGAACGTTTTTCATTTTTGTTCTACAGACCTGGGACTTGGTTTACAGGTAGAGGGGGTAGAGACCTTTCATTTATGTTAAACAAACTTTTTCGTAGAATTCCTAGTTTCCAAAATAGGGACCATTTTTTCAAAATTTTATTTTTGTTGACCTAGAGACCTGAGACTTGGTATGGGGATATAGGGGGGTAAAGACCATTGATTTACGTCAGACAAACGTTTTTGTAAAATTCCTAATTTTGGAAATATAAGCCCATTTTCAAAATTTTATTTTTGTTGTCCTAGAGACATGTGACTTAGTGTGGGGGGGGGGGGTAGAGGGGGTAAAGGCCATTGATTTACGTCAGACAAATGTGTTTGTAAAATTCCTAATTTTGGAAATAAAACCCTTTTTAAAAAATTTTAATTTTTTTTGTCCTGGAGACCTGGGACTTGGTACAGTGGTAGAGGAGGCAAAGGCCATTCATTTATGTCAAACAAGCATTTTTGTTAACTTTTTAATTTCGGAAATATAACCCTTTTTGGAAATATGTTTTTGGAAAATTTGAAAAATACACTATTTTTGGACTGAGAGGGGTATAGAAGTAGGTGTTGGAGTTAACATATGTCTTTTCAGGATTTTTAGTTTAATGATATAGCCTACTTTCCAAATATTTTTTGAAAAATTTGAAAAATACACTAATTTTTGACTATGCATGGGATAGAGGTAAAAAAAAAAAGCTTGTAGTTTAACGTGACCGTTAATCGCGAGATCATGAGCCACGGGACCTCCTTTTTACGTGGAATCCGAACCACAGGACATGGCATTTCACTTCGAAAATCTCACATGCATTGACCGGGAATCGAACCCGGACCGCCTTGGTGAGAGGCATACAGCTAGACCGCTGAGCCACCACGCCCCCGGATAGAGGTAAGTGTAAGAGTTGAGAGTCATTGATAAAACTTAGAGTACTTTCGTTTTTTTTTTGGAATTTTGTGTGTTGTTGTTGTTGTTGCTGCTTACAATCATGGCTGTAAGCAATATGCAGCCATAAAAAAGGACTGACATACTTTCCAAGACCAAATAAGCCCCCAACAAACAAGAGCAAATATAAAAAAGCTAATACAAAAGCCAACAAAAGCCAACAAAAAGCCAACAAAAACTGACCAAAAAAGCCATGTAGCATGCTGGTAGTTGAGTGAGTTGTTATATTGACCGATAGGTAGCAGGCTGGTAATTGAGTGAGTATTGATATCGACCGCTAGATAGCATGCTGTTCGTTCAGTGAGCGAGTATTGAAATGGAGCGCTAGGTAGCATGCTGGTCGGTCAAGTAGTTCTCATAGTCACTGCTAGATAGCGGCAACATACTTTGCGTGTCGCATTTGACTATTTGGTAAAGTTTTACCTCATAAAAACGTGCTCGTATATGCTTTGTACAAAAATTGAATATACAATTAACCACTAAGTGTTTAGAACTAACATGTATAGCCTTGTGTAGGGAATATTGGGGTCCTTAGCAAGAAAGAGTGCCTAACACACATGAGTGTACAGCCTTTTGATATGCAGTAAGTACCTGATAACCTTGAGTAGGCCATAAGAATATTTTCAGTTGACTACTACCTGTCACAGTGTTTACATTGTGAAAGACCGTTGAAGCAACCAGTCTTTAGCCTTGTCATAAGCAGTGAACAGCTGTTACCCTTAACCAGGGGTACATTAGAGGACCCTTATCAAGAATATCATCAGTTGACTACTACCATCCACAGTGACCACATCGTGAAAGACTGTCAAAACAACTATTGTACAGCCTTGTACTACTCAGTAAGTAGCTGTTGGTCTTGACTATTGTATATTAGAGAACCCTTAGCAAGTATATAATCAGTTGACTACTACTTGTTACAGTGTTCACATCGTGAAAGACCGTCTCACTGTCCAGTATACAGCCTTGTCATACGCTGTAAAGAGCTGTTGGTCTAGACTAGGGGTATATTAGTGGACCCTTCACAAGAATATCACTAGTTGACTACTACCTCTCACGGTGTTCACATCGTGAAAGACCGTCTCACTGACCAACCTCTAGCCCTGTGATACGCAGTAAGCAGCTGTTTGCAGAAATCAACATTCATAATGGAAGAAGCCATTCCTAGCTATATGTGTAAAGAGTGTGGAAAGACTTTTCTTCGAGACTATCATAGGAAGCGACATGAAGTATCGTGTGGTGAATTTCATGAGTGCAAGACCTGTGGTAGTACATTCAACAATGCCTACAATGGACGTCGTCATGAAGAATGTTGTAATGTTGTGTCGGCAGCTAAAAGACAAAAGGCAGAGCCTACAAAACATTACCTACTGTCATTGGTCCCTGACAAAAATGGACTTATTGAATATGAGACATCTTTTGAAGGTCGACTTAAATCCTATTTCATTCGTTGCGATACGTGCAAGGATTTAAATTCATACCTTAAAGAGTCCAAACAGCAAATAATACAAGCTATGCAGAAAGAACTAGCAATGCACAAGTCGATAAAAGTTAATCTTGTGGCTGAATGTAGATTCATTCATACATCTACCAATGAAATTACAGATCGTGCATTTAAAACACGAAATCAGGCCCTATTTTTGGAAACGGACTTAAGTAGTTTCTTGGAAACACAATTTACAAAGTTAACTACGGAAATGGAAGAATCTGAGCTAAAAGGCAGTAATTGGGCTTTGTTAGCAGTGGAAGGAGTACGATTGAAAATAAATAAGTACAATCCCTTGCGTGGAAGCACATATATTCCATTACCAGCAGCTATACAAGCAAGAAAAGCCTGCATTAATCCTGAAAATTTGAATGATGAAAAGTGTTTTATGTATGCCATTTTAGCAAAACTGGTTAAAAAGAATGCTCATCGCATTAGTAAATACAAGGACCTGGACAACAAGTATGATTTTTCTGTAATATCGTTTCCTACATCGCTAGTTGACATTCCCAAATTTGAAAAAGCCAACGATATATCCATTAATGTATTTGGATTGGAACAAAACAATAAACTGTTCCCTCTAAAGGTTGTGGATCAAGAGATGCAAGACCATCGTGACCTCCTTCTGCTAAGTTCATCATCCGGCCAGAACCACTACGTCTTTATCAAAGATTTTGATAAACTAGTAGGACATCAGATTACTCACCATGGACATAAGATATATACGTGTAAACGGTGTTTTACTCACTTCGATAATCGATATGGTCAACAAGGAATAGAAAAATTGAAAGAACATAGAGCTTTGTGCGTCCAGCATGACATTGCTAGGGTTGAAATGCCTATTAAAAACCCCATTGTCAAATTTTTAAACGTGGAAAAAATGCTGAGAATACCTTACGTTATCTATGCTGATTTTGAAAGTATACTGTTACCCTATCAAACATGTCTACCCAATCCTGAAGCAAGTTATACAGTGCCATACCAGAGTCATGTTCCTATGAGCTTTGGTATATACGTTAAACCCTCACCTGCTGTGGAACACATAAAGACAAACCTTCCAAGCCAACCTCTTATTTATCGTGGACCTGACGCTGCAGAAAAGTTTATGGTCTGTTTGATTTCAATAGCTAATGAAATTGATCGCCTTTACAGCTTAAATGTTCCAAAGGCTTTAACTGAGGATCAAGAAGCAGAGTTCCAATGTTCTGAAACCTGTTATTTGTGTCAAAAACCGTATACCAAAGAGGATTGGAAAGTTCGAGACCATTGCCATATTACAGGGGAATACCGTGGAAGTGCTCACAATAACTGTAATTTGAGGTGTAAAACACGTAACCCCGTTCCTGTATTTCTACATAATATGAGTGGCTACGACGCAAATTTCATTGTAAAGCAATTAGGATGTACTACTGAGAGAGTGGATGTTATCGCTAACTCCAAGGAAAAATACATTTCCTTCACCAAATATGTAGGAAATGTTAAGCTTAGATTTGTGGACACGTTTCGGTTAATGCCGAGTAGTTTGGAAAACTTAGTTTCCAACTTAACATCATACCCTGAAACAGACAAGTACTTTGGAAAAGAAAATGCAATGCTCATGACTCGTAAAGGGGTATTTTGTTATGACTACATTGACTCATGGGAAAAGTTAAGTGAAACGTGTTTACCTCCAAAAGAGGCATTCTTTAACAAATTAAGTCAAGAAGATGTTAGTCAAGAAGACTATGAACATGCCAAAAATGTCTGGAAACAGTTCAACATTAAAACTCTAGGGGAATATAGTGACCTCTACCTAACATCAGATGTACTCCTTCTTGCAGACAGCTTTGAAACGTTTAGAAACAAAACACTAGAAACACACCGAGTGGATGCTGCACACTTCTTTACTTCGCCTGGTTTAAGTTTCGAGGCAATGCTCCTTTACACAGGCATTGAACTGGAATTGCTACAGGATTACGATCAGATTCTTTTAATCGAGTCTGGAATACGTGGAGGCATATGCCAGGTGTCTCATCGGTATGCTGAAGCTAACAATAAATACATGGAAACCTATGATTCTGAGAAACCATCGCAGTTTATTACCTATGATGATGCCAACAACCAATACGGGTGGGCTATGTGCCACTCCCTTCCTTATGGTGGATTTCAGTGGGTTTCTCCAGATACTGTTGATCTAGAAAAACTAAAGAACGACGATCCTGTGGGATACATTCTAGACGTTGATGTTGATTACCCATCTGACCTTCATGATCTACACAACGATTTACCTTTCCTACCAGAGTGTACACAACCTAAGGATTCGTCTCTGAAAAAACTAATTCCTCATCTTGGAAATCGAAGGCGATATGTTGTTCACTACATGGCATTAAAACAGGCTTTAGATCATGGAATAAAATTGATAAAAATTCATCGTGTGTTAAAGTTTAAACAAAGACCTTGGTTAAAGGCATACGTTGATTTTAATAACAACCTTCGAAAACAAGCCAGAAATGATTTTGAGAAAAATCTGTATAAATTATTCAACAATGCCATTTTTGGGAAAACAATGGAAAATATCCGTAAAAGAATAGACATACGTCTTGTGACTGACAGCAAAAAGGCAGAAAAGCTAATAGCTAAACCAACATTCATCGACAGAACAATTTATGGTCCCAACCTAGCTGCTTTCCACATGGCTAAACGTAACATTGTATTCAATAAGCCTATATATATTGGAATGTGTATACTGGATATTTCAAAAACTCTAATGTATTCCCACCACTATGATGTCCTGCTACCCTATTATGGAATGAACAATCTTAAACTCATGTATATGGATACCGACTCGTTCATTTATTTGGTTAACACCCCAAATGTATATCAAGACAAGTTGGATTTCCTAGAACACCTGGACACATCAGATTATCCTACTAATCACATATGTTACTCTACATCAAATAAGAAAACGTTGGGGAAATTTAAAGACGAGGCTTGTGGACAAATTATAAAAGCATTTGTTGGACTTAGAGCTAAAATGTACGCTTTAGACATAAATGGTAAAGAAATCAAAAAGATTAAAGGTATTAGCAAAGGGGTTGTCAAAAATTGTATAAGCTTTCAAGATTATAAGGATTGTGTCATGAACAACAATGTAAAAAGAATACCAATGAACATTATCGCTTCTAAACAACATGACATATCATCTATAAGACTAAACAAAATTGCTTTGTGTCCTGGTGATGATAAAAGAGTGATTGATGCTGATGGTATAGGTACACATGCCTATGGTCATTACTCAATCATTGACCATGCTTAAAGAGTTAAGTTATGAATTTCAAAATCTTCTGCCTGCAACTAGCAAATACATAAAACAATTTAGGAAATAAAACAATAACACTACAAAAATAAAAAATGGTATTCATAATTTAAAAAATATATAAATAGAAAACAAAATAAAAACAACTGTACAATTTATAACAAAAAAGAATATATATAAAAATGTATTATGTGTAAATAGTGTACAGGTATTTAAAATAAAAATATTTTATGGCCACTGCTTGTACATTTCTAATTACTACCCGCCTCTCCCCACTCCTAATGCAAAATGAACATGTAAAACACAAATTGGAAAATCCATGATTCCATATTGACAAAATAGAAAAAACATTAAACTGAAATTTTAAAAACTGTAAATGGGAATTTGGTAAATTGACAAATAATGTATAACAACAAATTGGAAAATCCATGGTTCTATATCATGATATTGAAAAACTTTAAACTGACATTTTAAAAACTGTACATGGGAAATTGTGAAATTAATAAATGTGTAAACAACAAAATGCAAAATCCATGTTTCCATATTATGAAATTGAAAACCTTAAAACTGACATTAACAAAAAACGAAAATGGGAAATTGGAAAATTGGCAAATGTGTAAACAACGAAATGCAAAATCCATGTCTCCATATTATGAAATTGAAAAACTTAAAACTGACATTAAAAAAAAACTGAAAATGGGAAATTGGAAAATTGACAAATGAGAAAACAACAAAATGAAAAAAAAAACCCCGGTTGGGGTAGTGATCATGTTGTACAGTAGCCTATAAGACTAGCATAAGGCTAGTTGCATGTGCCCTTATATACTTTGTGTATGTGCATTAGCCTTTGAATTAGCTTAAGTTAGGTTTGGTAAATTTAGGTTTGGTGAGGTTAGGTATGTGACCTTGTAGTTTACTCTTTTCGGAAAATGTAAAATGTAAAATCTAAAATCAAAAAATCTTAAATTGAAAATGTAACATCTAAAAAAACTAAAATCTAAAATACAAAAAATCTAAAATGTAAAAAGTAAAATCAAAACAAAATGTAAAATGAAAAATCAAAAATCTAAAATGTTAAAATGTAAAATGTTAAAATGTTGAATCTAAAATATTTAAATGAGGTTTCTGAGGTTTCTCCCATTTGCTCTTACTTATTTGCTCCCACTTTTTGCTCCCAATTTTTGCTCCCACTCTTTGCTCCCACTTTTTTGCTCCCACTTTTGCACTCACTTTTGCACCCACTCTTGCACTCACTTTTGCACCCACTTTTGCACCCACTCTTGCACCCACTTTTGCACCCACTTTTGCACCCACTCTTGCACTCACTTTTGTACTCACTTTTGCACCCCACTTTTGCACCCACTCTTGCACCCACTTTTGCACTCACTTTTGCACTCACTTTGAAGGTAGGTTAGGTTAGGTGAAGTTAGGTTAGGTTAGGTTATAACTTAGTTTATTATGTGTGCTCTCACATTTGCTCTCATATTTGCTCTCACTTTGAAGTTAGGCTAGGTTAGGTTAGGTTAAATAATGTTTGTTAGGTTAGGTTAGGTTAGGTTAGGTTAGGCGAAGTTAGGTTAGGTTAAGTTAGGTTAGGGTAGGTTAGGTAAAGTTGGATTAGGCGGAATGGCTGGGGTATGAATGAAACCCCACGTTTTCTTACTTTCACCTCATGAGGCTGAGTGTACCCCATTCCAGCTCTCAGCCCAGAATAAAATGTCTTGGTTGAGGCGGGAATGAAACCCACACCTGTAGGGAAACAGCTAAAATGCTAGCAACTACACCAAAAGTGGACAATATAAGGCTGGTCTGAATTGCACATGATCAATTAATAATTACCTAATAATAATAATAATAATATTAATAATAAATATTCCATTTAGCAAGTACACGGCCGACCTCTCTCTGTGACGTCATTCACGGTCTCAGGGCGTGGCGGCCATTTTGCCCATTAGCCACTGTGCCAGCTCTGAATGACCCCTCCATAAGAATAACATAGAGTGATTGCGCGCGGCGGCCATCTTGCCCATTAGCCCCTGTGCCAGCTTCGGCCTATATTACCTACTCATGTTTTATACAACCTTCAGCATTCCTGACTAACTCTATTGACTTGGCCAATAGCATGCCACTTTCTTCTAGGCAGGTTATGGTTTCTGGCAAAAATGAAAAATTTGATTTTATGCAAGCCAATTTACCTTCCATTTGAGGAACAGAAAACAGGTCCTGTGCACTCCCAATAGCCTTAGCATCTGTCCTATCAAAGCCATTCACTACTTCTCTCACTATGTGAAAATTGTCACAATAGTATATGCATGCAGTCAACCAGGTACCCCAGCGTGTTAAAACTGGTGCGGGGGGCAAAGCTACATCAGCGGCCTTGTCTTTGAAATATTTAGTGCGGGATGGTGCTTTGACAAAGACTTTCTTTACTGTGGAAACTAGTCTATCTCCTTGTGAAAATTATTATCGGACCTCTTCTGCAATTCGATGAAAAGCATGGGCCAGACAAGTAACATGCACCATCTTATTGTAAAAATGCTTTGATAGATTTTGCTACCTTTACCATGTTAGGTGCTGCATCTGTTAGGAAGAGGAGCACAATCTCATGTTGTATTCCCATAGGCCATATTAAACACATGGATTTATCGAACAGTTTGCATATCTGAGTGTGATTAACCACTTCCAAAACCTCTGAGGTCAGCAGAAAGGTTTACCCGGGGCTGTGTGTTTCTAGGGTCCCTATCACTACATTTCCTACATAACGTCCCTCTGAATCTGTAGTCTCGTCAATTGATGCGTAATTTTTTCCCATTCACACATTCACTTATTCGGTTAAACGTGTCTTCGTAACATTTTGATAGGTAGTTTTTACGCAATGTTGATTCGTCTGGAATAGTACGACCAGTGTGGCGTTCGAGGAAATCACTTAATTTAGGATTGCTTAGTTTTCCTAGTGGAATATTAGCACTAACAAACACTTCACATAATTCTTTATAAAAGGCAGATGATTTGTTATTTGATGTCGAAGCAGTTTCTTTTAACAGTAATTGAGACTTCTTCTTCTACTTCTACCTTATCCGATACGGACGTTGGCTACCACCATTGCTAACACCTTCTTATCCTGTGCAATCCTGAAGAGTTCCGTGGAAGACAGCCCAAATCACGTTCTTAAAATTATCCATCCAAGTTATTCGTCTACTTCCCGGTCCACGCTGACCTTCAATTTTACCCTGAAGTATAACTTGAGTAATTGAGACACTTTCCTTTTTTCCACATTTTCAAGACCTCGCAAATGTGTATCGCGCCCGACGTGTTCCTGTCCGGTGAACCGTTTATCTGCAGCGACTTTGATTTCGCACACTTTACAGAACAAAATAGTTCCATCAGTTGAGAATATGTTTTCACCGAAATCTGACACATACTGTTTTAAACGGCTTGCAGTTGACTGCTTTTGTTTTGGCATTTCAATTGCACTGCACAACAAAATGTCACACACCTACAACACAAACACACCTTAAAAGTCCTATAGTTGGCGGGTAGCTGAGTGAAAGATCCGACGTCAGAGCCTGCCAGAACTGTGAAGACTTCTAATAAAGATAAACTCGACACAAACCACATGGCGCTGAGGGGATTACCCCGTTTCTTTTCTCAGACTGACGCAATACTCACGTGCACGTGGAGAAATCAGTGACGCAAACCGTACACACAAATGCTTCGTCGAGAAAAATTAAATCAGCTGCGTAGATAAGAAACAAGTAATGAAAACAGATGAGCACTACAGAACTACAGTATGTAGTCATGTTACTCCAAGAATGTTAACACAGACATGTTTAGAAATACAGATACTAAAACATACATTTAAAATGAGCATTTAACCATATTCAATAAAAAATGACCTATAAACGTATAACACATGAAAAATGACCTAAAATGCCCCTAAATGTTAGAAAATGACTTTATTCTTCAAAATGTAGGAAAAATGCATTTTGATGACTTTTAAAAACCCCATATATCTAACATATTTATTGTAGAATACACTTAATTACCACTAAGCATCGTCTCCGTGCACTCAGAAAAAATATGACTTTTCATCAAAATCCGGGCCTTAGTGATAATGTACGCCAAGTGAATTGGAAATTGGAAAATTGAAATGTTTAATCGGAAGACGTTAAATCAAGTCGAAGGATTATAGCTATCTGCCCATTAAGTGATTTGCCTCCACATATGCGTACTCTAAAACTTTGAGCCATATTTCCCCCCTTTTTAATTCTCATAAACAAAGATCTCAGTAAGACGCGATAGGATCCGCCATTTCTCTGTTGGAATGGAGCCATTGTGCGCAGGCGCGGGAGCGACAAATAGACATTTTTCTTTAATAATTTGAAAAAAATACCCAAACATATATTTTTCTTTTAAAGACATTCTGAAAATCTACATGCCAAGAGCTCTCGTTAGACTGCATTATGAAGTCAATCGGTTTTCTCAATCTCGCGGTAACAAAAATCACCTTAGTGTTTTAAATATATTTAGATTGTTGAACACTTTTAACACGCGTTAGAAATACTACCTTGTGTGCACATAATTGCATTGAGTCTCATCCGAGTGTCGTGACGTCACATCAGGCCGGAACTTTCTGAAGGCCTCGGCTGGGTAGGGCTGAACTTGGCCAGCACTGCTTCACCTTACCCATTGCAGGGCCCTGCTGTGTAGGCATGCTGTATGGTCCGTGGCTTTCAGATTTAATCATGTAAAGCTTAAGCGTGTATCTTTGCGTTAGAAGCTCTTTGGAGCGGAGAAACGTGTGAGAAACAACGGAACGCACTTGGCGGGTGTCGCACTTCATTTGCATAGCTACCAACTTTATAGAGTTAGAGTGAACGTGACGTATAAAATGTGGACAGTCCCAACTTATCTTTGACCGTGTGAATAATTCATGACGACGAGACATCGATGTGACAGTAATTGTAGCCCCTTGCCCTGAGGGGCGCTCACAATACAGCCGCAAGGATATTCCTCAAGGATCAAGACTACACAACACCGACTTACAAAGAATGTATTCAATGATCATTCTTGTTTGTTAAAACCATTGTTGCTAGACTCGAACAGAGCATCTTGCAAACTGAATATTATTTTAACCTTCATTTCAATATGGTTTGTTTATTTATTGATTATTTCATTCATTCTTTCATTTATTTATTTGTTATTTATGTATTATTTTTTAATCGATTGTTCCCCTTTAGGAGAGCGATTGAACTTGAATACATGATTTCATCTTCTGGCGTTTTCCCGCCTCTCTTCCCAAAATCTTTTCATCCTCTCAGAATGCTCCTTCTTCCGCTCAGCTGTCCATTTTCTTCCAGGATGTCGTGACGGTCTCTGATCAAACTTAACATTTTTGATTTTATTCCTGCACTCGGTGCGGTCCTCAAGATTTTCAATGTTGACCTGTTGTAGGTCCCTCTGAACCTCTTGTCAGCCACTCCGTGCCACACTTACTGCGTGTTATAACGTTGAGCAATTTCTTCGCCGTTCTGAAATTTTCCATCCTGTAAATGTGTGCATAAAACTGTACTGGGCGTTTTCTGATTACTTCCGTTATCGTGTGGATCTTTTGGTAGAGTTCGCTTTGAGGTCTCTTCATCCAAATACCGATATTATTAACAGCCCCGTAAATCTTTCTGAGATTTTTTCTTTCCGGTTTTTCTATATCCTTAATTTTGGAATGACCGTCGATCACCATTGTTTCGGCTGCGTAAGTTGCTTTCGGAAGAATCACCGTTGTATAGTGCCATAATTTCGCGTCTAGCGAGATGCACTTCTTGTTGTAGTGAGCCCACGTTAGCTTGTAGGCCTTCTGTAGTTTGGTGATTCTTAGTTCATTGGCGATTCGGTTTAGTCCCGAGGAATGTATGATTTCACCAAGGTATTTAAAATGGGGGACTTGTGTTATTTTACCGTATTGTGTGATTAAAGATGAGTTATTTTCTGGCCGCCTTTCCTATAGTGGGTTTTTTCATAAG
Organism: Meconema thalassinum; assembly: GCA_946902985.2. Lineage (NCBI taxonomy): Eukaryota > Metazoa > Arthropoda > Insecta > Orthoptera > Tettigoniidae > Meconema > Meconema thalassinum. The sequence goes on from OX336394.1 coordinate 32,255,444, forward strand.
AAATGTGTAGTCCGGTTATTTGCGCAATTTCATGTAATTTTTCCACTGCGTGTATGGCTTCATGTCTGGTGTTAGTGATAATGGCAATATCGTCCGCAAATGCGATGCACTTGACTGTAAGACGGTTCTCTTTTTTGATACCAATTAGAATGCCTTTCACATGAGGTTCCCATTCCCTAATGATCTTTTCTAGAACAATATTAAAGAGCATTGGGGATAATCCGTCCGTTCGACACTCCAGTTTTGATGAAAAAGGGCTCCGATACTTCACCCATGAATTTCACTTTGGACATTGTTCCTATATGCGTCTGTTCAATGATTTTTCGGGTCTTTCTGTCTATCCCGAATTCTTCCATGATCATAAAAAGGGTTTCACGGTCTACAGAATCATACGCTTTTCTGAAGTCGACGAATTGTATAACTGTATTTCTACATTTTCTCATTTGTAATATTTATTTCTTATTTATTTATTTATTATTTCGTTCTTTCTTTCATTTATTTATTTATTTATTATTCATTTATTTAATTATTATTTCGTTCTTCTTCTTTGTTCGATGTTGGCCTACTTTGGATCACGAGAAACAATTGACTTGCTGATTAGTCCTTTTTTCTGCTCCCAGAAATTCTTCATCCTTTCACTGTGGATTCTCTTCCTTTCTTCCGACCAGATGTTCTTGGCTCTTCTTCTTTGCTTTTCCTGGAACCCATTGAATGCATCAATCTTAACTCGAAACAACTCTCTATTCCAGATCTCATTTGGACTGACCCCAACTTCCTCTATATCCTTTCTTATTTCATCTACCCATTTTGTAGTCGCTTTTATCTTGGTGATGTAATTAAAGGTTTTCTTCGTTAGTCGACTATCGATCATTCTCGTAAGATGTCCATACAATTTCAATCTTCTCTTCCGTATGGTATCTCTGAGTTTTTCTGCTTGTCCGTAAAGATCTTTGTTTCTCTTCCGCCATGTACCATCATTTCTATTTTCGGGTCCTAAGATCTTCCTCAAGATTTTTCTTTCTTTATTCTCCAGTGTGCAGCTGTGTGAAATATTAAAATCTCCTTGTTACTTCTCGTGTCCTAATCATGCGATTGAAGTTTGAATGCTACACGTACACAATAATCTTCATGTAACAGTACATCACTCTAGGACCTACATATATAAAATCCAACATGGCGACCATCCGAAATATTTAGTCGGTTGTCAATATCTACGAATCTATTAGAGCAATGAAACTGAAATTTTGTATGTTGATAGAGGCAATTAACATAAGTAGGATATATGAAAATAGGCTGTATAGTTCTTCACGGAAGTACTTGTTACAAAATGTGAAAATTAGGCTAAAATCCAATAAAATGACGTGAAAACGTTAAATATGACCTGTAATTTGGGCGAGGGCATTCTTGTATCGAGAAGATCTTCAATCTGAAGACTATTCTCCAACAAAAACAAGTGAGGAGTGCGAATCACTGTATCCTTTGTGGACTTTAAAAAGGCTTACAATTCAATCGACCGCCAGACGCTCTTCTGTGCACTGCAACAACGAGGTGTAGATTACAACACCCGCACCCTCATTGAACAGACCCTAACAGACACCATCTCTAAGGTAAAGTTCAGAGGAGAACTCTCTAGAAATTTCTAGATCAAAACCGTAGTACGGCAGGGGGATGGCTTTTTAATTTAATCTTGTGCTTGATAAAGTCATGCATAGATCGGAATATGCACTGAGATATCTAGGAATCATACCGGTGACCATTGGAGCTGGAACTCGTAAAATCGAGATAGATGCTTGGCTTTTGCAGTTGACATAGCAATCCTAAGCAACAACTCTACGGATGCCGTTAATTCTGTCCAAGCACTACACGAGATAGCGATGAAGGCAAGTTTACAAAATATTGTATGACAATACCAAGTATTTTGAGAGTTGTCGTTACAGGAAAGCACCTTTAACAACTGCATATGGGACAATTGGGAAAATAGATCACTTCTAATATCTCGGCGAATGGGTCCACCCGAATGGCAGAGATGGCACTTCAATCTCGGAACGCTGCACTTAACTCAATGCAGCCTATTATCTATCACGTAACCACTACAACAAGAGGTGTATTTCAAAAAATGCTAAACTCTGTCATTATAAAACCGTTAAAAGAGCACACATTTTATTTGCAGCAGAGACCCTCTTGATGAAAAAGAAAGGCAACATGGATGATTTGGAGAAAGTAGAGGGACGTATCCTTTGAAAATTTCATGGACCAACATTGCTCCCAGATGTCTCTTATTGACTTAATGCAAATACGGAACTACACCGTCAGTTGGAACCTGTCACCAGACGACTGAAATTCTACGGGAACTCTTCCGGATGGGGAACGATAAAATCACCAAAAAGATCTTCAACTTGATTAATGGCTACAAGACTGGCAGCTTGTGGCAATAATGTGTAATTGTTGCCTAACGTGGTCTTTATTTTAGACTGTGATATTCTTGACCGTGATAGTATTAACTCTTGTTCCACACCACCCAAAGTGATTAAGACCCGACCACTCCTCACACAGGAGAGGAAGGACAAGTTATTGGCTGGACTGAGGAGATATTGGAGAACGAGGAAAGCATCGCAGAAGCACTAATCATAAGCTCTCCTTTGTTGGCTTAAATCAATAAAAATAATTTGATTTTACAATAAATGTTTTCATATAACATTCCTGGAGCTACTTTCCTTATACTTTCCACGATTTTACAGCCCTCCTAAAATTCGTCCAAACTCACATTTTTCCAATAATTGATAATGGCTCTGCTGTATATACGACAAACCAAAAATGATCAGAGGTTGGACGGAAGAACGATTTAAGAATGCGAAGATTTTGGGCGGCGAAGAAGGCCAACAATAATGTGTAATTGTTGCCTAACGTGGTCTTTAAAGGCCGTAAACGAATATATATACAGTATACAGAAAGTATGGCAAAATCATCTGCAAATGCTAGGCAGTTTATTTCAATACCTCTGTTTTTAGCCTATTTTCAATTTTGAAAAGATAGGCTTATGAGATCACCTTTTGTCCGTGTGTGTGTGCGTGTGTGTGTGTGTGATTCGTGTGTGTGTGTCCCCCCCCTAATAAAATCTAAACGGCTGGAGCGATTTCAATGAAACTCGGAAAGTTCATAGCACTATTCCCGGCGACCTCGACCGTGCCCTTCAAATTTTGTTACGACTCACCAATCCAACATGGCGGCTGTGCGAAATATTTCACCAGCATTCAATATCTCCGAAACTATTACCGATATTACTCTGACATTTTCTATGGTGATAGAGGGAACTACTATAAGTTCACTTATGTGACTTTTGAAAATCTGGTAACTACAAAACCAACATGGCGGCCAAGCGGATTTGCAACTTTCAAATAGACGTTTCTCGCGATTTGACCAACCAAACGCAATGAAACATGGTACAGTATATGTTTATATTCATTGTAATGAACCGACATCTAACTTCGTTCAATTGTTTACATAATCACAAGATGGCTGATGTGCGAAATATTTCACCGGCATTCTATATCTCTGAAACTATTCGCGGTAAAACCCTGAAATTTTGTACGGAGATAAAGGGCACTACTGGAAGTCCATCTCTAAGACTTTCAAAAACCGGTTATCTGAAAAACGAACATGGCGGCCAAGCGAATTTGAAAATTTTAAATAGACCTTTCTCGCGATTTAATGTTCCAAGCGCACTGAAACCTGGCACAGGAAATATTTATACACATTGTAATCCACTGGTATGTAATTTAGTTCAATTGTTTACATAACCTCAAGATGGCGGCAGTGCGAATTTTAAAATTAAGATTGTATTTATTGTGATGTAGTCATGCGATCGAAGTGCAAGTTTGAATAATGAACCTACGCAATAATTTTCCTTTAATGGTACATGACTCTATGGCCTATACATTTAACAATCCAACATGGCGACCATCCGAAATATTTAGACGATACTGAATATCTACGAATCTATTTTAGCAATCAAACTGCATTTTTTAATGTTCATAGGGGCTATGAACTTAAGTTCACCTATAGGACTTAAAATAACCTGGTGATCACAAATCCAACATGGCGGTGACGCGAATTATACATATTCACATGGACGTTTCTCGCAATTTAACCATCCGCGTGCAGTGAAACTTGGTAGTGTAAATCCTTATACGAATGTTAATCCACTGGCATCTAATTTATTTCAATTGTTTCCATAACCTCAAGATGGCAGCTGTGAAAAATTTTAAAATCTCCTTGTTTTTTCTTGTGTCCTAATTATGCGATTGAAGTTTGAATACTACACGTTCACAATAATCTGCATGTGACAGTACATAACTCTAAGACCTACATATATAAAATCCAACATGCCGACCATCCGAAATATTTAGTCGGTTCTCAATATCTACGGATCTATTGCAGCAATCAAACTGAAATTGTGTACGTTGATAGTGGCAATTAACATAAGTAGGATATATGAAAATAGGCTGTATAGTTCTTCACGGAACTACTTGTTTCATCCCATTGTTATTGTTGATAGCTTACGTTCTTCCAGTTTTGCATTCCAAATTCTTACTACTTTATCCAGGACGCAATTGAAGAGGAGTGGTGACAAGCCATCTCTTTGCCTTACACCTGTATTTATTTTAAATTTTGATTTTATTTTTGATATACTTTATGTGAGGGTGTCACGGATCAGATTTGCCAATTTCGATTCAACTCCAAATTCACGGATTACATTATCTAGATTATCCCTATCAACAGAATCAAAAGCCTTTTTAAGTCAATAAGTGTCACTACTATGTCTTTAGAGTTCATTAGCCTGTGACGGATTATATACTTCAGGTTGAATATCTGTTCTGAACAAGATCTACCCTTCCTAAATCCGCTCTGATATTCATCCAAATGATGATTAAGAGTTGCTTCTATCCTGTTTAGTAATATTGTTGAAAAGATCTTATTTGTTACCTTTCTTGCGCAAAGGACGTATAAGAGCCACTTTCCATTCGTCAGGGATGTTTTCTGTCTTCCAGATTGATTCAAAGAGGATTTTTATGTCGTCTATGATTTTTGGTTGAGACCATTTTATAAGTTCAGCTGTAATGGAGTCTTCTCCAATAACTTTGTTGTTTTTAGGGTTTTAATTGATTTTTCAATTTCTTCAACAGTAGGTGGTGGATCATCTCCCAAGTTCTCATGTATCTCTGGAAATTGTAATTTTTTTAATACTCTTCTTCTTTTTTCTTTCTTTCTTTCTTTCTTTCTTTCTTTCTTTCTTTCTTTATTTATTTATTCACTTATGGACAACGTAGGTTAACTAAAATGGTTTTCAGCTTGATGAGTAGGGATTGGTTTTACGTTCTTATGAATCTTCTACCTACCCATATCTCCTTCATTTTCTGACGTTGTAGTTGTTTAGCTGCTTTTGACCACTTTGGTCTCTGCCCTTTCTTAAGATTATTCTGTGGGTCTTCTTTTAACATTTTCCGGAAAGCTTATCTGTCTTGTATAACGGATTCAGAGATGTTAAAGCTTTGCAGATCTTGTTTAACTTGCTGGTACCACAGCGATGTTTTCTTGCAGGAGCTGGCTCTGTGGATTACACTGGTCAATCTTGACTCGTTCATTCTCTCAAGGTGTCCGTAGAATTCAAGGCATCTCTTGATGATTGAGTCCATTAGAGGTTCTTACTTTAGGTCAAATTCATCGTTGGGCCTGTGATACATTCCTCCATTTATGATCCTTGGCCCTAAGATCACCCTCAAGGTGATCGTAAGTAACTGAAGTCGGTGTACATACGGGAGAGGGGCAGGTAGTTTCTGTCAAGGCCACCGTACTCATTAGGACGGATTAACTTCTGTGGTCTGTTGACAAGTGAAAAGGGCCAAGAGCGCTCAAAGAAGAGACTTGAGGAAACTGGAGTAAGGTTCTAATTGTTTGTGTTTGCTGATGAGTGGTGTATGTTCTGGCCGCAATAAAGTTAATTATTTCATTTAAAGGAACAACCTGTGTTGTGCTTCAACCCACCGTAATCCAGTTAACAAAAAGTGCCACTAGGGGGATGGCACGCAACAACTGATGTCAGAAGCTGGATTACGAACTCAAGCACAAGCACAACACCTGGCGGTCCTGGTTTCAAAACCCGAGCAGGTCATTTTCTCTAATTTTCCTGTGAGTGCATTGCCCTTTACAAGACAAACAACTAAAATGGAGGCGCAATTGGCAGCATTGCTAGAAAAGTTAAATGGCATGGAAACCAAGATGGAAGACGGCCAGAAGAAGATGGAAGACGGCCAGAAGAATTTAACCAAGGACCTAACTGCCAAACTAGAAGATGGCCAGAAGAAGTTAGCCGAGGACCTAACTGCTAAATTAGAAGATGGCCAGAAGAATTTAACCAAGAAGATAGAGGACGGCCAGAAGAAGATGGAAGACGGGCAGAATAAGTTAGCACAGGACCTGAAGAAATTAGCACTGGGTCTGCGTGAGGAAGTCACGGCAGTAGAAAAGAAGTTCGACGCCTTACAAGTGGAAGTTGCCGAGCTGCGCCAACGCCCGCTGATGGGGGTGGAAGAGAAATTCAACGCCTTGCAAGTGGAAGTTGCCGAGCTGTGCCAACGACCGCTGATGGGAGTGGAGGAAAAATTCAACGCCTTACAAGTGGAAGTTGCCGAGCTGTGCCAACGCCCGCTGATGGGGGTGGAGGAGAAATTCAACGCCTTACAAAAGGAAGTTGCCGAGCTGCGCCAACGCCCACTGACGGGGGTGGAAGAGAAATTCAACGCTCTACGAGAGGAAGTTGCCGAGCTGCGCCAACGCCCGCCCACCGTTACACCGGGAATATCAGGAACGGGGCATAGCAGAGTGACGCCCCCAACTTTTGACGCAAAGGTCCCGTGGAGCACCTACTTACGTCAGTTCGAGGCGGCCTGTTCCATAAATAACTGGAACAACACAGAAAAGGCTACAGCTCTCATTGCAGCACTGAGAGGTGACGCCCTTAACGTCCTTCAGGCCATCCCGACTGGATCCCAGGACTACGCTTCACTGATCGCCCATATGGAGTCCCGATATGGAGATAGCCATCTTCAGCAGGCCTACCAGATGCAGCTCCGGACCCGGGTACAGAAGAACGCGGAAACCCTGCAGGAGTTCGAGATGGACATCGCACGCCCCGTAAGGCTCGCCTATCCAACAGCGCCGGCCGACTTTCTGGAACAGATTGGACGCAGGCCTTCACCGACGGGCTACGGGACTCGGACACTCAACAGGCGCTGCGCCTCGCGCGCAATAAGACCCTGGCAGATGCGCTGAGCCACGAACTTGAGTTCGAGACGGCAAAGCAGGTATCTAGAATGCGCGCGCGGGTGCGTCAGTTGGACGTCGACGAACCAGCCAAAGCCGACAAGACCAAGCCCCTGGCCGATGAACTGATGGAGGCGCTAGGCCGGTTCTTCAAGAGTCGCAGTACCACCAACAAAAACGTAGCCGAAGGACATCTGGAGAGGCGGCCCGGAAGAGGACTACCGACCTGCTGGACCTGCCGTAAGAGAGGCCACCTGAGCAAGGACTGCGGTGATCGCCGCCGCCAAGGGTTTCCGTCGGGACAGTCAGTCGTAGGGAAACCGCGCGGCCTAGGAAAGCAAGTATCAGCCAGCCTAGGGGGGCAAAGGTTGGCTTGTGACAGTTATCAAGCCCCGGCAGTCCAAGTTCGTGTGACGCAGTTATGGAGGGATAATAGCAGCCTGATGGTCGACGGAGTCGTCAACGGAGTGAGCTGGCCCATGCTAATCGACACGGGAGCATCGAGGACCATCGTCAGTCACACCGTGGTCCCGACGTGGAGAGTGCAACCCACACAAAGGAACCTCCAGCTAATAACCGCGACCGGTGAGACCGCACCGGTACATGGCGAAGCATCACTGGAGTTCGTCATTGGTCGACGGGCGATAAAGCATCCAGTGCTTGTGGCTGACGTATCAAATGAAGTGATCATCGGACTGGACTTCCTGGACCAGAACAACATCATCTTGGATCTGAGTACCAATACTCTGCACTTCGGAGGTGAGGAACTTGCTCTGCAACCTGCGCACGAGCCCATCACCGCACGACGAGTAAGGCTGAGAGAAGACGTCATCGTTCCCGCCAGGACGGAGGTCAGCGCTGCCGTAATTGTCGACGGAACTGCTGAGGGAGTGGCGGCTGTCGTCGAGCCAAAATATGAGGACATCCAGACAAAAGGATTGCTAGTTGCCAAGACTCTCATCAACACGACGTCTCGGCCGTACGTCCGCCTGTCCAACCTGAACGACTACGATATTACGGTTCACCGGGACACCAACCTAGGAGTCTGCGAGTCCGTTACCTGGATTGCCCGTATCACAGACACGACGGACGGACACCTGCAGACGGACAACCGAAGAAGACGCGCCCTGCCAGAAGAACTACAGAAGCTGTACCAAGGATCCCAGGACCATTTAGACGAGAAACAATCACGCCAACTTCGGGACCTGCTACACGAATTCCAGGATGTCTTCTCCGTGGGAAGCAAAGACTTCGGCAGGACAAGCTTGGTCCAGCACAGAATCGACGTTGGAGACAGCGCACCGATTAGGGCCCCATTCCGACGTGTCCCGCTCGCCAAACAAGCCGAAGTCGACCGGATGGTAGAAGAGATGAAGGATCAAGGGGTGATCGAGCCATCACATAGTCCTTGGAGTTCTCCGGTCGTGCTTGTGAAGAAGAAGGACGGTTCCACCAGGTTCTGCGTGGACTACAGGCGAGTGAACGACGTCACGAAGAAGGACAGCTACCCTCTATCCCGGATCGACGACACGCTGGACACCATATCAGGATCAAGGTGATTCTCCACCTTGGATTTGAAGAGTGGCTACTGGCAGGTGGAGGTCCACCCTAAGGACCGCGAGAAAACGGCGTTCTCTGTGGGCAGCGGGCTCTGGCAGTTCACCGTCATGCCATTCGGTCTGTGCAACGCCCCTGCGACCTTCGAAAGGCTACTGGAGTCCATTCTGAGGAGACTACACTGGAAGACCTGCCTGGACTACCTAGACGACGTCATCGTTCTAGGGAGAAGCTTCGAGGAGCACTACAGCAACCTGAAGGAGATCTTGTTGAAGCTACGGGCTGCCCAGCTGAAGTTGAGCCCCAAGAAGTGTCAGCTCTTCCAACCTTGGGCATATCGTCTCCGAGGAAGGGGTGCGCACCGACCCAGAGAAGAAGCGGTTCTACTGGATCGGATGCCGAACAGACGTGGAGACGTGGAGAACCACTGCGCGAGGTGCCACGATTGCGCAGCCAGCAAGGGCCCAGGACGAAGACGACGGGGTCCACTGAAGACCTACAACGTGGGCGGCCCCATGGAGAGAGTGGCCATCGATGTTGCTGGGCCATTCCCGTTAAGCGAGGCAGTGAACCGCTACATATTAGTCGTCAGCGACTACTTTACCAAATGGCCGGAGGCGTATGCGCTCCCTAAGCAAGAAGCCGCGACGATTGCAGAGACCCTGGTGAAGGAATTCGTCAGCCGGTACGGAGTACCCCTGGAGCTGCACTCCGACCAAGGGAGGAACATCGAATCGCAGGTGTTCCAGAACCTATGCCAGCTGCTGGGAATCCGGAAGACAAGGACAACGCCGCTACACCCTCAGTCCGACGGGATGGTAGAGCGATTCAATCGCACCATCGAGAACCATCTCCGAATAGTCGTCAGCGAGCACCAGAGGGATTGGGACAAACATCTTCCACTATTTCTCCTGGCCTACCGCGCCGCCGTGCATGAAGCCACCGGGTGCACACCAGCCCGGGCCATGTTTGGGAGGGAGCTCCGTCTACCTGTCGATCTTGACTTCGGCCGACCTGGGAATGATCCGATCCCGGTAAGCCAATATTGTCAAGAACTGGTCGACCAACTGGAGGACGTGCACGCGTTCGCGAGGAGGAAACTGCGGATCGAGACCGACCGAATGAAGACCCGATACGACCAGCAGACGGATGCCGGCGGATTCCACGAGGACGACCTGGTCTGTCTCCTCAACCCATTACGGAAGAAAGGCCTGTCACCCAAACTGCAGAAGTCCTGGGAGGGCCCGTACCGAGTCGTGAAACGGATCAACGATGTCGTCTACAGGATCCAGCGGAGCCTGAGGGCGAAGATGAAGATCGTGCATCGAAATCGCCAGGCAGCCTACGGAGGGACACAGACGGACCAATGATTGATCGGGACGATCAGCCTTTTTAGGAAGGGGGTGGTGTTACGGCTGTGACTTTGTGTCATCGCTCGCCGCATGAGTCACAACTGCCCCAGGCCTGGGCTGTGCCTTGCCTCATGTATTGCGTGCGCCTTATGCAACAGGGCTACTAGGACAATGAGTTGGTCCAGAATGTTCGTGACCCCACCAGCGAAGGAAATGTCGAGAAGCCGTGTGTCCTGGACGATTCTAGAATTCATTGGGTCACCAGCCTACTATATAAGCGGCTTAACAGTGAGGAGACCGAGTTTTCTGTGGGTGTGTGTTCTTGAGCGAGTGCGACAGAAGTGTGGTGACGAAGTGCCGTGCGAGTTGCGAAATCCAATGACATTGTTTCCCCAGCTTGTGGACAGCGAAATAGCCTGCAGCAAGTGATCGTAAGTAACTGGAGTCGGTGTACATACGGGAGAGGGGCAGGTAGTTTCTGTCAAGGCCACCGTACTCATTAGGACGGATTAACTTCTTCTGTGGTCTGTTGACAAGTGAAAAGGGCCAAGAGCGCTCAAAGAAGAGACTTGAGGAAACTGGAGTAAGGTTCTAATTGTTTGTGTTTGCTGATGAGTGGTGTATGTTCTGGCCGCAATAAAGTTAATTATTTCATTTAAAGGAACAACCTGTGTTGTGCTTCAACCCACCGTAATCCAGTTAACAAAAAGTGCCACTAGGGGGGTGGCACGCAACAGTATAGTATCTTATCGCACATATTCGTAGACATTGATTAATATCCTGAGTGTAAAGGGTCCGATGATGCTCACTTGATGATCTAAACTAGTCATCCAAGTGTATTAATTAATCTCATGGGACATTTTTCATGTGCAGGGAATAACAGCCATTACAATTTTGGTGCAATTGTGTTGACCAACTGAAAAGCATTTCCATTTCATTCCCAATATAAAAGCAAGAATTTCCGTCACGAACTAAAAAGCCTACTTTTCTTAAAATTAAGATTCATTCCAATGATTAATCTACAGTATATGAACCTATCTAGAATAATGACGATATTAAGTTGGTAATGTCGAAATGTCTAATTAGATCGAAATATACCTGGTATAATGTAGCCTAATAGAGCACTTTAGTTGGCTGCCCTGGTGACAGAATATATTCTTAGTTCCATCTCTTAAGGTCCAAAGGACGTTATATGCAGTTAGACATTGGATCTATCAGCACGCGTAAAAGCATGTTGGCAACAATGCCATGCGTGTGCTGGTTAGAAATAATCGGAAATATTATATCTTGTTGTGCCAATTTTGGATGAAATCCATTTCTTAGTATAGTAGTTACATGCATTTTAAAATTGGACCTATCAGCAACCATAGAATCATGTTGGCAGCACTGAATTATATTAATTGCTCCAAATAAATCTAGAATGTCAGGTGCTATACGTGTGCAAAGTATAGAGCTGCTGGATTTGTATACTTTCCGATATATTGATATTAGGGTAAGAAAAATGTAGACGACCTTTATTAACAGTTGGCAACCCTGATTGCTCTTAAGAATACTTATAGTCATATCTGTTATGTTACACATAGCACATACGAAATTTGGATGAAATCCAACTGAGTGTATAGAGTTACATTTATTTAAAAATTGGTCCTATCAGCAGGCTTAGAATCATGTTGGTAGAACTGAAGTATATAAGTTACTCCAAATTAATCTAAAATGTCAGGTACTATATTGTGCATAGTTTAAAGCTGTCGGCTTGCATACTTTCAGATATATTGGTATTTGGAAAAGAGAATAGAGAGAGCAATTATTAACAGTCGGCAGCCCTGGTGGCTCTTAAGAATACGCTCAGTCATATCTGTTTATGTACACATATTAAATACAAAATTTGGTTGAAATCCAATTGATAGTGTAGAAGTTATATGCATTTAAATATTGGACCTATCAGAAGGCTTATAATTATTTTGGCAACACTGTCATGTATGGCCTCTTGGAAATTAAACTGAAATAGTGTTATTTACATGTGTGTCCATTTTGGAATAGCTCCCTTGCATACCTTCCAAGATATCCAACTTGGAGCTCAAATTTCTAGTGCATTTTTTCAGCATTTGTTAGCACTGACATCATTTTCAAATATGGACGTGAGATATTCCGGTATATATCTTTACTCATACAAAATTTGGTTCCGATTGCTGCAGGCATTTATGGGTTGATAGGGACACACACACACACAGCCAGACAGACAGACAGACAGACAGACACACAGACAGAAGGACAGACAGACACACATTTGCCCGGATCGATCATAAGTCTACTTTTTCCTAATTTTTGCAAAATGTGAAAAGTAGGCTAATAAAAATGTCCTCTAGAGTCTCAATAATGTGTTTCTAATTGCAGTACCATATGCACTAAAATTCACCTCACTTTTTGCACAAAAAAGTCCCTTTATCCCTCTCCTAAAACATTTGTCTAAATGTCCTACAATTTGGGACAAATCCCACGGGTTGGCATCACTGTGTGAAAGTCAAGGAGGTTAGATATATAAGCTCCTTGAACACTATAGCGCTCTCTAGTAGAGAAATGAGTAACTTTGTGTTGGCGATAAATCCCGAGATTTATTTTGTCATTACGAACACGGCCTACTGAATTCTAATGTTTTTTTTTGTCATGCCAACATCGTATGACATGGTGTCGTAATTTTTGCCGCCTTTCAAAAATCACTTACCACGGCCAGGAGCGAACCTGCAAGCTTGGGGTTTGTAGACCGACACGTTGACCACTCGCCCACCGTGGCAAGCTATCACAGGTGTTGAAGAGGCGTAAGGCGTTGCAAATGAAAGATTTATTGACCTGGAGTGTTAATTCTGTGTATCCATTTTCTCTATTATGAACAGAATGCATTGGTGTAAAAAAAATGAAAATCCACAGCCGACCGGGTCAGGAATGGAAGGAATGAAGCCCCCATCTAGCGGCGAGGATATGAAGTGTCGCACTCCTCTGGGGCAATGATTAAATGAATGACAGATGAAATTAGATGATAGTGGAGAGTGTTGCTGGAATGAAATTGTGACAGGGAAAACCGGAGTACCTGGTGAAAAACCTGTCTGCCTCCGTTTTGTCCAGCACAGATCTCACATGTAGTGACTTGGATTTGAATCACGGACCCAGCGGTGAGAGGCCGGCGTGCTGCCGCCTAAGCCACGTAGGCTCGCATTGGTGTAAAGGCATTGTAAAGATGTTGGTGTTAAGGGGTTTTCATCTCTCAGGTCGTGTGGATATTTTTGTCCTTCCACTATGTCACGTACTGATCGCTAGAGCGGGAAGCGTCTCATTGTAAACAGGACAGGTCTAATTCCACAGTAAACAGAGCGTGGTTTAAGATGTAACAGTTCTCGCGCCACTGGGTCCCACTGGTTTATAGAAATACAGCTCCTAAAGGCACTGGCATCATAAATCGCGCACGGTTCACCGCACACAGAGACATACGGAAATCTCGAGAAATAACTCCTTAGTTGTATCACCAAGAGAACGCCTCTATTGTGTATCGTAAGCCCATAAAACAAACCCTGTCCGTGCGTGCCCTCTTTCAGTGCAGCAGAACGTTGTATTCCACAGCTCTTTCATAGTTCATTGATATACGAGGCACGTCCAAAACTTTAAGTTTCCCAATGTTGGTGCTATTTAGTCGGTCAACACGATTGTACCCAAATGAGATGATTTATTCCCTAATACTAAAAATACATGTGATAAATAAATACACTTAGATGAGATCGGAAAATTCTAAGGAAAATATTAGGACCTGTTAATGATAATGGTAGCCTACTTCTAGAAGAAGACCTAACAATGAATTATTTGAACATATAGAAGATTTGGTGAGTGTGATCATAAAAAGGAGAATGTCTTTCTTTGGACATTTGGAACGGATGGAGCATCATCGACTTTCATATCGAATACACTCATCAATCTCTAAAAAAAAGTATATTGTAAATGGTCGATGCAAGTTAAAAAGGACCATAACAGAAGCTGGAATCAATCAAGCTCTGGTTTGGGATAGGAACCTGTTCAGAAAGGCGGTTAAATCAACCAGTAATCTACACCCTTTAACATCTGTGATGCCTCGCCCTCACTGCAAGTGGACGGAAGAAAGGAGAGCTCAACATTCGTCAATAATGAAGATCTACAAGCATTACAGTGATCATATGAGTGAAGAACATATTGGTCCATTAATGGCCGAAACGGCTCCAAAAAAAACCACTTAGACTTAGATGTCCAGTTTCGGTCGTCAAGCGATCATCTTCAGATCCATTACACTTAGGCTACAAAATTGTTTATGTCTGAAAGTATGGGTGAAAATATTTACAGTATGAACACTTCTTTAGTTGCAGTATTAGTTGAGATATGTAGTTCAACTCGTAAAATAAACGTGTAGTATTCTACATCGCGAATATCAGACATTACAGCACGGTAGTCAAGCCCGAGGGTCTGTATGCACCGGAGTGTCTGACTATGACTAAAAACAGGGAAGGTGATGGAATTTGCACTCGAGGAAAGGACGTGGTTTGTCGGACTGGTTTGAAACAAAGAGAGGAGTGCAGCAGGGCAGCTCATTGTCACCGCTTCTATTCATCATTATGATGGATGTGGTAATGAAATCTACCAAAAGGAAGGAACATGGAGATATTAGAGCCTTCTCATTTACAGATGATGTTGCGATCGGAGTGAATCAGAGGAGGAACTGGGTGAGAGGCTGCAAAGCTCGAATGAGGAGTTTAAGAAATATGGTTTAAACATCAGCGAGACAAAGACGGTGGCGATGAAAGTGTATGAGGAAGGAGCAGAGCTAAATGAAGCCAAATTGGACAGCGTTCCAGTTTTCAAGTACTTGGGTTGCATTCTATCAAATGACAACCTAGCAAAACATGAG
Organism: Meconema thalassinum; assembly: GCA_946902985.2. NCBI lineage: Eukaryota > Metazoa > Arthropoda > Insecta > Orthoptera > Tettigoniidae > Meconema > Meconema thalassinum. Next base: position 32,270,594 of record OX336394.1, read on the forward strand.
GTAAACAATCGAATTAATAAGGCAACACAATTTTAGCACCAGTTAAGACACCTGCTGTGGGATGAGCAAATGCCCATGAAAACAAAGATGACATTGCACAAGTCCTATTATACACCGATTGTTACATACAGTCTCGAAACCACAACACTAACCAATAGAGATAACTCTAGACTCCAGGCAGCCGAAATGAAATTCCTACGTACCATGATTCAGAAGACCAGGAAAGACAAGATCAGGAATGAGAAGATTAGAGAAGAAGTAGGAATAGATGATTCTCTCCTCAATAAGATCCAGATCTCAAGACTGAAGGGGTTTGGTCACATGAAGAGGATGCCAGCCAAAAGAACTGCACGGAAGGAACTTGAGAGAAAAGTAGCAGGAATACGACCTGTGGGAAGGCCACGAAAGAAGTGGATAGATACAGTCAAGAACGATGTACTGCAGAGAGGTCATGATTGGGACAAGTTGGTGGAGGAGGAGTAATACAAGGACAGGGTGAAATGGAGGGGGCTCATATACCACACTCGGGCAACTGGAGTTGGTTCAGGATCATGATGATGATGATGATGATGAAAGGAAAATCTTAAGAAACAGTATAGGACCAAGTAAAAGTGTTAACGGGACATGGAAGAAAAGGAAGAACGAGGACCTTTACCAGCACCCTGAAAGCATCACTGTCTCAATGCGCAAACGATGGCTGGAGTTCTATGGACATCCGATGAGAATGGGAGGGAACCGTTCGACGAAGAAAGTCGTCGGGTACATTGCAAGACTGAGGGCAACAAAGAAATGGGTAGAAGAAGTCTAGACGTGGTTGAAATTGGAATTACTGCCGCTGTGATCCACGACAGGTAGATGTTTCGAAGTCGCATTGACAGCGTTAAGACATTAAAGGAGAATCCGACAATATGTAGGCCTAAATTGATAATTTCTAAGGAGCAGCGGAGGATTCGAAGTGAAAGAATGAAGAGATTCTGGGAAAACAAGAGATTGACCAGAAATCCTTAGGTGCTATGCGGTCCATAGTTGGTCAAATTCGGAAACAAACATAAACCTGGGTGAAGTAATCCAAGAGAATGGGCTAGAACAAGAAGCGACCAATATTCGCAACCTGAAACTAGAGCGAGCGTTCCAACTGACTAAAAACATCCACAGTAAGAAGATGCTGAGTATAGGAGCCAAACTAAGGCACTACAGCACTGTTGTCAAACCTGAAGGTTTATAGGCTTCGGAGACCCTGTGTATGAATCGAACTGGACAAGTCAATCAGCTACTTAAAAGAGAACGCAGACTACTACGGAAGATCTTGGGAAAGAGATGGGTTGACGGACAGGTTTGACTGATATCAAATAAAGAAGTATACAGCAAGATGGAACCGTTAACAACAACAATTAGAAAGCGAAGATTGCTGTTTTATGGGCACATCTTCCGTATGAATAATGACTGGCTCACAAAGAACATCTGGAATTTTCTTAAACCGAAGATCTCCAAGTTGAAATGGTTCCAAGAGTATGAGACAGGTGGGCATTACGAAGGATAAAATCAAAGAAAATAATAGTTTCAGAAGAATGGTGAAAAGCTATCAGAGTTTTATGGTGCAGGCAGACCCCAGAAGACGGAGAGGCCTTTTAACAGAGGAGCGGAAGAATAAGCCGATCGATGGGCTCAAGAGATACTACCGGCAAACTAACAAGACGCAGACACTGAAATGAGTGTGGTTGTTGACACGCAGTCCATAGAGGCTCAAGTCGATGGGTTTTGAGCTCCACGCATACGTATTACGACATGTTACCCTGATAATGCAGCAGGGAGATAAAGGAGAGTTGGTCCACTTCGTCTGCAGAAAGACATCGCTCTTACCTACATTTCCAGATTTATATTTACAAAATGTATAATTCAATATCGTTTGGGAAGGCGATTGATATAAAAAATGCCCAAGTACCAATATTGTGCTTCAAGGAAGCGGGTCTCCTATGTGCAATCTCGTTATCGGGAGGTAATTCAATTTCCGTGAACTAGCGCTATTATAATCTGCTTTTGTGTACTAAAATGGAACAGGCTATAAATACTAATACAGGTCTGTCACTCGCGTTTGACGCAAAACATGGTTAATACATTAAGTACTAAACACGGTTAACTTCATAGCAGGGGAGTTTAAAAGGAATTACCCTGATCGTAACAAAATATTTCTCTCTCTCTATGTCGGAATTCATAAAACTCGATTGTAAAAATAAACAAAGTGTTCCAAAATGTAATTTTCCTCTTAGTTCATCGTGTTTATGAAACAGCTCCCCCGCATCAATCGAGAGTTCGATGCAATGCGATCGACCATGTACAAGCTTTAGTAATTGCTATTATCATACAATTATCGACTACTCGTATGACAGAGTCAGTAATTATGTTAAACTGGTCCGTCTAATGGCCTTTCAAACTAAGAGCAACGGAGCATGAAAAGGATCACACACACATGGAAATATAACAGAGATTTAGCCATTATATCCGAGGGTCTCTCAGTCGATGTGCTTCCAAAGCCTGCACATTAATGGCCCGCTGTGACCTATTTAAATTTATCAATTCATCAATTTGAAAATTGATAAATGCATAGTTGTGAAGTTCACAACAATGACTATCCTGAGTTCATGGACTTTATATCATTCATTCCGAATGAATGGTCACGTTCTGATATCACTCGAATTCACACCTAACTTCACACCCGCACCCTTTAACCACGGCAATTGATTTAATACAAGGGCCAACTGAATGATATTGCTGTGTTGTGAACACCACATTGCATCGCATCGCTTCAAGCACTTTCGTTATTGCTTTTGAAGCGTAAACTACTGTGAGGTTTAGGGAATGCAGTTGTTTATATGACGTTCTAGAGAAATGTGTAATCCCAGTAATGCCTTATGGATGCCAAACATGGTCACTAACTTCCAAGCGAAGAAAAACGCTCCAGATAGTCCGACCCAGGATAGAATGAAAAATCCTCAATATCATGCTAAAGACGAAATAAGGAACGAGGAGATACGTAGAAGAACCAGTATTAAAGACGTCATCAACACAGCCGACAGACTAAAATGGAAATGGGGAGGCCACGTATCGAGGATGGAGCATAGGAGGTGGACGCACAGACTAACGAAGTGGGACCCCAGAACCGGCAGGAGAAACGTAGGAAGACTGAGGGCACGCTGGGCTGACACAATCAAGAAATTGTCCGGGCCACAATGGACAAGAAGAGGAGGAGACAGACAAGAGTGGAAGACTTTGGTAAAGCTCATTTTCAAAACATAGTATATGCGAGGATAAGAAAGGAGCAACTCAGTGCAACATAGTGAACCCTTAATACAAAAGCGATAGTGCATTGAGGACAGTTAAAAATCTACTAAACTAAAGTGAAAATGTGCTAGAAATATTAACAATTTTGTAAATATTAGATGTAAGAAGAAGGATACATAACATAGGGAATACTGTAACTAGGTTGGGAATATGTATATATCAATAGCTAGAAGAACAATTCAAGAACAGAGACTAACATGACAGAAAAGTGTGCCTCTAAGTGCCTCACTACTCTTTAGGACTGCTCACCTAATGAGTGTAAAGGAGCAAAATCCCTGCCTAGGCAGGAGGCCATTGCCCTTAGGGGATTAAAGGGCTGTATTTATTATTATTGTTATTATTATATGTAGTTAAATGCTGCAAATGTGTATTGCTTCACGTAAATTTTTCATTACTTTGTCTTTCTTCAATAATAACTATCCGGGTTCCTAATACTTATTCCCCAACTATTCACGGAGACCAAGAAAGCTAACGTCCTATTACCTTCCTCGCTGGCATCGGGAGAGTGCGGGCTCGAATAGCATCTTACCCGTCCTGAAATTGGTTTTCGTGGTTTACCATTTTTAACACCAGACAAATACCGGGATGGTTCCTTTCGGCAGGTTCACAGCCCACTTCTTTCCAAAATACTTTCCCTGTCCTTTCGTTAATTAGACCCAAGTTAGCGGTCACCTGGCACCATCCCCAGTTGTATCTGCTGGCGAAGTATGTTCAGCTCCAAGACACCGTCTTTGCGATGGTAGAGGAATTATTACTCACAAAGACCGTGGGTGAAGCTGAACTAGGAGGATAACTGATTTAAAAAATTCAAATTCGTCAGTTGGTTGCAATGAGTGATTCTCCCACTGGGCTACTCAAATTATCAAGGCTGTATTCTCAATAACAAATCCATACTTATATATAACAAGTAGTTCCGTGAAGAACTATACAGCCTGTTTTAATATATCCTACTCATGTCAATTGCCACTATCAACATACAAAATTTCAGTTTGATTGTTGTAATAGATTCGTAGATATAGAGAACCGTCTAAATATTTCAGATGGTCGCCATGTTGGATTTTTGTTTATGTACTATTACATGAAGATTATTGTGTACGTGTGGTATTCAAGCGTCAATCGCATGATTAGAACACATGAAATAAAAACGAGATTTTAAAAGTTCGCACACCTGCCAACTTGTGATTATGAAAACAATTGAAATAAACTAGATGCCAGTGAATTAACAGTTGTATAAGCATTTACTGAACAAAGTTCCACTGCACCCGGATGGATAAATCGCGAGAAACGTTCAATTAAATATATATAAATCGCATCGCCGCCATGTTGGATTTGTGCTCACCAGGTTATTGAAAGTCCTATAGATGGACTTATGTTCATAGCCTCTATGAACATTAAAAAAACAGTCTGATTGCTGTAAATGATTCGTAGATACTGAGAACCGTCTAAATATTTCAGATGGTCGCCATTTTGGATTGTTGTATGTATAGGCCAGCGAGTTATGTACCATAAAGAAAAATTATTGCTTAGTTTCATTATTCAAACTTTCACTTCGATCGCATGATTATGACACAAGAAACAAAAACTTAATTTCAACATTTCGCACAGCCGCCATCTTGAAGTTATATAAACAATTGAACTAAATTAGATTACAGTGCATTACAATGTGTATAAAGATTTGCTGTACCAAGTTTCATTGCGTTTGGATGATTACATCGCGAGAAAAGTCTATTTTAAACTTTCAAATTCGCTTGGCCGCCATGTTCGTTTTGTAGTCAACACGTTTTAGAATGTACCACAGGTGAACTTCTTGTAGTGACCTTTATTTCCGTACAAAATTTCAGAGTGATATCGATAATATTTTCGGAGATATAGAATACAGGTGAAATATTTCGCACAGCCGCCATCTTGAGGTTATGTAAACAATTGAACGAAATTAGATGTCGGTGCATTACAATGTGTATAAACATATACTGTTCCAAGTTTCATTGCGTATTCTTGGTTAAGTCGCGAGAAACGTCTATTTTAAAGTCGTAAATTCGCTTGGCCGCCATGTTGGTTTCGTAGTTACCAGGATAACGAAAGTCTAATAGGTGAACAGCTAGTAGTTCCCTTGATCATCGTACACAATTTCAGGGTGATATCGGTAATAGTTTCGTAGATATTTTATGCTTGTGAAATATTTCGCACAGCCGCCATGTTGCATTGGTGAAACGTAATACAATTTGATGGGCACGGTCGAGGTCGGCCGAAATGGTGCTATGACCTTTCCGATTTTCATTGAAATCGCTCCAGCCGTTTAGAATTTAATAGGGGGGCATACACACGAATCACACACACGCACACACAGACAGACACACAGACAAAAGGTGATCTCATAAGCCTATTTTTTCATAAATTGAAAATAGGCTAAAAATGAGATGGTGTGTGTATGTGTGTCTGTGTATTACTTAATCACGCATGAACCACTGGTCCGATTTATATGAAATTTTACATGGAAGTAGCTGATTTACCTGGTTAACATATAGGCTGGGGGGGGGGGGGGGGCAAGCTCTCTGCTGACTCGGTAGACGCGTAGGTTCGAGCCCCACCGTCGGCCGTCCTTGAAATGGTTTTCCGTGGTTTCCCATTTTCAACACCAGGCAAATGTTGGGACGGTACCTTCTGACAGGCCACGGCCGCTTCCTTCCACATCCTTCTCCAATTTCATTCACCTTAATCAATTCCATCTCTCATCCCGACGCGCAGGTCGCCCACGGGCGTCGAATAGAACGACCTGCACTAGGTCTCTGAGGAGACCACACGAAAAAAAAAAACATATAGGCTAATTTTGATCTCGATACTTTGTACTATTTAAAGATGCCGACGATTTAGTGACGTCACTACACCCTTTGGCTTCAAACTTTCATATTTCCATATCCAATAAAAAGAGAACGCTAAGAAATAGAAAAAGTTTAATGGCATACACGAGGTTTAAAATTTATTTTCTATCCGAAGGGTCCTTATCACGTTTCGTGTATCTCAATCGGTTAGCGAGTAAAACCTAAATTTGTGCTATAAAACACGGTCAACGCCGAGCGGTGTAGTTGGACAAAATGTTCCATCCTTAATCTCCCTCTGCGCAGCACCTCGCCTATCCCCTGTTTTAACTGTCACCTTCACATTTTAATTTATTTATGACGCGTAGCGAAGCACGGGTACTTCAGTTAGTGACCACGACTTTGTAAATTCTCCTTATTATACTGTTGGAAAATGTGTCCTTGGAAACAAAACAATTTTAGATACTAACACGCACTAGTTTAGACGTGACACTTCAAAATACAAATGACTCCAAATTTGAATTTGATAAAGTCACCGTGGCTGGCGCTATATTACTTCCTCGTTCACGTGCACAAGCCGTGATACCATTCCAGATTCTCCTTTACCACGTCGTGGTGTACTGACAAGCATTCTTGGCAGTAGCCTCGGAGATCCGCGTGCGTTTTCTGGCCCAGTCAAGAAATTGAATTCTTGTCTGAGGGCTGGAGTGGGGTACACTAATCCTCGTGATGCAATACTCACGAGATTTGGATTCGATACTCACCTCAGTCATTCTGGAAGTGGTTTTCCGTAGTTTCCCAATAAAAGGGTATGGTGGCGCAGTATTCAAGCTGTTGGCCTGTCAGCAAAGAGGACCGGGTTCGATTTCCGGTCAATGCATCTGATGTTTTCGAAGTGAAATGCCATGTCCTGTGGTTCCGATTCCACGTACAAAGGAGGCCCAGTGGCTCATGATCACAAGATTAACGGTCAAGTGAAATTACAAATTCATTCGTTCCTGCATTCCTTCCTTCCTGCCTTCCTTCCTTCCTGCCTTCCTTCCTTCCTGCCTTCCTGCCTTCCTGCATTCCTTGCTTCCTTTCTTCCTGCATTCCTTGCTCCCTTCCTTCCTTCCTGCCTTCCTTTCTTCCTTCCGTAGTTTACCGCTACTACTCCAGGCAAAATTCGGGATGGTTCCTAATTTAAAACCACGACCGCGTCCTTCCCAATCCTCCCCTCAATTACACTAATACATTTAATATTGTAGCTACAGTCGGTCAACACAAACTAACTCCAATTACTGGAATACTGCAACTTGTGTGGAAAAAAACTAAAATAAATTATATGTGATTAGGATAAAAGAAATTGTTACGGACTTTTGAAGAAGTGGAAAACTAAGAGATGACTTGTTTAGCTCGTCAAGCGAGCATCATCAGATCCAAATATGTTAATGGGATAGCCACTCCTATGTTTTACAACTTTGGAATAAATCACTCGTTTTTCGTATGCCTTAATATTTATCAGTAATAATTACCACACTTTCTAAGTTTTCTGACGTGTTTTCCTGAATTTTTCTTTTGGAGGGAAAGACTGTCTGTGGGTCTCACTGTAGGTTGGTAGTGTTCAGTAGCGCTATTTTGCCTAGCATAGTTGGATCCGGAATTGCCTGCTTGCCCCGTATGGGACCAAGCAATGAAGGAAATTGGAGAAACATTTAAAGTGGGAGTGAAGATTCAAGGAGAAATAATTTCTACGCTGAGATTTGCTGATGACGTCCGTCATCTTGGCCGTCACGCCTGAGGATTTGAATGAGTTTTGAAATGGTATGGACTCCGTCTTGAGGAAGGAATTCATGATGAAATTAATAAATGTGAAACAAAAATATTCGAGAGCAGCAAAAAAAAAACAACAGAAACCTCGCTTGATTGGTTCCTCAGTTTAGGGGCTGCAACAACGCGGCCATGTAGCCCCGTGTACTTTGGGTGTGTGTAGAATCTGTCTGAAAACCGGTATTAATTGTGATGGCTGTATTAGTGTGTGTTATCTGTTTTAATTTAAGTAAGGACTGCAGACATTGAATTTTTTCAAGTAGTTCCTACTTTTGCCGCCAAACGCCACCATCAACGACCACCTAGTTCAGAACTTACTTACAAGATGCCACCACAGTCGGCTCTTGACGACGAACGTAGGAACCTAAGAGCTTTAGTCAAATGTTTAACATATATATAACATAGCTTCACACAGGTGTAATTAGTGGAAGGTTCTTTAACATGCCATAAATCTATGACATGGGACCACCGGCTTTACTTCCCCTCCAAAGGAAGGCATTCTGAGGAATTTTTAACGTTCTTAAAAAATCAATTTCGCCATCGAAGTCCCGTAGAAACCTCTATGGACATCAAATTGGCAGGTGAAAAGCTGAAGGAAGTAGGAGTCATCTGTTACTTAGGAACCAAAATGACCGGTGATGGACGAAGCTAAAAGGATATAAATAAAAAAGTCCTCTCGGCACGCCGGAAGGCGGAGGTAGATTTCACCGGGCAAACTAGAAGCGTTGTCATGGTAACATCTGATAGCACTTGGCATTTTCTTTAATATGCAGGTTTTCGTAGGAGGATCACACCTCATTTATTGCGAGAAAGTATTTTACAATTGGAGCTTAATTAACATTTTTTCGTCTTTCTATGCATATTTTTAAAGTTTTATTGTCTTATGGGGACGGTAACCTTCTTGTCATTTGGGGTTCATGTTTATACTTGTTATCACACTGTCCTTATGGAAGGTTTGGAACTGGTGTGTAACTATCTTAACAGTCTGTTACTTCTTCATGCAAAATTATATCTTCCGCTGAGATGTTGGTTGGTTCCTCAGTTTAGGGGTTGCGACAACGTGGTCATGTAACCCCGTGTACTTTGGGTGTGTGTAGAATCTGTCTGATAAACGGTGTTAATTGTGATGACTGTATTAGTCAGTAATTCAGGTAAGGTCTGCAGACGGTCAATTTTAAGTAGTAGTTCCTAATTTTGTACCAAATACTACCGTCAACGACACCTAGCTGTGAACTTGGCTACTAGATGCCACCGCAACCAGCAACTTGCCACGAACGTTGGAACTTTCCCAGCGAAAGAATGCATGCTGAGGGATTTTTAGCGCTGTTAGAAAAGTCCTACGACTTTGGCCGGCTTTGAACCAGCGACCTTGGGCATAGAAGTTCAGCATGCTACCAATTAGCCGCTTCCCACTCCCACAGAGTCAGATTGAAAAATGAATGTGATCTCATACAATGGCGTTGTCTTGGCAACCTCTAATAGCTCATACCTCATCAATTTAGAAGCGTTGTCATGGTAACATCTGATAGCACTTGGCATTTTCTTTAATTCCGTAATTAATTTTCTCATCCCTTGGCGTAATGGTGGGTCATATTTAAATTTCTTTCAGACAAAAGTTTTAGGTAATTATTAGGGGAATATTTTCCGTTCGGTACGGTTTTGATATTGTTCCTATTAAGAGAGATATGATTAATGTTTCCCGAAAAACCCATTTTTTCCACCCCTTTGGTCAATGGTTGGTGCTATCAAAAAACTTATCAAACATAAATTTTTGGCACTTATCCGACACATATTATGAACTATGAATGGATTCGATATTTCACGTATTAAGAGAGTTATAGCGATATTTCACTTTTTCGAAAAAAGCCCCCCCATTTCCCCCCCCCCCCCCCCCTTCGACCGATTTTGCCCATTAACGAACTCGACCGCGATTTTATAGGGATACATATTATGTAAACAAGATGTTCAGTAAAGAACATATAGCCTACTTTCTCCTAAATGTATGAGTATAGTTATAACTCGTTATTATCAAAGAGTATAATAGAACTATTCTTTGTTGAAGACCTTAGAAACGATTTACCTCTACCAAACGCCACAACCTAGATAAAAACTGCTACCATCATTGAAGAAAGAAAGAAAGATAAGAAGTATATCAAGAATGTTATGGATCTGGAGACATAATCGACCGGACTGGCTGCGTGGCTCAGCGGTAACGTTCTCGCTTGCTGGGCCCTAGGTTGCAGGTTCGTATCCTGGCGCAGTCAGCTGGCATTTGAGGGTGCACAAATGCGAGGGAGCCGTGTCAGTACATTTACTGGCACGTTAAAGATCCCCTTCGGGCCAAAATTCCGGCACCCCGGTGTCTCTAAAAGCAGCAGTAGTTAAAAGGGATGTAAAACCAATAACATTATTATTATTATTACATATACGACCTGCCGTGGGCAACATCCAACTTTGAGTTGAGGCATGTCTTTACACGTCTGGTTGTGCATGGCTTTCACAACCCTAATTGAATTAACAAATCTTTCCATGACCCTACAGAGACGTGTGTATACAAACTATGTGGATATTTTCGATTGCTATTTGCCTCAAATAAAAGAAGTAATTAATAAACTGAACTAACACCTACTATGTGGAATCGTTTTGTTCTTTACTTCAAATAACATTTTCAAGTAACGCAAAATAGGCTGTTACAAACCCTTTAAAATAAAAAGTAAAAATGTATCGTAGTATCATCTTGTCATTCTTCAAATTCGATGCGCATAGAATGCCAATGGTGTAGTAATCAATGGAGCCCCTCGTAGACTAGTCGTACCATCTAGTGGTGAAATATCGAACAATATAATCCTAACCACGGCCGACTGAATGCGCAGCTCGTATTCAGTCGGCCGTGTCCTAAGAGAGCGAGTGCATTCTAGCGGCCAGAAGAAGAAACTTTTCAATAAAATCTGGAAGTTAATCTAGTTACCTTTTTGGCAGCTAGATGTCTCGAGTAAATCTGCTGGCGAATTCTGTTTTAATTAAATATATATTTTACGCCATAATATGCACAATATAACGCTTAATTTTAAAACATCTGAGTCATTACAAAACAATAAACATATAACATTTCAAGCAAAAAACCTAGCTCTGATCGGGTTTGAACCATAGGCATTTGAGCGATAGGCTGACGCTCTACCACTGAGCTAATTGTGTCAACGAATATCGTTCTATATAAAATGACTTACATAGAACTTGTTAGCAAATAATGATTTATACTAAACGATTTCATCACTGGAGTATATTATTTATATATAAAGCATTTCATACAAAGTTTATTTATTTTGTACAGTACGCTATATTGCATGCAATACTCAAATTAGTGAAATATAAGTCAGGCACAAGATATCCGCTGCCATCTTGTCTTATTAGTGAATCAGCTCAGCTTTTTAAAATCACGTCTGCACTATAGTATTACAAAATAAACTTTTAATTTCGAACGTGCCTCTTCCTTTAGAACAGTTAAAACGATTCTCGGCTCGATAATCGGAACTGGTGGGTCCCATGATATGGATTATAAAGTTTGCATAATTCGCACGGCCGCCATCCTGAAATGGTATGGCGGACGACCTTGTAAGTTGGTCACAAGACGCATCCTATACGAAGGTATGTTGTTACCAAATTTGGTAGAGATCGGATGATTTGGTTAGTCGTTATTTGATTTTACGTTTTGAACGTTTGAGTGGCCGCCATTCAGTATTAGTAAAGATGGCGGCGATATAAAACATGACACTGAGGTGTCCTTTGCTAGTGCTACCTTTGTACCAAATTTCGTTCAATTCGCATTCACCGTGTTCGAATTGATAGGGGGGGACAGACATTCAGAGTACACACACTCACACACACACAGACACACACACACACACAGACACACACACAGACTCACACACACACATACACACACACAGACAGACACACTTTTTTCGCCCTGTGTTGATCTCATAAGTCTACTTTCATTTTTTGCAAAAATCGAAAGTAGGCTAAAAAATGGAAGTGATTGGTGCAAAATTACGGCAGTTATCGTGTCCAAAAGAAAGTGATATATATATATATATATATATATATATATATAGAGAGAGAGAGAGAGAGAGAGAGAGATACATATATACATAAATTACATATTAACTTTTGAAATGATGGTGGTTTTGGGGTCTGGGGGATGTGAAACGCGAAGATATGTCGAAATTTTCCGAAAGTCGAAACATGGTACCCATTGCAATAGTTAGCTTTCTAATGAAATCTACCTAAAAGTAGGTTGGCTCAGGCAAGGAAAGCATTTCTACAAAAGTGGAATGTGTTTTGACATCGAATATATGTAGATTTAGGTATTAGGAAGTCATTTTTGAAAGCCTTTGTCTGGAGCGTGGCGCTCTATGGAAGTGAAACTTGGACTATTGGTGCAGCAGATAAGAGGAGAATTGAAGCGTTCGAAATGTGGTGTTCCAGGAGAATGATGATCAGATGGGTAGATAGGAAAGTGAAATTGGACTATTGGTGCAGCTGAAAAGAGGAGAATTGAAGCGTTTGAAATGTGGTGTTACAGGAGAATGATGAAGATCAGACGGGTAGAAATAGTTACAAACGAAGATGCATTAAGACGAGTGGGAGAGGAGAAATGTTTCTGGCGACTGTTAATGAAGAGATGGTGGTTGGTTGGTTCCTCAGTCTAGGGGCTGCCACAACGCGGTCATGTAGCCCCGGGTACTTTGGGTGTGTGTAGAATCTGTCTGATAACCAATGTAAATTTTGATGACTGTATTAGTATGTTATCTGATTGTTATTTTTAAATTCAAGTGAGGACTACAGACATTGAAGTTTTCAAATAGTACCTACTTTTGCCGCCAAAAGCCACCGTCAACGACGCCTAGTTCAGAACTCAGGTACTAGACGTCACCGCAGTCGGCTTCCTGGCAACGAACGTGGGAACCTAAGAGCGTTGTTAACATTCTTAACCTATATATAATTTAGCTTCACACTGGTGTAATTAGTGGAAGGTTATTTAACATGCCATAAATCTATGACATGGGAACACCGGCTTTACTTCCCCTCCGAAGGAAGGCATACTGAGGGCTTTTAATGCTCTTAAAATCCGATGACTTCGGCCGGGTTTGAAGCCGCGATCTTGGGCATAGAAGCTCAGAATGCTACCAACTACGTCACCGGAGAGAAGAGATAGGTTGGTAGGACACATACCAAGACACCCAGGAATAGCAAGCTTAGTTACGGAAGGAAGGGTCGAGGACAAGAACTGTAGGGGTAGACCAAGGTTAGAATATGTTCAACAGATTGCCTCGGATGTGGCAGCTATGTAGAGATGAAACGATTAGCTCAGGACAGGGAGGCATGCAGGGCTGCATCAAACCAGTCAAAAGACTGAAGACTCTAACAACATCAGGGCCTGGGACTTCTTGGGGATTCTAGTAACTCTCACTTCCCATTTCTGAATGAGTGTCTCATCCAGCTACGACACACTCAATGACCAATGTTGTATACTTGTATAATTTAGCACAAATATCATTAGCAAACTCGTCTCACTTTACTGTGAAATAAACTAGCATGACAATCTATTTTATAGGCCAGAAATTCTTTTTTGATAGTACAGTCTATTTGCCAAACACAAACGTTTTAACACCAGCTTTTCATGTCTCCATCTTTTAATCTGCAGCAAACCATTTGAAGAAAAAAAACACCACTACGGATATATACAAGTAATGTTTATTAGTGCCATCTACGCGCCGCAATAGGGTTCTTTGTCCCCGGAACTTGCAAGCGCTTTTCAGCCAATCAACGCTAGTTGCGCTATGTCGTTCGTAGCCGTAAGAGCCTTACCGCCATAGGAGTGTGTTTATTTATATAAAAACAAGATGTTCAGTAAAGAACATACAGCCTACTTTCTCCTAAATGCGTGGGTATTGTTATAACTATTCGTCTTTTTCAAGAAGTATAATTGAATGTTTGTTGTAGTAGCTTGTTGAAATACCACGTGCTATACTGTGCACAATTAGTCACGGCAGTCTGGCATCGAACTCAGGTCTCATCAGAGAAGACCAGGCACATGGTTATGCCTAGGGTCGAACCATTGGTATCTAAGGGGGAGCAATTATAGGGAACCCACAGAGCAATGAGAGGTATAATGACATATAATAGTCTAGCGTGATTTCACGATTTATACGTGAAAATCATAGCAATTACAAGGAGGAATTGTAGCCAAATGCAAAGGAAATATACGTTTTCAGAGCATACGAATACGAGAGAGGGCGAGTTTGGCAGTTTACAAATGACCCTTAGCGAGTGGGCGGAGTAGCCTAGGCGCCAACCGCACTACTTACGTCTGGGGCGGAGAGACAGCTCAAAATTAATGACCCGGGAATCCACCATTCGACAACGGGGCAAGCCGCATGCACAAGGAAATTAATTAATTCCAGCTAAATGGAACATTGTAATGCATTGAAATATACACACAGATGAATATATTCACGGAGAAGTAATTTAGGAGTGGTTTTTCACCTAAATTTATGCCTATATCTCCAAATGACCGCATTACAACCTAACTCACGCTCAAGAGCAGGGATATTGTAACCAGCCAGCGGGGAACCCCACTGTGGCGTCATAACGCGCTGAACTAAGGCAATTAATTGTAATTAATTGGCCGAAGCGATCGCCGGCACGCGAATGTTTTTGAAACCTCCACACCTAATTAAACAAGATGCAGATGTCATTTCGACTGAAGAGGGATTATTTCAAGAAGGGAGTCGCTCTCACGTGTCCCGTGAACTATTTTGTGCAAGAAACCTTTATAAGGGGGAGCAGCCCACGCGAAGTCAGTTGAAAAGCATCAGTGGAAAGCAAGCAGTTGAAAGAGCCAGTTGTTAGTTGACCTACAGCAGTTGGAAGTTAGTCTTTGTAAGCACGCCAAGTATTAAAATATCAACGCGCCGCCGTTGAAGACAATGGAAGCAAGTTATAATCTTCATAAATAATCATGAAGTGAGTCGAAAGTAAAGTAATGCAGATATTTATCTATTACCTGACGCAGATATAAATTCGCTACAGCGAAAAGGAACTTATAATGTTCTCGAACAGTTCTTATACCGGGAGGTATTGTCAGAATTGTATGACATTATCATCAGGATCACTACAGTGATGGGAGCGTGGAAGTCATTGCCACCTAACCAGGATAGTGAGCTGAACGTGATTGCAGGGAACGAGGATCGAACGTCCGTAAAACGCTACTAGATTTCACGTAGACCAGCGGTTGTCATAATTGCATCGCATCTCTGAGATCAAGCGTAGGAGAAGTCCGGATTAAGGATCAACATGTGAAGTCATGGATGAAGTGTAAATAAAATTGTGAAATAATGATTTAAAGTGTTCATGTGTCAAATGGTTAATAATCAGTGTATAGCAGTGGTAAAGGCCACTTATAATAATATGTGTATCATGTGGCAAGTGTGTGAATCTCAGTGTTGTGTTAAGGATATCATGATGGCTTAAACCAAACATCATGGTAGCGCTTAAGCTGAGGAGCTGGCATTTTCCAGCAAGAAGGAAAAAGTGAGTACACCTGCAATTATATCCTTATAACTGAATAGTTCACCATGTAACGATTTATCACTTTGAGATTAAAGATGTAATAGTCACTTACTGAACGAGTTTTCACCACCCGTCTTGAATAAAGTATGGCTTGCAAGGTGATTTGTGTAGGACCCTTTAGGTCAAAAATAGTGATGAATCTAACGGTAACGGTAAATGAATAATAATAATAATAAACTGGGGTCGGCAACAATAAAGTAATGGGCAAATGTGGCCTAAATAATGTTCAAATAGTGTCATGTCTAATTTAAAGATACTGTAATTTGGTAAACAGTAAAAATGTAACGTGGAATATAGCGAAATACGAGAGCTTTTTCAGTGTCAGTGAAAATTTGAATGAATATTTGATATGGTCAATCCTTAGGATTATGTTTGAGGACCATTAAATTAAAGTAAGCCAGTCAATTTATACATTTGTGTTAGGAGCTATGTAAAAGCTTTGGCTTAAGTAGTATAACAGATAGAACGCAGGTGCCTTAATAATAGAGTCATATATGTGAAATATTGTTTGAGCCGCATGTATAGCGGGCAGATTAACGTAGAATCCAGTGATTTACGTAAGATAATCGCGGGGATTGACTAGTATAGCTTGCGCGTTAGGTGAAAAGTTGGCTGAATCTTCGAGGAGTATCGCCTTTGTGCATACTGTATTATACGCAGCGATTTGGATAGATTCTGTCTATTTCCAACGCTTGCATGAATTATGGCCACTATTGACGTCCGTCGAGACGCAGTGAGCATTTGTACCAATGGTCTACCCTGAGAGGTAGGACCATATTCGTCGGCTAGGAACGCAGATTTCCTGATCTATTATTGACAGCTGCTGGTGAAAACCGTGGGGTTTCACTATGATGCGCGTCTTAAAGCCACAGATAATCACCTTAGAACGGCAAGGCTATCACTAAAGTTCCACCCCAGCCATGAATGTTTATTAAGGAGCCATTTGAGCCCAAATACACTATAAAGATAGGTGTTAATTAATTAAATGACTCAATTACTTAGGAATCACGCCTAGCGTATCTGTACTGTTATATAATTGTAAACAAGTTTGACCTTGACGATAGAGAGAGAAAGGTAGTGTGGACCATTTCCGTGGCAGCCATCTTGGTTAGCCAGCTGGAACGAATTTTATGACCTGCTGAGGGGGAGAAAGGTCCGTCGACCGATCCCTTGTCATTTACAGTCACAGTAGGACACTGAGGAATCTCGGTATTTAAATATGCAATTAAGATATGAGTATTATAATGATGCCAATTGAATTAAATGGTGTGTGGCAAGTCACATACGTTGTTGGATCATAGAAATCAGATAATATTTGGCGAAGTTATCCTCTGAGGAGGAAAGCTGAACCAACATAATGTAGGCATCTTCTTTAAAATGCATTTTGCCAGTTCATGCTAATTTATGCATACGGGTATGTGTTTTTCCCATAACATGACACAGTTGTAACTATGGTAAGCCCGACAAGACCCAGAAAAATCGTTATATGGTGAAACAATAAAATATTCTATCCATGTTTATTTTTTATTAAGGAGCATGTACCACTGTCCTAGATCGTTCATAGGGATGGAAAGAAGGAAGATGATTCGCACGACACAACAAATATTTGTTAATAAATGCAGAATATAATGAATTTTTGCTAATTGAAGTAAATGCCGTAAGTGACGGAATAATGTTTTAGTAATATCATTTTTATGTGACATGTGATTTTTGTGTTAAGATACTCCCATTAACTAAGATTGTGTCACATGATGAGCAATATGGAAACCTTGTAATCTGAACTATTCTTGACAGGATGTTAGAAGTAGGTTTGAGTGCAGTATAGCACTATTATGTAGAAGAAAGCTCACAGAATAACCCTATTTTATTTGTGGGAATTAAATGTAATTTGTCCTTTGATTTGTATTGTTGTACAGCCATGATTTTAGACCAGTAAATGTTTTATTTGTAGGAATGTTGTGTATTTCCTGTAGAGTAGATACCTGGTAGACTCAAATCCTGAGCATGTGGTCGTATTGTGGGCGGGAACGTCCCATACCTCGAAAGACCGTGAGCTAGTTGGGATACGAACACATGGTCCACATGGTGACAATCGGGTACATGGAGGAGTTGTCTCTGTACTTGGATTGAGTCACAGGTATTGCTTAAAGTCGGCCGAGATATTAATGGTAGAAGCAAGTACAGCATAGATATTAGGACAAAATAGGAAAGGCCGCGTCCCATTTGTTAATAAGCCATCACGTTTAAAAATAATTGTTGATAATCCTCCATAAAACATGCTTATAAATATAATTATAACCTACACACAATACCCCCTTCTTTATCATGTCACCCAGGTGTGTGGGGCAAAGCGTGTTATCCCTATATATTACCATCACTTATTAACAATGGCGCCCAGTACGTGTGGCTTATGGGATTCAGAAAAACCCCATAATAATAGCATGGTTTTCATGGGGAAAACCATAGAAATAATATTTTTCCTCAAACTTTGTTTGAGCGATTGTGAGTCTTTCTAGATGATGTTCAGATGTCAGACATTGTTGTCAGACGGGTACGAGGGTCTATACCCATTCCATAGTTGGTTTTGACATTTTATATTATGTTGTTGTTGTTGTCGTGGGATCGGAATCTTTTCTTTCCAATAGAACGTGCCAGCATATTCAGCTGCGGCCTACCTGAATCTCAAATTAAGTAGTACAGGATGGCCGGAACGGAAGAAGTACTCAGGTGTATTGCTGAGTTAAGGGAACATTTCGATGTTATTAATGCTAAGAGTAAGGAAGAATCCAAGGCATTTAAAGATGAAATAGCGGATAGATTGGATGCCAATCAAACCGAAATAAACAATAGACTAGAGGCTAGTCAAACTGAGGTAGGCCAGATGTTGGCTAATGTAAACACGCAGTTAGAATCAAACCTAATAGAGGTTAATAAGAAAATGGACGACGTTAAAGAGTCTGTCCAGCGTGAGGTAACTAAAAATATTGTTAGCGTGATCTCAGAAATGCAAGATGATAACGATAAACGCTTTGAGTCTATTGAGTAAAAATTAGAGAGCAATCTGCAAATGTGCAGAGAGTCACAGCGTGAAATTAACGATAATTTAAACAGTATGTCCAGGGAGCTTAAAGACATTCAAAGTCAGAATGAAGCTAATACTAAACGTCAGTTAGAGCAATTTAACACGTTCACTCAGACCGTGGATCATAGGTTCGAGGATAATGACGTAAAATGGAATACGCGAATGGCAGGTTACGCCAAGACGGTAGACGAATCCTTAAGAAAACAGGATCAGAATATCCTTGACCAATGTAAGGAAATTCAGGAAATAAAAACTTCTGATCAAGAGAATAAGGAGATAATGTCTAATATGAAGAGACAAGTCGGAAAAGTGCAGAAAGAGTTGGAACAAACTCAGAGTGACTTAGCAGTTATCCATAAAAGACAGGACGAAGACCAAGGAGAAATCACGAAAATAAGGACTGAAATCTCTCATATACAAGGTCATATTCAAAGGGAAGTTACAGGCTTACGCGAAGAATTAGAGCTTCGAGAAGGCTTAAAGACTGAAGCCAGCGATAAGACTCTTGCCGAAGTAAGAGAAAGTCTAGCAGGGGAAATTATCCACCTGAAGGAAAACCTTAAGGATGATAAGGAAAAGGTATTTTCTATGGCAGAAAGAAACCGAGATCGCCTAGAGAAAATAGAACGAGAGGTATTAGCTCGTTTGGAAAGGGCAGAAAACAGGCACAGCCAAATTGAGACTAGAATGATAGCGCAGGAGGAATCCATGTTGCGGAATCCTAGGTCTAGCGAAGGAAGTATAGACGAGAATAGGAGAAATAAATGGGCGGAGATAGAAATACAGCCTACTCCAAAGAATGCAGCCATGCCAAGTGACAGCCCGTATGCCACACCTGGTATGCCAATGGCCATGTCAACACCGCATGAAAATGCTGTACAAAACCAAATAGTCACAGTTATAAGGGCTAGTGATGAGAAACCAAAGAAATACTCTGGGAGTAATTCTAATATGACACCCAAGTACTGGCTTAAAGAAGTTTCCGAGTACTTGAATGATGCGAAAGTACCGCCAGAGCGCAGGTTGAGAGCGATTGAAAAACTAACCGAAGGGGAGTGCGCCCTATGGTTTAGGAGTTTTCGGTACACGTTCGACACCGTCGATGAATTTCGCCAAGCATTTTTAAGCAGATATTGGAACGCGAGCGTACAACAAAACCTCAGACTGGACTTGTACTCCAGGCGTTACAGTACTAGTAATCCGACTAAGTACGGGGAGTTCTTTGTGAATCAATTATGCCGTTTTCGCGAGCTTGACGAAGGGCTTAAAGAGTCAGATTTATGCATAGCAATAGCCAAGCAGCTGCCGTATGAAGTGCAGCGTCTGCTAATCTCAGCAAACGCCAAAACTGCAATCGATATGGAGGAGGTGCTGAGACAACTCGATCTAACCACAGTGCAGCACGCAAGGCAAAGTCGACAGGTGGAACAGGTTAACATGACGAATACGCCGATTGAGCCAACGAAGGTGCAGACAAAGAGCAAATCTACAAGCACCGAAACAGAAAAATCCGACTGGCAGCGCGAAGGACGCGAAAACCAAAATTGGAGGCCAGCGTATCGAGGAGGTTCGAACCGTGGTAATCGAGGAAGGAAAAACTGGAATCAGCGTGGTACCAGAGACCAGCAGCTGGATAACAGAAGAAATTACGGCCGAAATGGGAACAACCAAGGATGGAGATCCCAAGAGCAGAGTCGCGGGTTCGATGAAGAGGCGGAAGAACGTTATCACGCATCTTTAAGATACATGGAAGAGCGCGGAGATGATCCGAGACAATCGCGAGTTCATTGGGAGGAAGCGATTCGGAATAGAAGGTCACCCGACATATATCAAAATGATGACGGTGCCAAAAGTCTGGAACTTCAACAGCATGAAGACAGGCAGAAAAACTCCACAAAGAATGGAGCAATTGAAAAAAAAACACCAATTTTAAATGACCAAAGAGAGATAAGTTCAGGATGGAATGCAGAGAATGTTGTTAACTGGATTGCCAAACCTGAGGAGCTTATCGAAGACCTCGATGAAAGAACGGTCAATGTAAGAAGGGAACGACCTATTATTATTGTGAATATTGCGGGAATGAAAGTAAGAAGTCTCATTGATACAGGGTCAACAGTAAGTTTGATAACCCAGACATTATACAGTGAAATCCAGAATAAAATCCACGTGTTGAAAATACCTATTTCAAGCGTGAAAATAAAAGGTGTCATACCAGATAAAGTTATGATATGCAAATAGCAAGTATTTTTAGATTTGCAGATAGGGAACTCTACATTCTCACAGAGCTTCCTACTTGTGAATAAGCTGCCGTATAACCTCATTGTTGGGATAGATTTCATAAGAGAGTATAAAGTTATTATAGATCTCTCGCAAGACATTGTGATGTTTCGCGCAAGTGAGGGAAAGGAAGAGTTAGAACTCTCATTAAGGCATAATGAAACGAGACAAGAAGAATACGTATGGCATACATACGGAGATATGACTGGGGATGCAGTGTCGACAATAGAAGACATTGAGGAGGAGTTGGCAACACTGGCCGCAGACATTGAAAAGGATCTCGAACCAAAATTTGAAGAATGCCTGGAAGAGAAGATTGAAGAAGCTAAATTTGGTCCAGAATATAAACAAATGCTAAGGGAACTGCTATTCGAGTATAAAGGAGTCTTCGATTCGAGACCTGGCCGGATCAAGAATTTCCAGTATGCATTCCAAGTCAGCGATTGGACGCCATTCAAACAGAAGCCGTATCCTGTAGCTGAGAAACATTACTTAAAGGTCAAAGAAGCGATACAGGAAATGCTAGAAGCAGGCGTCATTGTAAAGACAGCCACACCTTATGTCAGCCCACTGGTAGTTGTACCGAAACAGGATGGAAGTGTGAGGATATGCCTGGACCTACGAAATTTGAATTCCAAGGTCATACCGGAATTTGATAAAGTGCCGCCCATTAAGGAGGTCCTCAGGAGGTTCAAAGGAAAGACTGTGTTCTCAAATCTTGACCTGACTGCAAGTTTTCACCATCTTGCTCTGGAAGAGAAAACAAGTTTGTTAACTGGATTTTTATTTGACCAGCACACGTATTCATACGTACGTCTTCCATTTGGATTAAAAACAGCAGGTTCAGCGTTGATACGAGCGCTAGATAGGAACCTATCCGAAGAAGTAAAAGCTACAACCATATGCTACGTAGACGATATACTACTGACCTCTGAAACAGTTGAAGAACATGTCAGAGATCTACGCAAGTTGTTATATGACCTAAGTCAGGCTAACTTTAAGGTCAATATAAAGAAGTCTAACTTTGCTCAGAGAGAAGTTAAATTTCTAGGTCACGTAATAGATGCCCAAGGAGTCAGACCTAATCCGGGAAAATTGGAAGTCATTAAGCGTTTCCCGAGACCAACGAAGGTAAAGAACGTCAGGCAATATCTAGGCGTTATTGGATTCTTTTCAAACCATTGTCCGAAGTATACCGAGACTGTAGCACCACTCCAAGACTTACTCAAGAAGGGAGGAAGATGGCGATGGACGGAGCAATGCGAGGAAGCCTTCGTGAAATCTAAACAGATGCTGTTAGATTATGTAAAATTGGGATATCCTGACTACACTCAGAAATTTATTATCCAGACTGACGCATCCTTCATAGGCATTGGAGCTATGTTATATCAGGAAAATATGGACAGGCCAGAGGAGAAAACTTATATTGCATTTATCAGTAGAAGGTTGAAGCCTAATGAAAAGAATTATACGGTCACGGAGATCGAACTACTTGCGATACTGTATGCTTTACAGTATCGGCACAAGCTGATTTATGGTTTTAGAATTATATTGCGAACAGACCATAAAGCCCTAACGTTCCTGCTGAAAACTGACTTGTCGAGTCAAAGACTGACAAGGTGGTCCCTGTACATACAACAATTTCAAGTGGAAATAGAATATTGCCCGGGGAAGGACAATATCATACCTGATTTGCTAAGCAGATACCCTACAGCAGAGGAAGAAGAAGCTCTAGCTATCGAGATAGAAGATAGAGATCAGAAGACCTTAGATGATCTGAGGAACATCACCGTTTTTCAACGTGAAGATCCCTGGATACGGTTGATGATTAATTACTTCGAGGGAAAACTGGATAGAGGAACCCCGATGTATGTGGAAGCTGAAGCACTGTCAACGGAATATCTATGGTTTAACCAGATGCTACATAAATGGAGCGACTCTGACCACACCAAACCCAGGATTGTTGTACCACCAGCATTGCAGAGAAGGCTAGTATGGCTAGCACACCGAGCTTTTGGACACTCCGGTGTAAATAAGACTGTTGCCCTGCTTAAAGAGGCATTTATTTGGCCAAAACTTAGAGAAACAGTCAGAAATACTATCAGGACATGTGATATGTGCCAACGAGTAAAGCCTAACTCGTACTTAATGAGGCAGAAACCTATACCACTCTTACCAGAGAAGCCATGTCAGCTCCTGGTGCTGGACAACTTTGGACCCCTTCCTAGAGCTAGAAGAGGAAATAAACACATCCTAGTTGCACTAGACGTGTTTTCCAAAATGGTAGTCCTGTGTCCAATTCAGAAAACCAGTACAAAACAGGTACTTAAGAGGCTGAAGGAAAGAATCATTCCTATATTAGGACAGCCTGAAAACATCTTATCTGATCATGGAAGTTGTTTTACCAGCATAGAATTTCGCAGGGATTTGGAAAATCTGGGCATAAGGCAGATTTTGTCCACGGTTCGACACCCGGAATCGAATTCCGCTGAGAGAGTTATGAGGGAACTGCAAAAATACATGAAGATATATTGCTCTACTGAGAATTGAAGATGGATTGACGTACTTGAGATTATTGAATATTGTATCAACAATACTGTGCACGAAGCGACAGGAGAGGTGCCAGTGAGCCTACATCTCGATAGAAGACCAGAGAGGCCATGGAATAATGTCATCCTGACACCCATCGATGCACAACTTGGACGTGAGTTGAGGATCCAGAGGACGTTCGAGTATCTCAAGAAACAAGCTGATAAACGGCAGCGAAGAAACAGGAGGAAACGGTATCACAGACCGTTACTCGTGGGAGAATACGTCTTACTGAAGAAACCCGCCAGTTCAGATCCAGAGAGCAGGAAATATAAGAAATTCCAGCATGCCTACCACGGACCCTACCTGATTATAAGGGATCTGCAAAATAATGCATATCGGATCAAAGATGAAGCAACGGGTAGAGAAGTTGTGGTAAACGCAGCTAACTTGAAATTATATAGTCCACCAGAAGACTATGATGCGAGAGAGGAGCAAGCTATGCACATCCAAGTGAACGGGGAATCATTACGTATGCAAGGAAAGATTCTTGAGAAAAGCTTGCAGGCTCAAGAAGGGTCGAAGCGAAGCAACCAGCTCGCCAACCCAGCGGACACGAAGGAAGAATGCAGCTGTCTACTGCAGGAATTTTATGACCAGTTGAGGGAAGCCGCTGTGGAGCTGAGGGGGATGAATGAACAATTGAGAAGGGAGAACGAGAGTCTACGAGACACCAGACAGAGTGGAGTGGGGAACGAGAAAGCCCATTGCCGAGAGCAATGACCGCTTAAAGTAAATACAGCATGGAGTTGATGCCAGCTGATAGGCCCGAAAAATTCACTTATGAAATGAATTTTTCGAACTTAGCAGGAGAAAGATGTGCCCAATTAGTCACGGCAGTCTGGCATCGAACTCAGGTCTCATCAGAGAAGACCAGGCACATGGTTATGCCTAGGGTCGAACCATTGGTCTCTAAGGGGGAGCAATTATAGGGAACCCACAGAGCAATGAGAGGTATAATGACATATAATAGTCTAGCGTGATTTCACGATTTATACGTGAAAATCATAGCAATTACAAGGAGGAATTGTAGCCAAATGCAAAGGAAATATACGTTTTCAGAGCATACGAAAACGAGAGAGGGCGAGTTTGGCAGTTTACAAATGACCCTTAGCGAGTGGGCGGAGTAGCCTAGGCGCCAACCGCACTACTTACGTCTGGGGCGGAGAGACAGCTCAAAATTAATGACCCGGGAATCCACCATTCGACAACGGGGCAAGCCGCATGCACAAGGAAATTAATTAATTCCAGCTAAATGGAACATTGTAATGCATTGAAATATACACACAGATGAATATATTCACGGAGAAGTAATTTAGGAGTGGTTTTTCACCTAAATTTATGCCTATATCTCCAAATGACCGCATTACAACCTAACTCACGCTCAAGAGCAGGGATATTGTAACCAGCCAGCGGGGAACCCCACCGTGGCGTCATAACGCGCTGAATTAAGGCAATTAATTGTAATTAATTGGCCGAAGCGATCGCCGGCACGCGAATGTTTTTGAAACCTCCACACCTAATTAAACAAGATGCAGATGTCATTTCGACTGAAGAGGGATTATTTCAAGAAGGGAGTCGCTCTCACGTGTCCCGTGAACTATTTTGTGCAAGAAACCTTTATAAGGGGGAGCAGCCCACGCGAAGTCAGTTGAAAAGCATCAGTGGAAAGCAAGCAGTTGAAAGAGCCAGTTGTTAGTTGACCTACAGCAGTTGGAAGTTAGTCTTTGTCTACATTCGCTCTGCAGTAAGCACGCCAAGTATTAAAATATCAACGCGCCGCCGTTGAAGACAATGGAAGCAAGTTATAAGCTTCATAAATAATCATGAAATGCGTCGAAAGTAAAGTAATGCAGATATTTATCTATTACCTGACGCAGATATAAATTCGCTACAGCGAAAAGGAACTTATAATGTTCTCGAACAGTTCTTATACCGGGAGGTATTGTCAGAATTGTATGACATTATCATCAGGATCACTACAGTGATGGGAGCGTGGAAGTCATTGCCACCTAACCAGGATAGTGAGCTGAACGTGATTGCAGGGAACGAGGATCGAACGTCCGTAAAACGCTACTAGATTTCACGTAGACCAGCGGTTGTCATAATTGCATCGCATCTCTGAGATCAAGCGTAGGAGAAGTCCGGATTAAGGATCAACATGTGAAGTCATGGATGAAGTGTAAATAAAATTGTGAAATAATGATTTAAAGTGTTCATGTGTCAAATGGTTAATAATCAGTGTATAGCAGTGGTAAAGGCCACTTATAATAATATGTGTATCATGTGGCAAGTGTGTGAATCTCAGTGTTGTGTTAAGGATATCATGATGGCTTAAACCAAACATCATGGTAGCGCTTAAGCTGAGGAGCTGGCATTTTCCAGCAAGAAGGAAAAAGTGAGTACACATGCAATTATATCCTTATAACTGAATAGTTCACCATGTAACGATTTATCACTTTGAGAATAAAGATGTAATAGTCACTTACTGAACGAGTTTTCACCACCCGTCTTGAATAAAGTATGGCTTGCAAGGTGATTTGTGTAGGACCCTTTAGGTCAAAAATAGTGATGAATCTAACGGTAACGGTAAATGAATAATAATAATAATAAACTGGGGTCGGCAACAATAAAGTAATGGGCAAATGTGGCCTAAATAATGTTCAAATAGTGTCATGTCTAATTTAAAGATACTGTAATTTGGTAAACAGTAAAAATGTAACGTGGAATATAGCGAAATACGAGAGCTTTTACAGTGTCAGTGAAAATTTGAATGAATATTTGATATGGTCAATCCTTAGGATTATGTTTGAGGACCATTAAATTAAAGTAAGCCAGTCAATTTATACATTTGTGTTAGGAGCTATGTAAAAGCTTTGGCTTAAGTAGTATAACAGAGAGAACGCAGGTGCCTTAATAATAGAGTCATATATGTGAAATATTGTTTGAGCCGCATGTATAGCGGGCAGATTAACGTAGAATCCAGTGATTTACGTAAGATAATCGCGGGGATTGACTAGTATAGCTTGCGCGTTAGGTGAAAAGTTGGCTGAATCTTCGAGGAGTATCGCCTTTGTGCATACTGTATTATACGCAGCGATTTGGATAGATTCTGTCTATTTCCAACGCTTGCATGAATTATGGCCACTATTGACGTCCGTCGAGACGCAGTGAGCATTTGTACCAATGGTCTACCCTGAGAGGTAGGACCATATTCGTCGGCTAGGAACGCAGATTTCCTGATCTATTATTGACAGCTGCTGGTGAAAACCGTGGGGTTTCACTATGATGCGCGTCTTAAAGCCACAGATAATCACCTTAGAACGGCAAGGCTATCACTAAAGTTCCACCCCAGCCATGAATGTTTATTAAGGAGCCATTTGAGCCCAAATACACTATAAAGATAGGTGTTAATTAATTAAATGACTCAATTACTTAGGAATCACGCCTAGCGTATCTGTACTGTTATATAATTGTAAACAAGTTTGACCTTGACGATAGAGAGAGAAAGGTAGTGTGGACCATTTCCGTGGCAGCCATCTTGGTTAGCCAGCTGGAACGAATATTATGACCTGCTGAGGGGGAGAAAGGTCCGTCGACCGATCCCTTGTCATTTACAGTCACAGTAGGACACTGAGGAATCTCGGTATTTAAATATGCAATTAAGATATGAGTTTTATAATGATGCCAATTGAATTAAATGGTGTGTGGCAAGTCACATACGTTGTTGGATCATAGAAATCAGATAATATTTGGCGAAGTTATCCTCTGAGGAGGAAAGCTGAACCAACATAATGTAGGCATCTTCTTTAAAATGCATTTTGCCAGTTCATGCTAATTTATGCATACTGGTATGTGTTTTTCCCAGAACATGACACAGTTGTAACTATGGTAAGCCCGACAAGACCCAGAAAAATCGTTATATGGTGAAACTATAAAATATTCTATCAATGTTTATTTTTTATTAAGGAGCATGTACCACTGTCCTAGATCGTTCATAGGGATGGAAAGAAGGAAGATGATTCGCACGACACAACAAATATTTGTTAATAAATGCAGAATATAATGAATTTTTGCTAATTGAAGTAAATGCCGTAAGTGACGGAATAATATTTTAGTAATATCATTTTTATGTGACATGTGATTTTTGTGTTAAGATACTCCCATTAACTAAGATTGTGTCACATGATGAGCAATATGGAAACCTTGTAATCTGAACTATTCTTGACAGGATGTTAGAAGTAGGTTTGAGTGCAGTATAGCACTATTATGTAGAAGAAAGCTCACAGAATAACCCTATTTTATTTGTGGGAATTAAATGTAATTTGTCCTTTGATTTGTATTGTTGTACAGCCATGATTTTAGACCAGTAAATGTTTTATTTGTAGGATTGTTGTATATTTCCTGTAGAGTAGATACCTGGTAGACTCAAATCCTGAGCATGTGGTCGTATTGTGGGCAGGAACGTCCCATACCTCGAAAGACCGTGAGCTAGTTGGGATACGAACACATGGTCCACATGGTGACAATCGGGTACAATACTGATATTAAACATGAATATGAGGTGCCCCTTGCTAGTGTGGAAATAAATTTGCACACATACATGGCCGCTATCTGCAAACTATTGGGCTGATGACCTTCTAGTTCAGTCAAAAGATGCTTCACACATATAGGTATGTTGATGCAAAATTTGGTAGAGATCATGTGATTAGGTTGGTCGTAATTTGATTTAAGCTTTGAACATTTGGGTGGCCACCATTACGTTTCCGTCAAGATGGTGGCAATATAAAACATGACACTGAGGTGCCCTTTGCTAGTGCTACCTCTGTACCAAATTTTGTTCAATTCAGTTTTACCGTGTTTGAATTGATAGGGGGAATCGATTTGCACACAAACATGACCGTCATCCGCAAAGTATTAGGCTGATGTCCTTGCAGGTTGGTCACAATATTATTCATACATAAAGGTATAATGTTGCAAAATTTGGTAGAGATCGGATGATTAGGTCGGTCGTAATTTGAATTAATCTTTTAACATTTGGGTGGCCACCATTACGTTTCCGTCATGATGGCAGCGATATGAAACATGACACTGAGGTGCCCTTTGCATGTTCTACCTCTGTACCGTATTTCGTTCAATTCGGTTTCGCCGTGTTCGAATTGAGAGGGGGGGGGGCTGGACAGACATTCAGGGTACACAATCTCACACACACACACTCGCACACAGACACACACACCTAGACAGACACACAATTTTTGGCCCTGTGTTGATCTCATAAGTCTACTTTAAATTTTTGCAAAAATCTAAAGTAGGCTAAAAATTACGAGCCTTACAGTAGTCGCGTATGATGTGTAACATCAGACATAGAAGAAACCTCACGTGAAATTGTTGATACACCGGTATTTTATACTATTATTGGTACAAATATTAATCTATTGTAAAAGGGAGTGTCTTAAGGATATTGTAGTTTATAATTTATTTATTTTATTTAGTCAATTTACCCTCTAGGTTGGTGGTTCCCACGGACTCAGCGAGGGAACTCACCACTACCGCCTCTATGGGCAGTGTCCTGGAGCTTGGAACATCTGGTCGGGATGGATACAACTGGGGAGGTGTGATCAGCACTTCGCCCAGGCGGCCTCATCTGCAAAGCGAACAGGGGCCTCATGAGGGAAGGGAAGGGATGGAAGATTGGGATGGATAGGCCAGGAAGAGGGAAGGAGGCGGCCGTGCCCTTACAGTAGGTACTGCCCCCGTAATTGAATTATATAGAGACCACGGTGGCTATATTGAAATTATAATGAAAGTTATGGCTGTCATGGTTATGACGTGGGTAGTCATGACGTAAGCACGGATGACGCAAACGTTATGCCAGCAGGTTACTTGAGCTGAGATTCTCAGTGACGTCAGCATTTAGTCGAGAATGTTCCAAGATTTACGACGCAGTCGCAGGAAACGAGGAATTCTGCTGAGGAAGAAACTATGCCATTGGAGGGGAGGCTTGAACCAATGAACGATAGTTTAAAGGAAGACGGAGATTGCTGAAACTATGGTATTTTTATTACTTTTGGAATGCAGAATTGTGGAAATCCATTTGCAGTAGAGGCATTGATTTGGAATTTTGGTGAAATTTATTTTCAGTTTTTGAATTTTGAAAATCCGTCATGTATTAACGAAGTTGGAACTTTTAGCGATGACGCAGTATCACGCTATGGAAGGGATGGAAACGCCCCTCATGAAGTTAATAAAAGGCCTTGCGCAGAAGAGAGGAGTCTCATTCTCCGATCATTCTCCGATCTCATTCTCCGATCTCATTCTCAGATCATCGAAGTCTAATTGTGAAAGTTCTTTTCTTATACAGTCATTTTGGTGAGACGTCGAAGTGAAAAGTAGTGAAAAGAGTCGTCTTTATAACGCGTGGTGAAGCCACTGCATTATACGAGATTCAAGTCAAACTAGGTGAAGTTAAAACGGACCTTAGAACGCTTCTACAAGTTTAGCTTTGAACAGTTAGCGGTCGCCGATAAGCTAATTCTATTGTGCAGTGCTACATGAAGTCATATAGAAAAGCTGAACAATTTCGAGTAATTAGTTTGAAAGATATTAGCAAGTTTCGACGACTGACAAAAGTGATTATCTCGCCACCTGAGAAGCACTATTGTA
Organism: Meconema thalassinum; assembly: GCA_946902985.2. NCBI lineage: Eukaryota > Metazoa > Arthropoda > Insecta > Orthoptera > Tettigoniidae > Meconema > Meconema thalassinum. The sequence continues at coordinate 32,300,801 of OX336394.1, forward strand.
TCGCCAGAATCAACGCCACGGCTGACGCTGCTAGTGAAATAGGGAGACTCCAGATTGCTTTTGTTACACAACGCTACAGTATAATGGAGCAATTTAATATGGCAGTTTGTTCTTCTATTACTACGACCGAAGAGAAAATGGAAGGCTAAAGGACTTAATGCAATTGGGACATATTTCAACGGAGTAAGATAGCAACATGGAACTTCGCTAATTGCTATTCCACACAAGCGAACATGTGGTGAATACCATCTACACCCATGTTTCGTGATTAAAGGCTGAATACTATCGAACAGCCATGGAAATGATTTCATACTCACTGTATATGAATATTTCTTCGGAAATTTCTACAAAACTTCATGGCGATTGTCTACTGGAACTTCAGGGATTTTTTCAAGAGAGGTCAGGGTTATCCCGACTCACAAAGAAGATTATTGCCGGAAGGATGTCTATTCGTCTTCGAGGAGCAGTGCGATTTCCGGAGAAGGAAGCAGTTCGATTCTCCGAGGGTGCTATTTCCTATTTCGAGGATGGAGCTCAGCTTTAACTTGGTGAAATGGATCCATCAGCAGTCTTCTTTGGGGAATTTTCCTCTGGAACGTCAATCGGCAGATAAGGTAGTCGTGAACGTTTATTGTATTTGAGTTTCTTAATGATATTTGAGCAACCATTTTTCCCATATTTTTGTCCTCATGTATTTTGCCCTATTTTCTTGTTGAGATTCCTATTCTCAGTACACCTTGATGGGTTATGCCTTTCTCGACGATTTATTAAGACATTGTTATGTCATGGGCATAGTTAAACGATTTTGGATCAGTTGAGACTGATATTTAGATTTTTCAGTAATTAATATTTTTGTAGTCACGATTTGACTGTAAGTTAATGATTTTAATGGCAGATTTAAATTCAGACAGCGTGTCACTTTATTAAAGTAATTCTACCCCAGTTTAATTACTTTGACCAATTTTCTGTCATCATCAAGAAGGAAGAACATTTAAATGATTTTAGAGCGTTAAAATCTCTTACGTTGTCGACGATCTTGGAAATAGTAGTCGTTATTTGAATTGGTTGCAACACAGTCATTTATCGTCAGTTATGAATGATCATTGCATCATAGACACTTTTGTGAAAGATTAACTTTAATAATGAATTATTGAATGCATTAAAGTCAAGAACTTTTGTTAGGAGTTTTTCTCAATTAGAGATTTATATAATGATGTTTGCATTCCCCAGTCTATTTGGATTCTATTCGACTACTTTGCAGTTTTAGTCGCACTTTATTTGATGATAGTATTTTTATACTACAATTCTTTTAAGATGTTAATCTTAAATTTTGATAGACCAGACAGGCGTATATAAGCGTATTCACTATTAAATTTGTTTGTGATTGGCAAGTTTTGACTTCATTTCGGTTCATGAATGAAATCCACGAAGGTTAAATGAAAACAGTTTTGAAACAATTAATGATTATAAGAATTTTTAAGTGGAACTATGAATGTATAATCGCTAGTGCAGCGCATGTGTTGAAAGTCGCTGATGTATAATGCCCTTGAATATGAAGGAGGTTCCCACAGGAATTAATGTTAAAGAATTATTTGTGGAAGTTTTTGTAAGTTCGGTGGAAGTTTTGATGCCATATAGATTAATATATGATGAATTTTGGGCCTAATTATAATGCAGTTTGTGCATTATTGTGTTAGCGAAGTATTTTCCGCTGGAGTAAGATTGTCATAGTTCGTTGAAAATTAATCAAGTGAATTAACTGTTATAATTAACACGAGTTTTGAAAGAATTTGAGATAAGATTTTGAATGAAGATCACCGTCACAAATAATTATTAAAACCTTTATTAAACCAGATTGTGACATAAATATGTATAACTAACCTTCATTGGTCGATGATATGGACACGATTATGAAAATTACCAACCGGATGAACATGTGGTTAATGTATTTCTTAAATTAATAATTTAAATTTTGTCAATGTTAATATTGTAAATAATTGCTGTAAATATTTTTGAAAATAATGTGGAACGAAAGTGATGTTAAAGGCGTGTTTAAAAAAATTGTATTGTCTTGGACAAATATTATAAACAATCTCTAATTGTTATAAATAATTTATGTGATTTTGTTATAAACATTTAAGAGCTTATTAAACATTTGGATGAGAACTTAACAAGTTTAAGGAATTATCATAATAATCCAGTAGGATGTGAGTAAAGTATTTGAAAGATTTGCGTAAATATAAATTTGAGTTGTCTTGCAGACATCTAAAGCTTGAGAGCGAGCTGTATTCTTACGTAACGTAGCATGGGAGAAGGGAGCCCATTTGACAAGTATGCGACAGGTTGGAGGGTAGCTCGCAGCTGTCCCAACAACTGATTATCAGCGGGTGAGGTCGTCTACTCTGGCCTTGCGACTATAAATACAATTGTCATGTTTATTAAAAGGAAACCAAATACTCTATATATGTCTCGTCCTCACTTCCTTTCCAATCCAATTGTGTTATGAATATTACGTTATTTGGAGCTCGTGGGAGCTAATATGTTCTATATCATGTTGTATGATAATTTTGCAAGTCCTACAGGAGGACGTAGTCAGATTGACATGGGCCACTGATAGCCACGTTTATTTTGTTGTGTTATTAAAATCTTACCCTTTATTTGAAATAAAGCTTTTGTACAGTTCAAAGTTCTCGTCTTCGTTCTGGTTCATTTTTAAATGTCATGATGGAGGTTATTGTGTGAACAGACTTTAGTGATCCTGTTGTCAACTCAATCCCCGAGATAATTTTTAAGAGGTAAGTAACGGTAAGTATTGTACCCGATAGGGCAATCCTTTAGGCCTGGATAAAATAAATTGATCTCGGGGGTGGTGCGTTCGTTATAGTAACTGACTTAAAGGCCTAAAGTGAAGGAAACAGGTGACTAACAATTACAGAAATGGCGTACACTCACATCTTACTGAGTCCGTAATTTATTTCCAACAAAAAAAACTTGCAGAAAGAAATTACAGAACAAAAACAACAAATAAAAAAAACCAACCGACATCAACAAAGAAAAACCAACACCTTCAAAAATTAAATATAAAAAAACAAAGAATATGTGATATCCCAGTGCGCCCCTCTCATATAAAAACAATTGAACAAACCTCATCCCACAGGATGAAACCATACTAACAGCTGAGATCAACCATTGAATTTACATTAAATCATTACATCACGTTACTCAGCTGTGCGAGGTGGTCAAAACTACTTTAAATGGACTGTCAACTGCCTCTAACACGAATTTGGGTCAAAAACAAACTGCAGTTGCGCTTACTGATTTTATTATAAACGAATAGTGTTATTCTGATTTTTATGTCACACAAATATACACTCTAGCAGGGAACAAGGACAATTTTTACACAGATAATGACGAGTACCTTTCATAGACGGGCTTCGAACCCCATGGGCCCAACCTACGTCGGGCTAATATAACTACGACACTTAGGGCGGGCGGATCATATCCAAATATACGGGGCTAGGCACAAGACAAAATTACTACAAAATAAACACGGGCCGAACCCGGATGAACAAAAGTTACTACTATTCACGAACAGTAGTACAAGCAAAGAAATACGAATCAGCATGGCAATAGGACATGCACCCCTTAAATTAATTAGCTAACGGTATGAGGTAATTACAGCTTTGACCAAGACGAGACAGAAAGGCTCCCCCTGCATACACAATGGCTCGCGCGGGCCGGCCGTAACTATAAATAGCTCCCTACCTGACCAGCTGACAAAACAAACCAAACCTCTACTGTGCTTACATTATGCGAAATACAAATGGTAAATTTATAATATGCCGGTGTACGTCGGCGAGGGGATTGAACCAGTGTTTCTTCATGGTGTTCCTGAAAAACACATATATATTTTCCCATGCGTGTGTGACTGAACTTTCTCTGGTATGAGGCATAGACCCTCTCATACAAAACAACAACAACAAATGTACCATCACGTGCATCACGACGCCTTTCGTATCAACATACGTCTACCGCACGTGGTACGAACCTCGGCTAACTTCGCCGGCAACCTAAATCCCCATCACACATAAATATCACACACGCTCCTGTGGGAATAACTCACCATAACTCACTCGTAACCTCTCGCCGGACACTGGTTCGACCTCGCCGGTCTCACGGAAAATAAAAGGGGCAAAGGGTCACTCAATATACCTCAATATGTGGCGGAAAACTATCCTCACTGGAATTTATTAATCTCACGATAAGCAAATATAAACCAACTATGGTCAAAGTCATTAACATCATTACATTAAATGCCACACGAACAAAACATCAAAACTTCACGTGAATTTATCTTACGTGCCCTGGCTCACAAATCAATCTTACCTACATGGACATACTCGTATCATTTGAGCCCAAAGACATGCATTAAACTAATAATGGCGAGTACACACACAACTCCTAACTAGAACATGCTGACCGTTAAATAACTTGCCTCCCGCTTCTATAATGACTGTGACTAACATCGTCACGCAAGCTACTGAATCTACTTTACGGTCCGCCCCCCTTTCGTAAGTTATATACCCATAATTTGAAAGTCAATACTCATCATTTCTGCTGTCCAGGTGAGGTGGTCTGCATGGTATCCTGGGTTCGCTCAGATCCACAAAGGCCGCCTTAGCCCATGGTGCAGAGTCGCCAATGGGACTTAATAATCCTACCCATGGTTACGCTCTGGGATTCACACACACGGATATCTGCCTCAACCATAGGCAGCACTGGTATTTTCCACATACACTGGAATTTCACTGAAATGTACTGAAATTACACTGGTTTTACAACACCTATTTTACACCTCGGAAGTCACTAGTAAAATATTCTCCCCTATCACTTCTTGCTGGTGGAACTTGTCCTATCGGGCTCCGAACCTCGTTCACTTGGTCTCGCGTTGGTGGACCCGTACTGTTTTGTTCGGCATTCCCTCAGGATTTGAAACAAGATTAACCTGGACCGAACCACAGTTTCGTAGGTGTTAACTTAGAGAGTCCGTCCCATGAAGTCTATACAAGAAAAACTGAACCCCCGCTCGTCGTGCTTTGGGCTTATAATGACAGGCCGTTGGTACACAATGGACATATTACCGCCAAAGAATCCGCTCCTCAGGAAATGGTCGTAGATTCACGAGCGATAGCTCATATTGTCACGTTAAATGGGCAGGCACCGAATATCCAGTTCTGATTAGGATTCGATCGTGGGGAGACTCTACATATGTCATTGCATCATGACGCTAGCAAATAGTCCCAAGTAGCGTCATGTACACCCCCACCAGGCTGAGTTTCGCGCCGATTCGGAGATCACTCCGCCTGCGAACTTAAAAATCCACCAATACCAAAAGTTAAAGGTATTTCTTTCACCAAAGAAAACAGTTTCTCTTCCAGCACACAGCTCTTCTTTCCTTATAAATTTCCAGTGACTAGCATAAAATAAGTCTCCAGCACAAACAATGACATGGGGCTGGCCAAGTCTTCTCGGAAAGGGGCTAGTCCGTACCTGGGCTCTATTGTCCTGGGGTGGGTGTGCCTTCATTCTCTACACTGTGCTCTGAGCTGGCAACCTACCAGTAGCGAAATAATATATTCATAACTTTCTGTCTTAAATGATTCAAAATTACATTCAAATTTTGCCCTTCGGTTACAGTATGAACCCCCGTCTATTTTGGTGTGTTCCACAATGATTTCCTGTTAACTTCTGTGCTTATATCTCGATAGTATCTGTCAGTGCCATTTTCATTGATGTAGCTGAGCCGGTGCGATTGATTGTTGGCAATCCGATTGAGGGGGCGGATATCTGACAGCCTACTATCCAGGTAAACGGGGACAGTATGATTGGCGACCCTAAAACGTGGGGCCTGTTCGACAAAACTGGATCACCAGGTTGAACGCCAGTAAGATTGGCGACCCTAACACGTGGGGCGAATTCAACAAAAATGGATTACCAGGTTGAACGCTAGTAAGAGTGGCAAACCTAACACGTGAGGTTCGATTAGACTCAAATAAAGATGTTGATTCTTTGTTAGATGTCTAGGCCAATTGTAGAATTTAAGAGTGTGATTATATAGGAATTAAATGTTGTATTGTATTAGGAAAATTACACTCAGAAAAGATCAGATCTTATACAACTTGAGAGAGGTTAAATAGGCTGGAAACTTAGGAAAATCGCCTATGATCTGGAATCTTATTTTATTTGACCGGCTTATGACATTTTAGTCATATTAAAGATAAAATTAAATTATTTGGATTGTAAATGTAAATTATTTGTGTTAGGATATTTTAAAATGAGCCAGGGAAATTTGAACATGTGCTTGAGTTTGTTTCAACATGAAGTGTCGTCGAAAGTTAATTATAAGGTAGTTATAAGTTAGATTTAAGACAGAAAATTGATCAAATTTATATATATGGTGAAAAGTGTTGCTCAAATGTTGTTATTTTGCTCTATTGATGTATGTCCCTACAGCAGTCTATTTTTGAATAATATTGTAATGGCAGATGAAAGTATGAGGATGATGTTAGAGGAGATGTCTGCTAACATGAAGCAGATGATGGAGGAAAATGCTAGTAATTTGTCTGCTAATTTGAATGCAAGAATGGAGGAGAATGCTAGTAATATGTCTGCTAATTTGAAAGCTAGCATGAACAATAGTATGAAGCAGATGCTGAATGAAAGCATGAAGGAGAATAATAGTCGAATGGAGGAGAATGCTAGTAATTTGAAAGCTAGCATGGGTGAAAGTTTGAAGGTTATTCAGACTAGTGCTGCCAATTTAGAGGATAATATGTCGCGTTTACAGATTAATACCCTAGGAATTGAGAATACTGTAACTGACATCCGCACAGATGTATCTAATGTGCATAAAAATGTTGATGATGTTAAATTTGATGTGTCTAAGGTACAGAAAGATCTTACAATGTTGAATTTAGATGTAGCTAATGTCCGAGGGGATATTTCTTGTGCTAGAGCCGAAGTAGTTGTTGTCAAAAATGATGTTGCGACTGTCCAAGACAAGGTTGAGGAAGTCCAAAAAGAAATTCAAAATGCTAGAACTGATGTGTCCAATGTTCAGGTAGACATTAATAACATTCATTCGGATATAACTGAGGTGCAAAGTGACATAACTAAGATTCAGGTAGAAGTCAACACAGTTTTCGTAGATATCACTAGAGACCAAACTGATGTAAATAAAGTCAGGGAAGAAATAGAAAACTCAAAAACCCTTTGTACGCGTAATATAACTGCATTAGCGACTAGATTAGTTGATGAGTCAGTTAGAACAACAACGTCTTTAGCAGGTTTGAAGTATGATGTAGAGGTCATGAGAACCCAGGTATTAGACCATAATAGATTATTAAAGGAAGATATCGAAGTAGACATAGCAGAAATGTTAACAGCAAACGTAGCAGTATGGAAAGACGAGTGGAATAAGTCAAGTGGGGAACATGTAACCCAAATTCAGGAAAGGATTGAAAGAAAACTTGCCAGTACTCAAATAGAAATTAACAATGAAGTAGTACAGATTAGGAAAGATTTAAGCGTCAGGATAAATTCGCTATCCGAAAAACAAGTTGACGATAGAACACAACTAGATCAGGATATGCAAACATTAAAATCTACATTAGAGGAACAGATTCATAAAGTTGTCTCTGATGTAAATGAAACGACGAGCAAACTGCAAAATTTGAAGTTAGGAGAGGCTAGTTTGATGGAGAACTACAAAGAAGAGATAATCAAGAAAGTCTTAACGGAAATCACTGACAAGGATACAGAAGGCTTGGCTTGCGAATTGAATAGGAATTATGCCAGAAGATATAACCTAGATCCAGAAGAGAGAGACGTGACTCCTGAAGAACGTATATCCAGATTCAGAGAGGAGGATGACGAGAGGAATATGGAACCTGAGTGGAACTATCGAGATAGTGGGAAAAACTATCCGGATTCATATCCGAGGAACGTGACGGTCATCAGGAATTTCGAAGACAAACCGCAAAAATTCAGTAACACTGATAGTTTGACGCCTATAGTGTATGTAAGGAACCTCAAAGATTATTTCATCGAAGCTCACATTCCCAGAGAGAGAGAGATGAAGATAGTAGAGAGATATCTGATTGGAGGACCCCTCGAATGGTTTCGCGCATTTAGATACACATTCAGTAACTTTGACGAGTTTGCAGAGGCATTAATCAAACGATTTTGGTCCATAGAAGCGCAGAATTCGTTAAGAGCGGAGGTGTATTCAAGAAAATACTCAGGTACTCTTCCAACACGGTACGCTGATTTCTTTACGAGTCAATTGTCCCGCTTGAGATTTTTGCAACCCCCATTGTCCACGGAGCAACTAATTGATGCGATTTCTCGTATGCTGCCAGTTGAGGTGAGAAGACTAATCATTTCGTCCAACATCAGGGATTTAACCAGCATGGATGAATTACTGAGAAGGTTGGACTACACAAGTCCAATGCCTAACGTAGTACAGAAAGGTCAAAGGCAGGAGTGTAAAGAAATAAATACGGTATATATGGACCAAGTCCAACAAACTGACAAGCCAGAGGAGGAGAAAACTGACAATGTAGGTCCTCACAGGAATAATCAGTTTAGAAATAACAGATCACAAGATTACCGACCGTATCAACAGAGAAGAGGTTGGAACTACAACCGAGGAAACTACAATGGAAGAGGCAGATATTACAACAATAATGGTTATAACCGAAATTATAATAGGAATAACCAGAACCAAAATAGAAACCAGAATACTCAAGGTCAGGTTATGACACCCGATCAGTATCAGCAAAGAGAGAAGGAAAGCCAGCAATACTTAAAAGAATTAAGGGATAAAGGAGCCGACAATCAAAAGAAAAGGCAGGATGTTGTAATCGATCCTGGGCCTTCTACGAGCCAGCAGAATTTTGAGGTCGGTAACACAAAAAAAACGCCGATTTCTCAACGTCAGTGAGAACCTGTAAATACATTGCCACACCACACCTGATTACGATTAATGAGATATACGAAGTTACCGATGAAGATTTACTAGAAGAGAGGGGTATTGTTAAAGAGGAAAGACCATGTGCCTTACCTATTATTGCTGTACGGATAGATGGACAACAGTACAAAGCCCTGATGGATACTGGTGCAATTATTTCCATCATTTCAGAGGAATGTTATCAAAGTCTGCTAAGAGGAGAGAACATGACAGTTCTACCTGTTTCTACCGTCAAAGTGAGAGGGATATTCCAAGATAAGGCAGTGAAGTGCAAGATTCAAGTGTTATTGAACTTTGATATCAATGGAAGGAATTATGAACAGATCTTCATTGTGGTGAGCAAGATCAATTTTGATATGGTGCTTGGAATCGATTTTATATCGAAGGTCGGAGCTATTATTGACATGAAGAACAGAAGTATTAGCTTTAATGATGGGTACATGATCACAGAAGAGATAGAAAAACAGGACGTGAAAAACAGTCTGGAAATAGACCTTAGGGAAGAAATTTTGAATACCATAATTAATGAAGTGGAAAATTTAGCAGAAATACCCAGTAGAAAAACTGAAGGATTTGAAGAAATTCAGGGGGAATTTGAGGATCTGATAAAGGAATTCCAAGATATTTTCGATGAAAAGCCTGTCATTGATTAAGGATTATAAATACAAGATAAGACTGACAGATGAAACCCCTTACCAGAAGAGAATATACCCCATTCCTGAGAAATACTATCAAGAAGTACGAGGGTTAATCAGAAAAATGGAGGTAGACGGGATTATTAGAAAACAGGCGTCGTCTTATATAAACCCCATCACAGTAGTGAAGAAAAGTAATGGTCAGATACGTCTTTGTCTCGATGCCAGGACCATCAACTTGAAGATTCTTCCAGAAAATGACCGACCACCCAAGATTAGAGATCTGCTTCGAAAATTCAAAGGAAGAGCATGTTTCAGCGTTCTTGACTTGACGTCTTCTTTTTATCAAGTTCAACTAGAAGAGGATAGTATGCAGTACACTGGATTCCTATTTGACCAGACGTCATGGGTCTTTGCCAGAATGCCTTTTGGTATGGTTAACAGTGGACCAGCACTTATTCGAGCACTTGATAGTAAGCTCACTGACGAAGTGAAAGAAAATGTAAAATGCTACATTGACGATTTAATCGTATCTTCACCCAGCTCCGCAGAACATTTAGTGCACTTGAGAAAGTTGTTCGAGAATTTAAGGGAGGCCAACATCAAGGTGAATTTTGGAAAATGTCAATTCTTGAAGAAGGAGATAAATTACTTGGGGCATACTATTGATAAAGATGGATATCATCCAAACATGAAAAAAGTAGATGCGATCACGAGATTTCCAAAGCCAACTAAGGTGAAACAAGTCAGAGAATTTGTAGGTGCATGCCAATTTATTAGCAGCCACTGTCCAAGATACTCGGAAATTATGGCTCCTCTGTATGACTTACTCAAGAAGAACAACAGATGGAAATGGAGTACCGCTGCAGACGAAGCTTTTGAGAAAGCAAAAGAGATGCTCAGAAATAATGTGAAACTGGAGTACCCAGATTTTGAGAAGGTGTTCTATATTGAGTCTGATGCATCGAGAATAGGCATTAGTGCAGTCTTATACCAGAAAGACGAGGCAGGCAACAAGCACTACATTGCGTTCACTAGTCGGAAGTTGAAGAAGCACGAGGAAAACTACTTCACGACAGAGCTTGAAGCGTTAGCTTTTGTGACAGCTTTGCAAGCCTGGAAGAAAATCCTGCTGGGACATAAGGTCATCATTATTACTGACCATAAAGCACTACAGTTTATGTTGCAAACTGACATGTCGAGTGATAGATTGACACGTTGGGCTTTGTTCACCCAACAGTTTAACGCCACTATCGTCCACCAGCCTGGGAAAGATAACTTACTGGCTGATGCTCTATCACCTAACCCTATTAAAAATGTGCAGATACACCATGTACAATTGGAGCAAGAAGATCAAGAAACCGTTAGGAGGTTAGCCCGAATCGGTGTGTCACAGAAGAGACACGCTCCAATAAGGAAAATGTACAGGTTCCTCAAGGGTTACATGGACAATACGGATGTTGACTATGAAGCTACACGGAGAAATTCACGACACTTTGTCTTGAGTGGAGACATCGTATGCAAGTATGCTGACTCTGCGCATACAAAACTTCGAATAGTCGTGCCACCTAAACTTGTTGTCAATTTAGTGTGGGTAGCTCATCATGCAACTGGACATGCCGGTTTAGATAAAACTCTTAATACTCTTAAAGAGAGATTTATCTGGACTAACATGCGTTCCAGCATTGCCAAGGTCATTCGATCATGTGACAAATGTCAAAGAGCAAAGTATGCTTCTGCTTTACTCAAGGGAAAACCAAAGGCTATGATTCCTTCTAAGCCAAACGAAATAATGGCGACGGATATATTTGGCCCCTGTCCGAAGGGATATCAGGGTAACCAGTACTTGTTGGTGACCGTGGATGTTTTCTCAAAATTTGTTACAATGAGTCCCATGCAGAAAGCTAACACGAGGAACGTAGTAAGCAGACTGGAAAATGCTGTATTTCCTAAAGCTGGTAAACCAGAATATCTACTGTCAGATCATGGAACGCAGTTTACATCCGTGGAATTTGCAGCGGATATGGAAAGGCTTGGCATTAAGCACTTATTTTAAAGCGTGCGTTACCCAGAATCGAATTCCTCAGAAAGATATATGGCTGAATTTTCGAAATTCTGTCGAATTTTCTGTCCAAATGATCATTCTGGTTGGGTGAGATTTGTACCCCTTATTGAGGAATGTCTGAACTCTACAGTGCAGGAGAGCACAGGAGAAGTGCCAATGCGACTTCATCTAGGAAGAAACCCAGAAAGGCCGTGGGATAATCTTTTCAACCACATTCCTAGAGATCCCGACCTAGGAAGGCAGCAGAGGATTGACAAGGCGAAGGAACAACTCCAGAAAGCAGCAGAGAAACGATTGAAAAGAGTAGCTGGAAAACGTTTTGGTACACCCTTACAAGTTGGAAATCTTGTATTATTACGCAGACCTGTCAAGGCTGATATGACCAAGAAAATCTACCCCAAATGTGGATTAGTGTTCCTGGGGCCGTTTAGGATTACGAACGCTTATGGAAACAACTGTTACGAACTCTACGATGATGAGAATAATGTCGTTTACGGCAAGTTCAATGCTGGAAATTTGAAAAGATACTATCCTAGAGTAAGCCAGTAATAATTCAATTTCGTGTTCAAGAGAGTTGAGGTACTTGTAACACTGAGTTTAAAAACAATTTGCAACTGTTTTTAAAACGTGGTGAGAGGAGAATGCCCCCGTAATTGAATTATATAGAGACCACGGTGGCTATATTGAAATTATAATGAAAGTTATGGCTGTCATGGTTATGACGTGGGTAGTCATGACGTAAGCACGGATGACGCAAACGTTATGCCAGCAGGTTACTTGAGCTGAGATTCTCAGTGACGTCAGCATTTAGTCGAGAATGTTCCAAGATTTACGACGCAGTCGCAGGAAACGAGGAATTCTGCTGAGGAAGAAACTATGCCATTGGAGGGGAGGCTTGAACCAATGAACGATAGTTTAAAGGAAGACGGAGATTGCTGAAACTATGGTATTTTTATTACTTTTGGAATGCAGAATTGTGGAAATCCATTTGCAGTAGAGGCATTGATTTGGAATTTTGGTGAAATTTATTTTCAGTTTTTGAATTTTGAAAATCCGTCATGTATTAACGAAGTTGGAACTTTTAGCGATGACGCAGTATCACGCTATGGAAGGGATGGAAACGCCCCTCATGAAGTTAATAAAAGGCCTTGCGCAGAAGAGAGGAGTCTCATTCTCCGATCATTCTCCGATCTCATTCTCCGATCATTCTCCGATCTCATTCTCAGATCATCGAAGTCTAATTGTGAAAGTTCTTTTCTTATACAGTCATTTTGGTGAGACGTCGAAGTGAAAAGTAGTGAAAAGAGTCGTCTCTATAACGCGTGGTGAAGCCACTGCATTATACGAGATTCAAGTCAAACTAGGTGAAGTTAAAACGGACCTTAGAACGCTTCTACAAGTTTAGCTTTGAACAGTTAGCGGTCGCCGATAAGCTAATTCTATTGTGCAGTGCTACATGAAGTCATATAGAAAAGCTGAACAATTTCGAGTAATTAGTTTGAAAGATATTAGCAAGTTTCGACGACTGACAAAAGTGATTATCTCGCCACCTGAGAAGCACTATTGTATCGCCAGAATCAACGCCACGGCTGACGCCTCTAGTGAAATAGGGAGACTCCAGATTGCTTTTGTTACACAACGCTACAGTATAATGGAGCAATTTAATATGGCAATTTGTTCTTCTATTACTACGACCGAAGAGAAAATGGAAGGCTAAAGGACTTAATGCAATTGGGACATATTTCAACGGAGTAAGATAGCAACATGGAACTTCGCTAATTGCTATTCCACACAAGCGAACATGTGGTGAATACCATCTACACCCATGTTTCGTGATTAAAGGCTGAATACTATCGAACAGCCATGGAAATGATTTCATACTCACTGTATATGAATATTTCTTCGGAAATTTCTACAAAAACTTCATGGCGATTGTCTACTGGAACTTCAGGGATTTTTTCAAGAGAGGTTAGGGTTATCCCGACTCACAAAGAAGATTATTGCCGGAAGGATGTCTATTCGTCTTCGAGGAGCAGTGCGATTTCCGGAGAAGGAAGCAGTTCGATTCTCCGAGGGTGCTATTTCCTATTTCGAGGATGGAGCTCAGCTTTAACTTGGTGAAATGGATCCATCAGCAGTCTTCTTTGGGGAATTTTCCTCTGGAACGTCAATCGGCAGATAAGATAGTCGTGAACGTTTATTGTATTTGAGTTTCTTAATGATATTTGAGCAACCATTTTTCCCATATTTTTGTCCTCATGTATTTTGCCCTATTTTCTTGTTGAGATTCCTATTCTCAGTACACCTTGATGAGTTATGCCTTTCTCGACGATTTATTAAGACATTGTTATGTCATGGGCATAGTTAAACGATTTTGGATCAGTTGAGACTGATATTTAGATTTTTCAGTAATTAATATTTTTGTAGTCACGATTTGACTGTAAGTTAATGATTTTTAATGGCAGATTTAAATTCAGACAGCGTGTCACTTTATTAAAGCAATTCTACCCCAGTTTAATTACTTTGACCAATTTTCTGTCATCATCAAGAAGGAAGAACATTTAAATGATTTTAGAGCGTTAAAATCTCTTACGTTGTCGACGATCTTGGAAATAGTAGTCGTTATTTGAATTGGTTGCAACACAGACATTTATCGTCAGTTATGAATGATCATTGCATCATAGACACTTTTGTGAAAGATTAACTTTAATAATGAATTATTGAATGCATTAAAGTCAAGAACTTTTGTTAGGAGCTTTTCTCAATTAGAGATTTATATAATGATGTTTGCATTCCCCAGTCTATTTGGATTCTATTCGACTACTTTGCAGTTTTAGTCGCACTTTATTTGATGATAGTATTTTTATACTACAATTCTTTTAAGATGTTAATCTTAAATTTTGATAGACCAGACAGGCGTATATAAGCGTATTCACTATTAAATTTGTTTGTGATTGGCAAGTTTTGACTTCATTTCGGTTCATGAATGAAATCCACGAAGGTTAAATGAAAACAGTTTTGAAACAATTAATGATTATAAGAATTTTTAAGTGGAACTATGAATGTATAATCGCTAGTGCAGCGCATGTGTTGAAAGTCGCTGATGTATAATGCCCTTGAATATCAAGGAGGTTCCCACAGGAATTAATGTTAAAGAATTGTTTTTGGAAGTTTTTGTAAGTTCGGTGGAAGTTTTGATGCCATATAGATTAATATATGATGAATTTTGGGCCTAATTATAATGCAGTTTGTGCATTATTGTGTTAGCGAAGTATTTTCCGCTGGAGTAAGATTGTCATAGTTTGTTGAAAATTAATCAAGTGAATTAACTGTTATAATTAACACGAGTTTTGAAAGAATTTGAGATAAGATTTTGAATGAAGATTACCGTCACAAATAATTATTAAAACCTTTATTAAACCAGATTGTGACATAAATATGTATAACTAACCTTCATTGGTCGATTATATGGACACGATTATGAAAATTACCAACCGGATGAACATGTGGTTAATGTATTTCTTAAATTAATAATTTAAATAATGTCAATGTTAATATTGTAAATAATTGCTGTAAATATTTTTGAAAATAATGTGGAACGAAAGTGATGTTAAAGGCGTGTTTAAAAAAATATTTTATTGTCTTGGACAAATATTATAAACAATCTCTAATTGTTATAAATAATTTATGTGATTTTGTTATAAACATTTAAGAGCTTATTAAACATTTGGATGAGAACTTAACAAGTTTAAGGAATTATCATAATAATCCAGTAGGATGTGAGTAAAGTATTTGAAAGATTTGCGTAAATATAAATTTGAGTTGTCTTGCAGACATCTAAAGCTTGAGAGCGAACTGTATTCTTACGTAACGTAGCATGTGAGAAGGGAGCCCATTTGACAAGTATGCGACAGGTTGGAGGGTAGCTCGCAGCTGTCCCAACAACTGGTTATCAGCGGGTGAGGTCGTCTACTCTGGCCTTGCGACTATAAATACAATTGTCATGTTTATTAAAAGGAAACCAAATACTCTATATATGTCTCGTCCTCACTTCCTTTCCAATCCATTTGTGTTATGAATATTACGTTATTTGGAGCTCGTGGGAGCTAATATGTTCTATATCATGTTGTATGATAATTTTGCAAGTCCTACAGGAGGACGTAGTCAGATTGACATGGGCTACTGATAGCCACGTTTATTTTGTTGTGTTATTAAAATCTTACCCTTTATTTGAAATAAAGCTTTTGTACAGTTCAAAGTTCTCGTCTTCGTTCTGGTTCATTTTTAAATGTCATGATGGAGGTTATTGTGTGAACAGACTTTAGTGATCCTTTTGTCAACTCAATCCCCGAGATAATTTTTAAGAGGTAAGTAACGGTAAGTATGAACCCCCGTCTATTTTGGTGTGTTCCACAATGATTTCCTGTTAACTTCTGTGCTCATATCTCGATAGTATCTGTCAGTGCCATTTTCATTGATGTAGCTGAGCCGGTGCGATTGATTGTTGGCAATCCGATTGAGGGGGCGGATATCTGACAGCCTACTATCCAGGTAAACGGGGACAGTACTGTACCCTTTTACCTACCAATACCTGTTGAATCCCTGGATAGCAGCTGGATCGTAGAACCTGAAAATGCCCCGGCTCTAAAGACCCCCCAAGTTCTACCAACAGACACAGGGATAATAGGGCCACTCGAATACCTAACAGGATGTATTAAGACTGACCAAGGCTCAGAAAAAGAAAAGACTAGCTCAAAACACGAGAATTCTTCAAGAGGAAGAAAGAATCTCAAAGGTGTGGTAAACACTAAAATACCTAGCGATGGCCCCCTTAATACACCCTTCCATCACCTCTATAAAGCATCACGCAATAATTAAAACCAAGTAGTAAAGTAGTTTATTGTAAGAATAAACAAGACAGAGAAATACCAATTTCGTCGATACCACGACCAATCAAAAAAAAATCTCATTGATTATATTGGATTATCTTCCAAAAAAAAAATATTACCCATTGTCACAACTAACTTTTAGCTGATTAAAATATAAGGCATATTAATAATAATAATGATGATCAATCCCATAGGGTAAGCATTCACAAAAAGAGAAATATTATAAGACTTGAATACATTAAATTAATTTCGGTTCCTTAACGGAAATAACATCTTATACACAAATATCCTGGTTATAATTACTAATCCTACACGACATCTTCAGTAACTTTATATGTTCTTGTTATTGAATGAAGAAATTCATATGGCCTATTTACAGAATATAATTTACACAAAATTCCAGAATAATTTCAATTATTCTCTTCCTACTGACTTGAAGTCACGACATTCCTTTCTGTTTAATATTATTTCAATTCTTGTTTTAGGGAAATTCTGCCGAACAGTTAAGCTAAGCAAAAATTAATTGTAAAGTCAGTCTTAAATAGTTATCGGTTTCCTTTTTAAACATACATCTTATGACAAAATTGTTATATTAGTTTTACTGGAAATATTTAACCGAATATCCACTCAAGATTCCCCAACAATACTGCTCGGAAAAATATTAATCTTCACACAGGCATTTTCACGATAACAGCGATAAAGTTCACAATGACCAAATATTAACCATACTAGGTTAAAACAACACCTCTCTGGGTTAAAACCCCAATCAATCTAATCCTGATTGGCACACCTAGCTCAATCCTCAACAAGAAAAATATGCTCT
Source organism: Meconema thalassinum (assembly GCA_946902985.2). Classification (NCBI taxonomy): domain Eukaryota; kingdom Metazoa; phylum Arthropoda; class Insecta; order Orthoptera; family Tettigoniidae; genus Meconema; species Meconema thalassinum. Next base: position 32,318,244 of record OX336394.1, read on the forward strand.
ACAAAGCATTGCATCAATATACTTAAACACAAAGACATTACTCATAGTATATGCCTCTCTAAAGACCAATATGCACCTATAATAGGAGCCTTACTGTTATAAATCCACAATTATGCAAATCAGCTGTTTATGGTAAAAATCCTGAACTCGAAAAATATGATCCCGTAACAGATTACCAACAAAGCCCAGTGGATTTCAGAAATATTCCACCTAACTTTAAAAACTTGCCTTACATTGATTCATTACAAAATCCATAATTCTTAAACGTATGACTTATATTAAGTTGTCCCTCTGATTATCCTCGCAAATTTGGATGTCGTTCAAATACCCTCTTAATAGAAAAAACTATTGCACTAAAGGCAATGATATCAATTTAATCCAGAGTTAACTTCAAAAAAAAAATATATAAACTGTATATAACGCTGCCCAACCACACAAACTGAGGTTGTAAAGTGGTCTATAAAAAAATATAAATTCAATCTCAAAATAAGATCCTCCCTGAATTTCCCGAACGCGAAAATGTCGATGGGTTAGACCTACAGCATGGATCTAGGTTAGCAACAAAGGCTAAGCGACTAATGACCCATTAGGCAATCCATTTCGAAAATCACGCTCAGAAAACACAAGTTAAATCTGTTATAAAAAAAAAACTGAAGAAAATATAGTCCAAGGACTCGAAGTCACATTTAGAATACCTGGGTCCGAAAACTTCCTAGTATCTTAATCAAAATACGAAAAGGAAAATTCCCCTCTAAAGAATACGATAATCCAAGCGAAAGTGCTTAAAGAACAATGCACTAGAATATGAAAACTCAACCAACGTTCTCAAAAGAAAGTTGCGTTACTAAAAAATGTTCTTACACAAGAAAAACTGTAAATCTTCTTCCTACATTTGCTTCTCGACAAATAAGAATGAGCATATTAGTTAAATACTGTAAAATACTACTGAAATTATTAATTTATTCATCAAAATTACACAAAGGATGCACTCATTTTTATGAGTCAAAATCCTGGCATCATAGAAGGTCAGTTTCGAAATGGACATCGAACCTGCACTTTCTACTGAACCATTTAAACTACAAAATCAAATATGGCAAAGTGGTATTTATAAATGTCCACGCTACACTACTGTAACAAGTTGAAGTGATCAGTACCTTTGGCGAATCTAGATGAGGAAAAAAGGATATCGTTGGCCATAATCAGCTCCAAACCAACAGAAAATATGCTGGACTTCAACTGGGTTTCCATAGAATGAACCAAAGTCCTCCCAGGCTCGAACAACACCCGGTCGGTCGAAATAGTTCCAACATATCCTGGCGATATCTTCCCATACATGTTCGAACACCAACGGAAGGACCGCACACAGTTTATCAACTCGTCACGACGCGAAGGTGAATTCGAACCGTCACTAACAAGTTCCAATGTGAGAACGCGCGTGTGAACAAGTTCACGAGGGTCGACGCGGTCCCTCTCGACACGAGAGTCGCGTGCACACTTCATGCCAAATGAAAGTTGCCTTCGACAAGTCCCCGCTGCACCCTGCTAATGCAGTATTCTTAAATCAATTTAGCCTACCATCGTAGTGAATATAAGCTTCATATTGTCCCTTCCCCTTGACACCTTGCTTGAGAATGTACTCTTTTCAAAAAGAATAATCACAGTGAAGAGTGAATCAAATCTAGGCTGCATTTCCACGACGGTTTATATGCAGAGTTTCGTGACACATCACGGCTGAGCTCGCGGTCGTGGTTATAAAAGTATCCATCCGCATGGCCCGTTAATTGCTGTAGACACACAGTCACAGAGGTAAATTATTACATGTTTAAGACCATGTCTGAGCCCTATTAAACACGTTTCTACTTCACGTAGAATGCTTCACGAACTAGAATACACCTCAGCACGGTCACACGTTTTTAAAACTCCCGTTAGCTGGCGATTTTACTTTCACTGATTTCCAGCTCAACCCTCTACGCTGTCAAGTTCTATACACATTGAGCTCTGCACGAGGTCGCCTGAGTCTCACATCTGCTCCCCCCCCCCACTCCTTCACACGTCATGACTCGATACGAAATATATCGCAGTCGAAACGTGATCAGCAGTGAGTTAACATAGCATCTTCTGTTCTTCATACTTTCTTAATAATGACTTTCTTAATAATGGCTTTCTGCCATGGAAACATACATATAGACACATGTATCTGCTTACAAAAAGCGCTAAATATGCATTAATTTGTATTAATCACTCTCAGGTGAATCGATCGATATGGTGTTAGACACAGTCAACATGGTTATTATCGATGAGCTTCGGATTTCTCGTCGGAAACACGAGCTCTGCCGATCTCTTTCATGATAGCATGGCTTTTTCTCGCTGCAGACCAGCTGTTATGATCGACTTCAGAGGCAAGTTAGGAAGTTACAGGGTGTTCCCAAAATACTGTAACCATGTCTGTACTTAAGCCCTTTTATGAATAATGGTGCATTTTCCCTTTGATACCTTAAATAAAAGTCTCCTCAACTTTTATTTACACCATTCCAGGTAATCTCAGCATATGTAGCATTATTCAGTCAACACTCAGTCTATCTTCTTCACATATCTTTTCAGGTTCTTTGCATTGAAACGACCTATTATTTCTCTTTCATTTAGGCTTACTACCTCATAACAATTATTTCCGAACGACCTAGCAATCTTATAGGGTCCGTGGAAGACATAGGAAAACTTGGTGAATTGCTTCTTAGCCACATCTGCTTTCGTCGGTTTCTTGACGAGAATCATCTCGCCTACTCTCATCGGTGGCCGATATCTTTTATTTCTGATTCGTTTATGCCGCTTCTCGGCTGCATCCATCAAGCTTTCTCTAGCTGAATTAATTCTTTCTTGGACTGTAGGCTCCCTGTCCTTAGGTAGAAATCTCACGATCTCTGTCCAGGCTCTTTCTGGCCTCTTATTATGGTGAACAACCATAGGTATATCTGATAAGCTCTCATGGAATGTGGAATTCATGCATCTTTCCATGAGTGGGATGAACTTCACCCAGCTCGCATGATCCTCAGGACAGTAAATTCTCGCGAACTTGCTAATTTCTGCCATAACACGTTATCTAGGATTTCCATTCTAGGGATATCTCTATTAATTTCGTTTCCATCCATTTCCTCCATCACTACATCCTCTGTACTTTCTCCCTTGAATCTTATTATTCCTTTGTCCATGTCGATGATTGCTCTAGCTTGAGTAATAAAATCGATGCCTAGTATGACGTCAAAATTAATATTCTTAACGACTATGAAAATATGTTCATAACTTCTCTCATTGATCCAGAATTTCGTTAGAATCTGCACTTTGCATTTCATAGTTTTATCCTTAAATATCCCACGAATTTTTGTTGGAGATGCTGGAAGAATGGTAAATTGATTTTCTGGTTTCAATCTCTCAAAACAGTCCTCGTCAACTATTGAGATCATAGCACCTGTGTCCATCAAGGCTTTACAATGTTGTAGACCAATTAGTATATCAATAACGGGAAGTTCAACTATCCTTCCTCTCGGTTTCGTTTCTGGTTCAAATAGAAGGTCTTCGTCAGTAGCTTCAAATATTTCAAAAATCGTGATATCAGAGGAATGCGTGGCAACGTCAGTTATTAATTTCGCCCGGAAATTGGCGTGTTTTTTTTTTCTCGATCCGGAGCTCTTTCTGAACTCCGACCTTCTCTGCTAGTACTGGGTTGTGACTTATCTAGATTTTCATCCTTTCTTTCCTTCGATTTTCTTCGTCCAACCTCCGTGGACTTATCTCGCCCTCTCTTGAGCCTCTCCTGTTGCACTTTTTTATCGGACGCCTCCGTTCGATAATTGTTGTATCTTGAGTACCCTTGATTTTGTCTATTATCTCCGTTGTCTCGGGTATCTCTATCATTCCTATTATATCTGTTATCTCTATTGTCTCGGGTATCTCTATCATTCCTATTGTATCTGTTATCTCTATTGTCTCGGGTATCTCTATCATTCCTATTATATCTGTTATCTCTATTGTCTCGGGTATCTCTATCATTCCTATTATATCTGTTATCTCGATTATTTTGATCATATCTGTAATTCCTATCATAAGGCGTTTCTCGATGATCATTCCGGTCTCGATCATTATCTCTTCGATAAAAATTTCTCTCCTCGTAGCGACGTTGCCAAGGCCTCTCCTGGGCGTCCCTACGTTGGTTTTCCCATCTCCTCTCTTCCTGATGGGTATTTCTAATAGGACCTATTCTATCATCTCTTCTTTGTTCGAAACGATCCGTCTGCTGTGTACGGTTCATCATTACCGCGTTTACAACTTTCGATTCCTGCCTGGCATTTTTGACTATAGTAGGTTGCGTCATCATACTCATGTGATCTAATCGACGTAACAGGTCATCTAACGACGTTAAAGACGATACTCCGGAGGAAATAATTGATTTCCTTACTTCCGCAGGCAATTGACGTGAGATAGCTTCAAGGAGTTCTTCCTGTGTTAACGGCGGCTGAAGAAAACGGAGTTTTGCTAACTGACACGCAAAGTATTCAGCGTAGCTGGTTGGTCCTGTACTGGAGTACTTGCGTGAATAGACTTCTGATCTCACATTCTGTTGGACCTCGATCGACCAAAATCTTTGTATGAAGGCTTCCGAAAACTGCTCAAAGTTGTCAAATGTGTAACGAAAAGCCCTGAACCATTGTAACGGAGCATCGGTGAGAAACCTTTCCACCATACGTAGCTCACGCTCACGTGGCACATGTGACTCCAAAAAGTAATCTCTTAATGTCCTGACAAATTCGATTGGTGTCATTCCATCCAAATTGCTAAACTTCCTAGGTTTGTCATCAAAATTTCGTATTATGGTTACATTCGGTGTCCTTTCCGATGATTTCGAAGTATAGTCACCCACGCCTACGTTGGGGTTCGGAGAACTAAAAGTTTCCCTGCTTGTTCGAATGGGACTCGAATGTTCCATTTGACTGAGCCGAACGTTGGGTTCGTTGTTGGAAGATTCCTGTATCATCCTTTCCCTACCATCAGGTACTATCACTTCAGGTTGTTCAAATAGAACTCGAAAATCGGACTGTAAAAGTGATCGCAATTGATCTTTTAGAGTATCTAAATTGATATGCCCCTCTAGATTAATTTGCTCGAGACCCTTTCTAATTTCATTAATCTCGGAAGTTTTCTTCTCCCTGACCTCATTTAACTCTATCTTACTTTGGTCGACTTTAGTTTCAACACTGTTAATACGCTTCTCTAAATCGGATATGTTATTAACCTGAGTATTTTGAATTCCATCCATTCTTTTGCTTAGATCTTCCCTAACATTTATTATGTCTTTGCTATTAGTTGCAAGACCAGTGGCAAGTTTAGATTCTAACTTAGATTTCTCAACTCTAAAACATTCCTCATTAATTTTCATAATATCTTGACGAAATGTTACAATATTATCACTTATGATCCCTTTCAAATCGATGTCAAAATCATCCCTGAGAAGTTTCGTATGATCAGTGACTTGAGCTCGGAGTGTCCCCATTTCACATTTCAACTGTTCCAGGCTATTCTGGGTCTGATTAGTGTCATGGGAAAACTGCAGCTGAAGTGCTTCTAAATTTTTTTTACTGAGCTTCACACTCTTTTCAAAGTCTAGTCTAATCTCAACTTGAAATTCTTTATTAGATTTTTCTAGCTCCATTAACTTAACCTCCGTCTGATTTTGACTAGATTCGATTTTTCGGACCTCTAGCTCCATTTTATTTTGACTGGATTCTATTAATCCCACATCTGTTCTTAAATCATTGATTTGGGATTGCATAATCCTTACATTAGAGTTTACATCCTTTACAGTTTCCTCAATTCCCCTTTGACTAGTCTGAATATTGTTAAGATCTGTTTGGATTGATGTTTGACTAGTTTGCATATTGTTAAGATCTGTTTGGATTGATGTTTGACTAGTTTGCATTGAAGTTTGACTATTCTGGATTCTTTCTTGGGCAACCTGTACCAGGCCAACATTAGCCCGTAATGTACTGATATCTAGTTGAGTTTTTCTATTATCATCCTGGATATCTTCGATATTAGATTCTACACTGGTAACCTTCTTTTCTACCCTTTTAGAACTGTCATTGATAGCCTTCAATGAGGATTGCATAGTATCAATTTCCCCCCTGATACCTTCAGCAACTGCACCCTGCACAGTTTCAGACATATGGTCTAATGCAGATCTAGTTTGGACCTTAATATTTTCAATGTCCTGATTCAAATTGTCCATTTTATGTTGAAGAATTTCAAACATCTTCTTAACGTCACCAACAGTCACCATATTACCTTCAGACATGCTTCACTACACTTCACAAGAAATAAGAATACCACACCAACAAAGCACAGCGAGAACATCTACAAACAACCACCATTTACCATATATGCTCATTCTTATTGTCTGGCGTTACCTTAAAATAAACTTATGTCTAAACACAAAGTGCCCCATTTCATTTGGGATCGACCATATACAAGTGCGTGTTGGTTTATATCGGTGAAGGTCTATGATTCTACCATTACTTAAATTTTAAATTTACTACAAATACTTCTATTTTTAATGATGTCAGCAATGATCATCAGCCGGAAACAAGTAGAACAAATTATTAACAAAGCGTGTGGCACCACTCCAATACATAAAATAAAATAAAAATTAATAATGGTTGCAATACCACTTGTGGGTCAAGTAGCTCGAGTATCCTCGTAATTGCTTTGTTCCATAGGAATTCCAATAGTTCGTGCCAAAATATTGGTTCACCATTATTTTATCGCCTTGATTCATAGTCACACAAGAAACACGGTGTTCCAATTCGCGATCTGTGTTACATGATCATAAAACTAATTTCCACTTTGTACTTTCAGTTTCAATTTTGGCAGAATTATGGCATTCAACTCCCTGGTATTCGCTCTGGTATTCCAGTTTTTCGAAGCCCCTGAGCTGGGCGCCACCTAATGTACCCTTTTACCTACCAATACCTGTTGAATCCCTGGATAGCAGCTGGATCGTAGAACCTGAAAATGCCCCGGCTCTAAAGACCCCCCAAGTTCTACCAACAGACACAGGGATAATAGGGCCACTCGAATACCTAACAGGATGTATTAAGACTGACCAAGGCTCAGAAAAAGAAAAGACTAGCTCAAAACACGAGAATTCTTCAAGAGGAAGAAAGAATCTCAAAGGTGTGGTAAACACTAAAATACCTAGCGATGGCCCCCTTAATACACCCTTCCATCACCTCTATAAAGCATCACGCAATAATTAAAACCAAGTAGTAAAGTAGTTTATTGTAAGAATAAACAAGACAGAGAAATACCAATTTCGTCGATACCACGACCAATCAAAAAAAAATCTCATTGATTATATTGGATTATCTTCCAAAAAAAAAATATTACCCATTGTCACAACTAACTTTTAGCTGATTAAAATATAAGGCATATTAATAATAATAATGATGATCAATCCCATAGGGTAAGCATTCACAAAAAGAGAAATATTATAAGACTTGAATACATTAAATTAATTTCGGTTCCTTAACGGAAATAACATCTTATACACAAATATCCTGGTTATAATTACTAATCCTACACGACATCTTCAGTAACTTTATATGTTCTTGTTATTGAATGAAGAAATTCATATGGCCTATTTACAGAATATAATTTACACAAAATTCCAGAATAATTTCAATTATTCTCTTCCTACTGACTTGAAGTCACGACATTCCTTTCTGTTTAATATTATTTCAATTCTTGTTTTAGGGAAATTCTGCCGAACAGTTAAGCTAAGCAAAAATTAATTGTAAAGTCAGTCTTAAATAGTTATCGGTTTCCTTTTTAAACATACATCTTATGACAAAATTGTTATATTAGTTTTACTGGAAATATTTAACCGAATATCCACTCAAGATTCCCCAACAATACTGCTCGGAAAAATATTAATCTTCACACAGGCATTTTCACGATAACAGCGATAAAGTTCACAATGACCAAATATTAACCATACTAGGTTAAAACAACACCTCTCTGGGTTAAAACCCCAATCAATCTAATCCTGATTGGCACACCTAGCTCAATCCTCAACAAGAAAAATATGCTCTACAAAGCATTGCATCAATATACTTAAACACAAAGACATTACTCATAGTATATGCCTCTCTAAAGACCAATATGCACCTATAATAGGAGCCTTACTGTTATAAATCCACAATTATGCAAATCAGCTGTTTATGGTAAAAATCCTGAACTCGAAAAATATGATCCCGTAACAGATTACCAACAAAGCCCAGTGGATTTCAGAAATATTCCACCTAACTTTAAAAACTTGCCTTACATTGATTCATTACAAAATCCATAATTCTTAAACGTATGACTTATATTAAGTTGTCCCTGGGATTATCCTCGCAAATTTGGATGTCGTTCAAATACCCTCTTAATAGAAAAAACTATTGCACTAAAGGCAATGATATCAATTTAATCCAGAGTTAACTTCAAAAAAAAAATATATAAACTGTATATAACGCTGCCCAACCACACAAACTGAGGTTGTAAAGTGGTCTATAAAAAAATATAAATTCAATCTCAAAATAAGATCCTCCCTGAATTTCCCGAACGCGAAAATGTCGATGGGTTAGACCTACAGCATGGATCTAGGTTAGCAACAAAGGCTAAGCGACTAATGACCCATTAGGCAATCCATTTCGAAAATCACGCTCAGAAAACACAAGTTAAATCTGTTATAAAAAAAAAACTGAAGAAAATATAGTCCAAGGACTCGAAGTCACATTTAGAATACCTGGGTCCGAAAACTTCCTAGTATCTTAATCAAAATACGAAAAGGAAAATTCCCCTCTAAAGAATACGATAATCCAAGCGAAAGTGCTTAAAGAACAATGCACTAGAATATGAAAACTCAACCAACGTTCTCAAAAGAAAGTTGCGTTACAAAAAAATGTTCTTACACAAGAAAAACTGTAAATCTTCTTCCTACATTTGCTTCTCGACAAATAAGAATGAGCATATTAGTTAAATACTGTAAAATACTACTGAAATTATTAATTTATTCATCAAAATTACACAAAGGATGCACTCATTTTTATGAGTCAAAATCCTGGCATCATAGAAGGTCAGTTTCGAAATGGACATCGAACCTGCACTTTCTACTGAACCATTTAAACTACAAAATCAAATATGGCAAAGTGGTATTTATAAATGTCCACGCTACACTACTGTAACAAGTTGAAGTGATCAGTACCTTTGGCGAATCTAGATGAGGAAAAAAGGATATCGTTGGCCATAATCAGCTCCAAACCAACAGAAAATATGCTGGACTTCAACTGGGTTTCCATAGAATGAACCAAAGTCCTCCCAGGCTCGAACAACACCCGGTCGGTCGAAATAGTTCCAACATATCCTGGCGATATCTTCCCATACATGTTCGAACACCAACGGAAGGACCGCACACAGTTTATCAACTCGTCACGACGCGAAGGTGAATTCGAACCGTCACTAACAAGTTCCAATGTGAGAACGCGCGTGTGAACAAGTTCACGAGGGTCGACGCGGTCCCTCTCGACACGAGAGTCGCGTGCACACTTCATGCCAAATGAAAGTTGCCTTCGACAAGTCCCCGCTGCACCCTGCTAATGCAGTATTCTTAAATCAATTTAGCCTACCATCGTAGTGAATATAAGCTTCATATTGTCCCTTCCCCTTGACACCTTGCTTGAGAATGTACTCTTTTCAAAAAGAATAATCACAGTGAAGAGTGAATCAAATCTAGGCTGCATTTCCACGACGGTTTATATGCAGAGTTTCGTGACACATCACGGCTGAGCTCGCGGTCGTGGTTATAAAAGTATCCATCCGCATGGCCCGTTAATTGCTGTAGACACACAGTCACAGAGGTAAATTATTACATGTTTAAGACCATGTCTGAGCCCTATTAAACACGTTTCTACTTCACGTAGAATGCTTCACGAACTAGAATACACCTCAGCACGGTCACACGTTTTTAAAACTCCCGTTAGCTGGCGATTTTACTTTCACTGATTTCCAGCTCAACCCTCTACGCTGTCAAGTTCTATACACATTGAGCTCTGCACGAGGTCGCCTGAGTCTCACATCTGCTCCCCCCCCCACTCCTTCACACGTCATGACTCGATACGAAATATATCGCAGTCGAAACGTGATCAGCAGTGAGTTAACATAGCATCTTCTGTTCTTCATACTTTCTTAATAATGACTTTCTTAATAATGGCTTTCTGCCATGGAAACATACATATAGACACATGTATCTGCTTACAAAAAGCGCTAAATATGCATTAATTTGTATTAATCACTCTCAGGTGAATCGATCGATATGGTGTTAGACACAGTCAACATGGTTATTATCGATGAGCTTCGGATTTCTCGTCGGAAACACGAGCTCTGCCGATCTCTTTCATGATAGCATGGCTTTTTCTCGCTGCAGACCAGCTGTTATGATCGACTTCAGAGGCAAGTTAGGAAGTTACAGGGTGTTCCCAAAATACTGTAACCATGTCTGTACTTAAGCCCTTTTATGAATAATGGTGCAGTACCATCCCGGCATTTGCCCGAAGACGAAGTGGGAAACCACGGAAAACCACTTCGAGGATGGCTGAGGTGGGAATCGAACCCCCTCTACTCATTTGGACCACCCGAGACTGAGTAGACCCCGTTCCAGTCCTCATACCACTTTTCAAATTTCGTGGCAGAGCCGGGAATCGAACCCAGGACCTCCGGGGCGGCAGCTAACCATGCTGACCGCTACGCTACGGAGGCGACAGTTTATAATACGGAACTCATTTTATTAGATGATTTGTAGCTTCCACCAGCACTAGCCTAAATAAATAATAATAATGTTATTGGTTTTACGTCCCTTTTAACTACACTGGCTTTTAGAGACGCCGGGGTGCCGGAATTTTGCCCCGAAGGGGATCTTTAACGTGCCAGTAAATCTACTGACACGGCTCCCTCGCATTTGCGCACCCTCAAATGCCAGCTGACTGCGCCAGGTTTCGAACCTGCAACCTTGGGCTCAGCAAGCGAGAACGTTACCCCTGAGCCACGCAGCCAGACAGCCTAAATAAAGAATACGATATGGATAAACTAGATTAATATACGCGACAACGCTCATAAACTTAAATTCCTTATAAACAGGTCCTCTTGATTCACAGACCAACACGTAATTTCATATGGATTCTGTTAAAATGATTCATATTGATATGATAAATATCGTTCAAAATGATAATCTGGTAGCAAAAATATCTATCTCGTCCGGGATTCGAACCCAAGATGTCTAGATTGACAGTCAAAGACGCTATCACCACGGCTATTTCGACCACGACAATTCTATCCACAAGATGGTGACTTATTTTCACGTTCCAAAAATACTGCATTACGGAATTAAGTTTAATTTATATTTTGCTTGTTTCGATAATGTTCCTGCGTGAAATTGAGTTTAAAATGCCTTATGAACAGGCCCTCTTGTGAGTAAAGAGACTGTGTTCAGCAATAGTTCATGAAGGCTTGCCTAGTTCCCGTTATTATTTAGGCTATCACTCGTGATACGAGTATGATTGTCTTCCAAGTTACATTTATGTAAATCTTCGCTGTAATCCAACATTAGGCCTAATCATATTGCGTGAGTTCTTTGGTGACTGTACAGTGCGATCCGAGAACCACAGACTCTTCCACAATATTGGCACACAAGGTCTTGAGCAGCCAATGGATCTTGGGGGTTGATCATTCTGCGAATCATGCGCTCTTTCCTGGCATTTCTTTTTTCAGCCAGAAGCCTTCTTCTCTCTTGTTCGAAGTACAAGTGGCCTTGATGGACGTTGCGGCGCCACTCTGATCTGTCGGATGCGACAGCTTCCCAGTTACCTGTATCAATTTGACATTTCTTCAAGTTGGTCTTCAGAACATCTTTGTAGCGTTTTTGTTGCCCACCCTGCTTTCTCTGACCGACTTTCAGCTGGCAATATAAGATTTGTTTTGGGAGGCGGGACTCAGGCATGCGAACTACATGTCCTGTCCATCGAAGTTGGTGTTTTATAATGAGAGCCTCTATACTAATAGTGCTAGCTTCCTCTAAAACACTTGTGTTAGTGCGCCGGTCTTGCCATTTAATACCAAGAATTCTCCTAAGGCATCGTTGATGGTATTTTTCTAAAGATACGAGGTGCCTTCTGTAAGTAACCCAGGTTTCGCAGCCATAAAGCAGAGTGGGAACTACAACAGCTTGATAAACGTATAATTTTGTTAGAATGCTAATGTCGTGGTTGTCAAACACGCGAACGAGCAAACGACCAAAGGCTGCACTGGCACATTGGAGGCGGTGTTGAATCTCAGCGTCAATGTTTGCATTTGTTGATAGGTGACTACCCAAATAGGGAAAATGATCTATATTCTTTAGTTTATGTCCATCAATCATGATAGCAGGAGCAGTAGCCCTGTCATGTGATGTAGGCTGATGAAGAACCTGTGTTTTATTGGTGTTTATATCCAGACCAATGCTTCTGTATGCCTCATTGAACACATTCAGGGTGGTTTGAAGATCTTCATCTGAATTTGCTAAGATGACATTGTCATCAGCATACTGGAGATCAAGAACGGATGTAGCTGACACTTTAGTTTTTGCACGTAATCTGTTGAGATTGAATAAACCTCCATCTGTCCTGGATATAATTTCAACACCCTTTGGAATCTTTTCTTGGACCAAATTTAGTACAACACTAACATATATTGAGAAGAGTGTGGGGGCAATCACACATCCCTGTTTGACACCCGTTGTAATCTTAAATGGCTCTCCAGGGCCATTGCTGTTAAGGACCGTGCCATTCATATCATCATGTAGTAATCGAAGAATTTGAATGAATTTTGGGGGGCAGCCAAGTGTGGCAAGAATCCTCCATAGCATTTCTCGATTGACCGAATCAAATGCTTTAACAATATCTATGAAAGCCATATATAGAGGGCGTCCTTGCTCTCGGGATTTCTCCTGCATCTGCCTAGCACAGAAGATCATATCAGTTGTGCTTCGATTAGGTCGAAAGCCACACTGAGTTTCAGGCAATATTTCTTCGGCCAACGGCTTCAAACGGTTGGATAAGACGTTGGCCAGGATTTTACCAGCAACAGAAAGCAACGATATACCTCGATAATTACCACATTGTGCCCTATCACCTTTCTTAAAGATTGTTATTATCAAGGCATCCCTTAGGTCTTTAGGTATGGTAATGGTAGTCCATATTTTAAGTATGAGTTGGTGTATGTGATGAACTAGAGTAGTATTCCCTACTTTAAAGAGCTCAGCAGGAATCCCATCCATGCCTGATGCTTTATTGTTTTTGAGCTGATTGATGGCAAATTCAATTTCTGGTAGAGGCGGAGGATCATCAAGATGGTATTTAGGAGGTCTCTGATGAAGTCGGGTGAAAATGTTATTATCAACCTGTGTGTCCCTGTTGAGTAGCTCTTCAAAATGTTCTTTCCAACGGGAATTAATGGAGTTTGTGTCTCTAAGAAGTTCCGTGCTATCTTTAGACTGCAGAGGATTCAAACCATGATAATGTGGCCCATATATAGTTCTTGTTGCTTTGAAGAAAGCATGAGTATTATTCGTTTCGGCTAGATGCTGCATTTCACGGGATTTGGAGATCCACCATTGATTTTTCAAGACCCGAGTTTTCCTTTGCACTTCAGCCTTTGCATCTTTATACAGTTGCTGTTTGGAGATAGAAGTTGGATTGGCTTGCCATGCATGGAATGCTTTCCTCTTCTTATCAATAAGATTCTGGATTTCTGCATCATTCTCATCAAACCAGTCAGCATGCCTCATCTTGACGAAACCAATCGATTCTTCACACGCTGAGAGTATAGCAGACTTGACTGTTTGCCAATGTTCCTCAACCTTTTCAGGGTAATTATCTGGTAACTTTTCATTCAGAAGTTCATGAAATTTCCTTTTAGCAGTAACGTTTTGTAAACGTTCGGTATAAACACAACGATATATATTATATTGATAACTGCATTACCGTTATGTGGGTTAATATTTGAATAGCCATTGTGCAGAAACATAATACCGGAATTGCCGGCTACTTAGAATGTGGCATATTAAAGGATATAAACATTTAAATACTGATACGAAGACTTCGACCATGTGCCATGTGCTTTGTGTTCAATCAGTTGACTCCAGAGTTCACATGAGTGTTTACCGTCGAAATGATAGTGTTGATCACTTTTATCCAGAGATTGAAAATCAGACTCTGGATAAATCATAATTGTTTTCTGCAAATATGATATAATGGATATTTTTACACCAAAGAACGACAACTTGAAGATGATTTATTGTAGGAAGATTTGTTATGGCGCCTCCAAACCTTGAAGTAATCCGTATGAGATATGCATTCCACAGCAGCCAGGAAGGGTGCTATCCAGATGGCAGTGTGTCTTACGCACCTCCGTCCGATCCACTTCCGTCCCATGTTTCAACATCACTCCACCAAAAATACCCAGCAACCGAGTGAAAAGATGTTGCACATAAAAGTATCATCATCATAATCATCATATATATTATTTCAGTAGTATAGATCCCTCCTGCGGCGCTCACAAGCGACCGATCGTGAAAAATGAGGATTCAAATGGAAGAGAATATACATTACTAGAGACGCATTGCACTCAAATTTCATAAATATCTATAATTTCTTAAAAAAAATGACTTTTAAAAAACTGTACGAAGTGTGCGACTAGCAGATACTGTTGCTGCAGGAAGATACGCTCCATAATTGGTGCCCACTTCACATTTTGGCCGCTGTAACGCCTGTTTCATGTCATTTTAACATTCTGAGGTATTTCCTTTATCATTTTGCATGGATTTCAGAAACAGTAAATCAAAGGAATGTGTACTCAAATCGTATAATTTCATAAATTACCAGTGACGAATTGCATTCTAATTTCATAAATATCAATTTTTGTAAGAAGTGTGCGATTTGCAAATACTGATGATCTAACAAGCTGCAATTATGAGTTGTCGTCTAAACCCTTAAAACTAATAAACGTTAATTATTTTACAGGGTTTTCCTTTGCATTCTAATTTAATAAATATCGATTATTTCGAATGGTTTTCATAAACAGTAAATCAATGGTTTGAGTACTCTAATCGTATAACCGGTGAGATTTACGTCGTCTAAAACCTTAGAACTATGAAACATGCCATAAGTTAATGCCTTTACAGGTTTTTCTTCTATCATTTCCCATGGTTTTCAGAATTAGTAAGTCAATGGATTGAGTAGGCTACTCAAATCGTATAACCGGTGAGTGTTACTGCTAAGCTTTCAGTCAATGGACTCAGCACACAAATTATTTAAACTCGTTCGTCCAAACAATGGATTTATGGAATTTCAGGTTTGTTAATATGCCGCGATACAGGTTTTTCTTCTGCATTCAAATTTCATAAATATCGATTTTTGTAAGAAGTGTGCTATTTGCAAATACTGTTGCTGTAACATGCTGCAATTACGAGTTGTCGTCTAAAACCTTAAAACTATTGAACGTTAATTCTCTTATGGTTTTTCTTCTATCATTTCGCATGGTTTTCAGAAACAGTAAATCAATGGATTCAGTACTCCAGTCGTATAACCGGTGAGTGTTACGTCGTCTAAAACCTTAGAACTATTAAACGTTAATTCATTTACAGTTCTTTCTTTTATCATTTCCCATGGTTTTCAGAATTAGTAGGCTTAGTCAATGGATTGGGTACTCAAATCGTATAACCGGCGATTGTTACTGCTAAGCTTTCAATCAATGGACTCAGCACACACATGATTTAAGCTCATTCGTCTAAGCAATGGATTTATTAAATTCCAGGTTTGTTAATATGCCGCGATACAGGTTTTTCTTCTGCATACTAATTCCATAAATATCGATTTTTGTAAGAATTGTGCTTTTTGCAAATACTGTTGCCCTAAC
Organism: Meconema thalassinum; assembly: GCA_946902985.2. Lineage (NCBI taxonomy): Eukaryota > Metazoa > Arthropoda > Insecta > Orthoptera > Tettigoniidae > Meconema > Meconema thalassinum. Next base: position 32,334,276 of record OX336394.1, read on the forward strand.
ATGCTGCAATTATGAGTTGTCGTCTAAAACCTTTAAACTATTGAACATTAATTCTCTTACAGTTTTCCTTCTATCTGATTTTCAGAATCAGTAATTCCATGGATTGGGTACAGGTTTTTCTTCTGCATTCTAATTCTATAAATATCGACTTTCGTTAGAAGTGTGCTTTTTGCAAATAGTTCTACTGTTGCTGCATCATGCTGCAATATGAGTTGTCGTCTAAAACCTTAAAACTATCATCATCATCATCATATAGGCCTCATAAATTAGCAGTGACGAATTGCATTCTAATTTCATAAATATCAAAGAAAGAAACCAACCACAGCACGCTCTCATGCTGACGCTCTACTCTGGAAAGTGAAAGCACCCCTGTAGGTAACGTTCAAAGAAGTTAAGCGCTGAGCGATACACTCAGGACCGGGAAAGCTGCCCTGCAGGCAGTGTGCGAAGGAGTTTATCGCTGATCGTTGCACTTAGGAACAATGAAGCCTCCCTGTAAGCGGGGCGTGAAGAAGTTTTCCAACGAGGGCTGTCCTATATGGGAGAAAGAGGCTCCTCGGCCAACAAGATAAAGCAGGAAATCTTGACCAAGATGCTTTCCAGTGGCGGATTTTAGGCAAGATTTTGGCAGGGGCGGACACACCGGAAGACTCGAATACCCCTAGCCAATAGGGGGTGCGAGGAAACTCCCCCAGAAAATTTTGCAAAATTAAGGGCCAAATTAGTGATTCTTTTTGTGATAATTTTGGGTAAAAATAAATGTTAACAATTTAAAATAAAGAAACAATCAAAAATTGTTTGAAACTGTTTTGTGAATTTAGAAATATTTGAGTGATATTAACCATTTTAAGTGAGATATTTATTCTAAATTATCTCCGTTTTGCAAGTCCTACTATTTACTGCAATAGCTCTAATACGAATGGATTAGAACAATTTTTAGAGAGGTTATAAAATTTGTAGTATTCTTTCAAACACAATGTACGCAATGTTAGGCTATTGTAACATTTACATTTTGGTATTATACAGTATTTAAGTGTGAAAGAAATTGTGTGAAGCTAATGTTTTCCTCAGGAGCTTAAGTATGTTTTAATGTATAACAGCAAGATGAATCATATTATTTAAAAGTTTACAGCTCTGATGTTTTGAAATATGAGGATTTACAACAACAAAAACACAAATTTTCTTGACATACATCATTTAATCAAAATCATTATATTTATATTTAGCATAAATACAGACTGCTCACTTATTGAAGTTCATCTTACAATAAGCATGTGGATTCTTTTTTGCTCTCTTGTCCAAACCTATCGATCTCAAGTATGTTTTCAGGAGACGGAGACGGCACACGCGATGCTTACAGGATGTGTCAGTATTACTTGGAGCATCGTCTTCACCAATGGAAATAAAACTGGGTGGCAATCCTCGAACGCACTAGCTACAGTTGATGGGATGATGCCCCCATTGCCCATTTCCATATTCCATTTTGTTGATCAATGGAGATATTCAGCTTTTAGTTTCGTATACACTCACTAGCCGGCCCCATTGTGTTGGGGTAGCACACCTGCGTCGTACACGGAGGCCCCGGGTTCGATTCCCGGCTCCGCACAGTGTGTCGAATCCCCATTCTAGGTGGAAAAAATTAATAACTTCGTTAATAGTGCTGGGATTCTATTAAAAGTTGGCAATATACCGTTTTCGAGGTCGCTGAAGTCATTTCTGGCATCGTCTAAAGTGTACGATCTTCGGGGGGTAAATATATAGGGGTGAGGGGTAAGGTGAGGTGAAAAAATGACCGAAAGCAACACAAGAATCATTCATTTTTTTAGTAAAAATCACGATTTGGATGTGTATATGATAGTTTATGACAGTGGTAAACATACTATTTAAAACTGGATAAAATATGAATAACAATGAGACTTTCAGTCAAGTATTTTTGTTACACCTTATTTGAGGAAATAGACGAAGTCACTGTATGTAAAATCATCCAGATTATAAACGTATATTAAATTGTTATTAAACATAGAACAACGAACTATGCACAAAAATAACATTTTTTTTTCTATAAATAAAAAAATATTCGTCAAAATCATACAAACAATTTCATTATAACAAAATGTCATTTTCCAGACCTGTTAATGACGTAGTTTTAGTAAATACACTTCACACACGAAAACAATATTTTTTCTCTAGAAAAGCATGGAAATAAAGACAACATATATTGAATATCAGGCCTATTTCTCCTATTGCAAAGAACAGAAAACGTCCATTCGTCAAGTAATGTTCTCATTAATCTCACTCTCCTTAATAATAATAAAATGTCTAATGTTCATTCGTCACCTGATTTTTTTGTAGAGTCCAGTGCATCGTAGTCATTGCTATACTGGTCTTCATCATTTGATGTCAAAGTTCCTTGGGGGTCATTAAGTAACTCGATAGCTTCCATAGGTAGATTACCTATGTACGTTCATTCATTCATTCATTTATTTGCAATGGGGGTGTGTCCCCCGGTGGCAAATTGGATATACATAACAAATAAATAATTATACATAACAATTCAATAACAATTATACAACAATTAAACTGGAGTATTTACACAAATAGTCAGTCTTTTATTAAACACACCTATATGTTTGGCATGAAGAATAATTTTCAGAAACATATTATTTTCGTTTTGAAGAAGCATTAAAGAATGATATAATTTCTGTCAAAATACCGAATGTATTTCTTACAGACAGGACCTTCGTTGCTTTGCATATAGCCAAGTTTAGTTGGTGGTTGTAGCAAATACATCTTACTGCATTAACACCAACTTTCTCAATCTCTTGTACTGCTCTAACCGTTCCGGAAATATTCCTGGAAACTCAATCGGTTCCTATTGTGCCAGATCGGTCACGGCAGATTGGCATCGAACTCAGGTCCTATCTGAGAAGACCAGGCACATGATTCTAACTAGAATCGAACCATTGATCTCTGGGGGAGAACAGTGTTAGCGAACCCAAAGAGCAATGCGTTAAATAATGACATATAATAATGTAGCATGATTTCACGGCCTATATGTGAATATCATAGCAGTTTAAGGTGAAGAATTGTAAGCAAATGCAAGCAAATATACGTTTTCAAAGCATACAAGAACGAGAGGAGGCCAGTTTGACGTTTTACTAATTGGAGTTGGGAAGTGGGTGGAGATCGTAGGCGCCGACCGGACTACTTTCGTCTGGAGCGAGGAGACAGCTTAAAATTAATGACTCGGGTATTCACCGCCTGACAACGATGGAAGCTATGGTGGGGAGGACTGCCCACGGAAATTAATTAATTACAGCCAAGTGGAGCATTGAAATGGAGTGAAATGTACACCCAGGTGAATATATTCAAGGAGAGGTAGTTTAGGGATGATTTTACACCTAAATTAAAGCCTATATCTCCATATGAGCGCTTTACCACCGAGCTTACGCTCGAGAGGAGTGATTTGGTGACCAGTCAGAGGGGAATCACCATAGTGGCGTCCTGAGGCGCTGGACTAAGGCAAGTAATTGTAATTAATTGGCCGAAGCGATCGCCGGCACGCGAACATTTATGAAACCTCCACACCTAAATAAACAAGGTGTATATGTCAGTTCGGCTGAAAATGTATTATTTTAAGGAAGGAGTCGCACCAGTGTGTCCGGTGGACTAGTTTTTACGAGAAACCTTTATAAGGAGGAGTAAGGCAGACCACGCCAGAGTTGTCTTCAGTCTGTTCTCCAGTATACACATAACTAATACGCTGCCAGTAAGCGCGCGAAATGTTAAAGTATCAACGCTCAGCCGTTGAAGAACAATAGAAGCAAATCATACATCTTCATAAGTATAATCTTGAAGTGCGTCGAAGTTAATTTAATACAGATATTTATCTATTATCTGACGCAAATATAAATTCGCTACAGCGAAAGAATAATAATAATGTTTTTGAACATTACACATACCAGGAGGTATTGTCAGAGTTGAATATGACATTATCATCAGGATCACTACAATGATGGGAGCTTGGGAAGCATCGCCACTTAATCTTGACAGTGAGCTGAACGATATTGCAGGTGACGAGGATCAAACGTCCGAAAACGCAGTTAGACTTTCACGGAGACCAGCGGTTGGCGTAAATGCATCGCATCTCTGAGATCAGGCGTAGGAGGACTCCGATTAAGGATCAACCTGTGAAATAGTGAATAAGTGTACATAAATTGTGTAATAGTGATTTAAAAGTGTTCATGTGTATAGTGATTAATATGTATTGTGTAAAAGTGAAAGAAGCCACTGATAAGAGTATGTTCATCATGTGGGAATATGTGAAAGCAAGTGTTGTGTAAAATATAACATGATGGCTTAAATCAAGCGTCATGGTAGGTCTGAAGCTGAAGTGCTGGCATCATCCAGCGAAAATAAAAAGTGAGTACCAATTTACAATGTTATTCTAATTGAGTAGTTCACCATACAACGATGCATCACTTTGAGACTAAGATGTCACAGTCACTTACTGAACGAGTTTTCACCACTCGTCTTGAATAAAATATGGCTTGGAAGGTGATTTGTTTAGGGCCATTCAGGCCGAAAATAGTGATGGATGTAACGGTAACGTTAATTGAATAATAATAATAATAATAATAATCTGGGGTCGGCAACAGTAAAGTAATAGGCATTTTTGGCCTAAATAATGTTCAAATTGTGTCATGTCTAATATAAAGATACTGTATTTTGATAAACAGTAAGAAAGTAACGTGGAATATAACGAGATACGAGAGTTTTTCAGTGTCAATGATGTGTTGAATGAATATTTGAGATGGTCAATTCTTAGGATAGTATTTGAGGACCATTAAAGTAATGTAAGCCAGTAAATTTATACATTGTTATTAGGAGCTATTTAAAGCTTTGGCTTAAGTGTTATCACAGAGAGAACGCGGGTGTCTTAATAATTGAGTCATCTATGTGAAGTATTGTTTGTGCCGCATAGAGCGTGCAGAATTAACGTAGAATCCAGTGATTTACGTAAATATATTGCGGGGACCAAACTAGTATAGCTTGCGCGTTAGGTGAGAAGTTGGCTAATCTACGAGTTAGTATCGCCCTTGTGCATACTCTATTATTCTCAGCGAATTGGACAGAGCCTGTCTGTATCCATCGCTTGCATGAATTATGGCCACGAGTGAGGTCCGTCGAGACTCCGTGAGCATGTGTAAAATGATCTACCCTGAGAGGTAAGAATCATATTCGTCGTTTAGGAAACGCAGATTTCCTTATTATGATATTTATTGAGACAGCTGCTGGTGAGAATCCTGTATTCTCATTATGATGCGCGTCCAAAAGCCACCAGTATTCACCATAGAACGGCAAGGCTATCACCGGAACCATCCCCAGCCATGAATGTTAATAAGGAGCCGAGTTGAGCCCAATGCACTAATTATAGGTGTTAAATAATTAAATGACTCAATTACTTAGGAACAACACGTAGCGTATCTCAGCTGTACTGCGATTGTAAACAAACTTGACCTTGCTAGCAGATGAGAAGGAGGGGATAGCCCACTGAACGAGCGGCCATTTTGCGCAGCCTGCCGGAACTAATTTTATTGCCTGCTAGGAAGACGGGACATCGGTCCGCCAGTCCTTTAAATTAGGGTCATAGTAGGACACTGAAGAATCTCGATATTTCAATATGCAATTATGATATGAGTGTTTTGATGATGCCAATTGAATTAAATGATGTGTTCCAACTCACATACATTGTTGAATCAAAGAAATCGGATAATATTTTGCACAGTTATTCTCTGAAGAGGAACACTGAACCAAATAAAGTGTTAGGCATCCTTTTAGAATGCATTTTGCCAGTTCACGCTAATTTATTCAGACGGGTATGTGATTTCTAAGAACATGACACGTTTGTAACGATAATAAGTCCGACAAGACCCAGAAAATCGTTGTAAAGTAAAATCCACGTATTGAAAATACCTATTTCAAGCGTGAAAATAAAAGGTGTGATACCAGATAAAGTTATGATATGCACGTACCAAGTATTTTTATATTTGCAGATAGGGAACTCTACATTCTCACAGAGCTTCCTACTTGTGAATAAGCTGCCTATCAACATCATTGTTGGCATGGATTTCATAAGAGAATATAAAGTTATTATAGATCTCTCGCAAGACATTGTTATGTGTCGCGCAAGTGAGGGAAAGGAAGAGTTAGAGCTCTCATTAAAGCACAATGAAACGAGACCAGAAGAGTACGTATGGCATACATACGGAGATATGACTGGGGATGCAGTGTCGACAACAGAAGACATCGAGGAAGAGTTGGCAACACTGGCCGCAGACATTGAAAAGGGCCTCGAACCAAAATTTGAAGAATGCCTGGAAGAGAAGATTGAGGAAGCCAAAATTGGTCCAGAACATAAGCAAATGCTAAGGGAACTGCTGTTTGAGTATAAAGGAGTCTTCGATTCGAGACCTGGCCGGATCAAGAATTTCCAATATGCGTTCCAAGTCAGCGATTGGACACCATTCAGGCAGAAGCCGTATCCTGTAGCCGAGAAACATTATTTAAAGGTCAAAGAAGCAATACAGGAAATGCTAGAGGCAGGCGTCATTGTGAAGACAGCCTCACCTTATGTCAGCCCACTGGTAGTTGTACCTAAACAGGACGGAAGTGTAAGGATATGCCTGGACCTACGAAATTTGAATTCCAAGGTCATACCGGAATTTGACCAAGTGCCGCCCATTAAGGAGGTCCTCAGGAGGTTCAAAGGAAAGACTGTGTTCTCAAATCTTGACCTGACGGCAAGTTTTCACCATCTTGCTCTGGAGGAGAAAACAAGCTTATTAACTGGGTTTTTATTTGACCAGAACACGTATTCTTACGTGCGTCTCCCATTTGGATTGAAAACAGCAGGTTCAGCGTTAATACGAGCGCTAGATCGGAACCTGTCTGAAGAAGTAAAAACAACAACCATATGCTACGTAGATGATATACTACTGACATCTGAAACAGTCGAAGAACACGTCAGAGATCTACGCAAGCTGTTATATGACCTAAGTCAGGCTAACTTTAAGGTCAATATAAAGAAATCTAACTTTGGTCAGAGAGAAGTTAAATTTCTAGGCCACGTAATAGATGCACAAGGAGTTAGAACTAATCCGGGAAAATTGGAAGTTATTAAACATTTCCCGAGACCAACGAAGGAAAGAACGTCAGGCAATATCTGGGCGTTATTGGATTCTTTTCAAGTCATTGCCCAAAGTATACTGAGACCGTAGCACCACTTCAAGACTTACTTAAGAAAGGAGGAAGATGGCGCTGGACGGAAAAATGCGAGGAAGCCTTCGTGAAGTCTAAACAGATGCTGTTAGATTATGTAAAATTGGGATATCCAGACTACACTCAGAAATTTATTATCCAGACTGACGCATCATTCATAGGTATTGGAGCAATGTTATACCAGGAAAATGTGGACAGGCCAGAGGAGAAAACTTACATTGCATTCATAAGTAGAAGGTTGAAACCTAATGAAAAGAATTATACGGTCACGGAGATCGAATTACTTGCGATACTGTATGCCTTACAGTATTGGCGAAAGCTAATTTATGGTTTTAGAATTATATTGAGGACAGGCCATAAAGCACTAACGTTCCTGCTGAAAACTGACTTGTCGAGTCAAAGACTGACGAGGTGGTCCCTGTACATACAGCAATTTCAAGTGGAAATCGAGTATTGCCCGGGGAAGGACAATATCATACCTGACTTGCTAAGCAGATACCCGACAGCTGATGAAGAGGAAGTTATAGCTATCGAGATAGAAGATAGAGACCAGAAGACCTTAGATGATCTGAGGAACATCACCGTTTTTCAACGTGAAGATCCCTGGATACGGTTGATGATTAATTACTTCGAGGGAAGAGCAAGCAATGCACACCCAAGTGGACGGGGAGTCATTACGTATGCAAGCAAAGAATCTTGAGAAAAGCTTGCAGACCCAAGAAGAAACGGAGCGAGGCTCGCAGTTCGCAGACCCAAGCGACACGAGGGGAGAATGCAGCTGTCAACTGAAGGAACTTTACGAACAGTTGAGGGAGGCCGCTACGGAAATAGAGGAGATGAATGAACAACTGAGAAGGCAGAACAAGAGTATGCGACGGCAGACAGAGTGGAATGGGGGAACGAGATATCCCATTGCCGAGAGCACTGACCGCTTAAAGTAAATACCGCATGAGTCGATGCAATCAGAAGGGCCCGAAAAATTCACTTGTGAAATGAATTTTCCGAGCTTAGCAAGGGAAAGATGTGCCCAATCGGTCACGGCAGATTGGCATCGAACTCAGGTCCTATCTGAGAAGACCAGGCACATGATTCTAACTAGAATCGAACCATTGATCTCTGGGGGAGAACAGTGTTAGCGAACCCAAAGAGCAATGCGTTAAATAATGACATATAATATTGTAGCATGATTTCACGGCCTATATGTGAATATCATAGCAGTTTAAGGTAAAGAATTGTAAGCAAATGCAAGCAAATATACGCTTTCAAAGCATACAAGAACGAGAGGAGGCCAGTTTGACGTTTTACTAATTGGAGTTGGAAAGTGGGTGGAGATCGTAGGCGCCGACCGGACTACTTTCGTCTGGAGCGAGGAGACAGCTTAAAATTAATGACTCGGGTATTCACCGCCTGACAACGATGGAAGCTATGGTGGGGAGGACTGCCCACGGAAATTAATTAATTACAGCCAAGTGGAGCATTGAAATGGAGTGAAATGTACACCCAGATGAATATATTCAAGGAGAGGTAATTTAGGGATGATTTTACACCTAAATTAAAGCCTATATCTCCATATGAGCGCTTTACCACCGAGCTTACGCTCGAGAGGAGTGATTTGGTGACCAGTCAGAGGGGAATCACCATGGTGGCGTCCTGACGCGCTGGACCAAGGCAATTAATTGTAATTAATTGGCCGAAGCGATCGCCGGCACGCGAACATTTATGAAACCTCCACGCCTAAATAAACAAGGTGTATATGTCAGTTCGGCTGAAAATGTATTATTTTAAGGAAGGAGTCGCACCAGTGTGTCCGGTGGACTAGTTTTTACGAGAAACCTTTATAAGGAGGAGTAAGGCAGACCAAGCCAGAGTTGTCTTCAGTCTGTTCTCCAGTATACACGTAACTAATACGCTGCCAGTAAGCGCGCGAAATGTTAAAGTATCAACGCTCAGCCGTTGAAGAACAATAGAAGCAAATCATACATCTTCATAAGTATAATCTTGAAGTGCGTCGAAGTTAATTTAATACAGATATTTATCTATTATCTGACGCAAATATAAATTCGCTACAGCGAAAGAATAATAATAATGTTTTTGAACATTACACATACCAGGAGGTATTGTCAGAGTTGAATATGACATTATCATCAGGATCACTACAATGATGGGAGCTTGGGAAGCATCGCCACTTAATCTTGACAGTGAGCTGAACGATATTGCAGGTGACGAGGATCGAACGTCCGAAAACGCAGTTAGACTTTCACGGAGACCAGCGGTTGGCGTAAATGCATCGCATCTCTGAGATCAGGCGTAGGAGGACTCCGATTAAGGATCAACCTGTGAAATAGTGAATAAGTGTACATAAATTGTGTAATAGTGATTTAAAAGTGTTCATGTGTATAGTGATTAATATGTATTGTGTAAAAGTGAAAGAAGCCACTGATAAGAGTATGTTCATCATGTGGGAATATGTGAAAGCAAGTGTTGTGTAAAATATAACATGATGGCTTAAATCAAGTGTCATGGTAGGTCTGAAGCTGAAGTGCTGGCATCATCCAGCGAAAATAAAAAGTGAGTACCAATTTACAATGTTATTCTAATTGAGTAGTTCACCATACAACGATGCATCACTTTGAGACTAAGATGTCACAGTCATTTATTGAACGAGTTTTCACCACTCGTCTTGAATAGAATATGGCTTGGAAGGTGATTTGTTTAGGGCCATTCAGGCCGAAAATAGTGATGGATGTAACGGTAACGTTAATTGAATAATAATAATAATAATAATAATAATAATCTGGGGTCGGCAACAGTAAAGTAATAGGCATTTTTGGCCTAAATAATGTTCAAATTGTGTCATGTCTAATATAAAGATACTGTATTTTGATAAACAGTAAGAAAGTAACGTGGAATATAACGAGATACGAGAGTTTTTCAGTGTCAATGATGTGTTGAATGAATATTTGAGATGGTCAATTCTTAGGATAGTATTTGAGGACCATTAAAGTAATGTAAGCCAGTAAATTTATACATTGTTATTAGGAGCTATTTAAAGCTTTGGCTTAAGTGTTATCACAGAGAGAACGCGGGTGTCTTAATAATTGAGTCATCTATGTGAAGTATTGTTTGTGCCGCATAGAGCGTGCAGAATTAACGTAGAATCCAGTGATTTACGTAAATATATTGCGGGGACCAAACTAGTATAGCTTGCGCGTTAGGTGAGAAGTTGGCTAATCTACGAGTTAGTATCGCCCTTGTGCATACTCTATTATTCGCAGCGAATTGGACAGAGCCTGTCTGTATCCATCGCTTGCATGAATTATGGTCACGAGTGAGGTCCGTCGAGACTCCGTGAGCATGTGTAAAATGATCTACCCTGAGAGGTAAGAATCATATTCGTCGTTTAGGAAACGCAGATTTCCTTATTATGATATTTATTGAGACAGCTGCTGGTGAGAATCCTGTATTCTCATTATGATGCGCGTCCACAAGCCACCAGTATTCACCATAGAACGGCAAGGCTATCACCGGAACCATCCCCAGCCATGAATGTTAATAAGGAGCCGAGTTGAGCCCAATGCACTAATTATAGGTGTTAAATAATTAAATGACTCAATTACTTAGGAACAACACGTAGCGTATCTCAGCTGTACTGCGATTGTAAACAAACTTGACCTTGCTAGCAGATGAGAAGGAGGGGATAGCCCACTAAACGAGCGGCCATTTTGCGCAGCTTGCCGGAGCTAATTTTATTGCCTGCTAGGAAGAGGGAACATCGGTCCGCCAGTCCTTTAAATTAGGGTCATAGTAGGACACTGAAGAATCTCGATATTTCAATATGCAATTATGATATGAGTGTTTTGATGATGCCAATTGAATTAAATGATGTGTTCCAACTCACATACATTGTTGAATCAAAGAAATCGGATAATATTTGGCACAGTTATTCTCTGAAGAGGAACACTGAACCAAATAAAGTGTTAGGCATCCTTTTAGAATGCATTTTGCCAGTTCACGCTAATTTATGCAGACGGGTATGTGATTTCTAAGAACATTACACGTTTGTAACGATAATAAGTCCGACAAGACCCAGAAAATCGTTGTATGGTGAAACTATAAACATTTATAACCATGTTTATTTTGGAAGGGAAAAGTACCACTTTTTAAGCGTTTCACATTGATGGAAAGAAGGAAGATGATCCACACGACGCAACAAATATTTGTTAATTAAGGCATAAAATAATGAATTTATGCTAATCAAAGTAAATGCCATAAGAAACGGAGTAATATTTTATTAATACGATATTAATGTCATTTAGATGTGGTATGTGATTTTTATGTTGTGATACTCCAGTTATTTAAAATTGTGTCACATGATGAACACTATGAAGACCCATAGAAGTCTGAGAGTATCAATGATAGGATGCTAGAAATAGATTTGAGTGCAGTATAGCAAGAATGAAGAAGAGACTCACAAAATAACCCTGATTTTAATTGTGGGAGTTAAATATAATTTATCCTTTATTTGTATTTGTTGTATAGCCATGATTTTATACCAGTAAATATTTTATTTTATTAATATGTTGTGTATTTCATGTAGAGTAGTTACCTGGTAGACTCAAATCCTGAGCATGTGGTCGTATGGTGGGCAGGAACTCCCCATACCTCGAAAGACCGTGAGTTAGCTGGGATACGAACACATGTTCCACATGGTGACAGTTGGGTACACTATGCCAACCCAGTTATTAAGGTTCAAACCATGTGCCCTTAACTCTCTAATCACTACCTCACCGAGTATCAAACCTGTCACCGTCGGTTCAATTTCATTGCTCGAATGGTTTTCATAATTCCTATCTTCTATCTCTGGGCCTGATGAATCTCTTTCAAGGTCCAAAACAGCTTTTACAATGTCGAGAAATCCCACAAAATCTTCTCTAACCTTGACGTTGCCTGCTTCATTCCAAACGTACCTCAGAATAAGTGACATTTGAAAAATATGGGACACATCCACTGTTTCATCATACAGCTGAATTCCTTGGCTTTGTTTACACGAGCCACTGTAGTTTTCAAAATCTCCTCACCACAGCATTATATGAGAGAATTTTGAATTGTTTTACTGGTAAATAGGCTTCTTGGACCAGCCATTCTTAGATGTTCTTCAAGAGCATAAACGTAAATTAATATGCAAATGGATCTACATGTCATTAAAAAAGGTAGTTACACATTTCAATGTCTGTAAATATTAATATTTCAAGAGCTTCGGGTTCCATATTTAGTGAATATCTAAGAAATTGCATTATTTATTTCCAGGCTTTTAATACAAATATCCAAAAAGTGTTTAAATAACATTCAAAGATATTAGTAAACGGTCGCCCCCCCCCCCCTTTAAATCCGCCCCTGATGCTTTCTGCACCCAAAAGCAACAAAAAAGAATTCTGCCCGATATGTCAGAGGCAATGCACTAATGAGGACAGCACAATCGAATGCGATAGGTGCAGAGTAAAGACTCACGAGAACTGTACTGGCCTCCTTGTTCAGGAAGTCAATGACCTTGAAAGAAAGAACAGGAATCTGATATGGCTGTTTGTGCCTGTCTCATGTCATTTTACCATTCTGAGGTCTTTCCTTTATCATTTTGCATGGATTTCAGAAACAGTAAATCAAAGGAATGAGTATGGTACTCAAATCGTATAATTTCATAAATAACCAATAACCGGTGAGTGTTATGATGATCCAATTTTCAGTGATTGCCTCCTTAAGTTAGAGAACGTAGAGCTTGGAATTCTAACTGAAATGTAAATAGTGTTCTATAATCATTTGGTTGAAATAAAAACATAACCTTTCTCCTTAAGTCTCTCATTATAAATCTATTGGGAAAAGTGTGGTTTATGAACATGCGAGATTTCTCGCACGGGCCCACTAGTATATATTATTTCAGTAGTATGGATCCCTCCTGCGGCGCTCACAAGCGACCGATCGTGACAAATGAGCATTCAAATGAACGAGAATAGCCATTAGCAGGGACGAATGCACTCTAATTTCATAAATATCTATAATTTCTTTAAAAAATGTATTTTAATAAAATGTACGAAGTGTGCGATTTTCAGATACTGTTGCTATAGGAACATATGCTCGATGATTGCTGTCCACTTCACATTTTGGCCTCTGTGACGTCTGTTTCATGTCATTTTAATATTCTGGGGTCTTTACTTTATCATTTTGCATGATTTCAAGAAACGGTAATTCAAAGGAAGGAGTAGGATTCTCAAATAATATAATTTCATAAATAACCAATAACCGGTGAGTGTTACGATAATCCAATTTTCAGTGTTTGCCTTCTTAAGTTAGGGAACGTAGAGCTTGGAATTCTAACTGAAATGTAAATTGTGTTCTATGGTTGAAATAAGAACAAAACAACCTTTCTCCTTAAGTCTCTCATTATAAACCTATTGGGGAAAGTTTGGTCCATGAACATGCGAGATTTCTCGCGCGGGTCCGCTAGTAATTATTGTTATCGTGTTACTATTTGGGGAGTAGTGAGAATCGCGATAAGTTACTCAACATGATTCCCCTAGACAAAAAAAAAGTGTCATCCATGACGTCATGGAAGACACTGAAGGTTTAAACGTTGCATACAGTCATATTAAATTCTGTGTTTTCAACGCTTTACATACAAACACAGTCCTAACCTGGAGCTGACGCCCCAAACCCCTTTGCTTGTAGTAAAAACAGTAATTTGCGTCCAGACAGGCATCTAACCCAGTAGTAATAATAATACTATTAATAATATCGTATGCCCTCGGGTGCCGGGTGCAAGCTTTGCTATATGACACCCAGAGGGTAGCTTGCATGTCGAATTTTGTTTTTCCTTGAAGCACTATGAGATCTAAGCTCCTAGTAGAGAAATGAGGAACTTTGTGTTGGCGGAAAATCCCGAGATTAATTTTGCAATTATGAACACGGCCTACTGAATTCAAATGGGTTCCTTAACATCGTAAGACATGCGTATCGTGATTTTTTCCGCCTTTCTAAAATCACTTACCACGGCCAGGAGCGAACCTGCAAGCTTGGAGTTAGTAATACGACCCGATAACCACTCACACACCGGTGGCAAGCCAACCCAGTAATGACCAATGGATTCGTCCAGACCGGGGCCATCCAGTCATTATGCTCGGAGAGCGCGGTCGCGCTCGGGGAGCACTGGGCAGTCAGACTAGCGATCCTTCCCCTACCACCACTACACTGTGCCAGCGAGGAGACCTGAGAGAGACAGACGATGTTCGGACGGCGCTGACTATCAACCGTTGAGAAAAGAATATGGGTCTTATGGGCTTTTACTTTTAACGGAAGCCCCCCCCCCCCCCTACACTGGTTTTATTACCTAACCTTATATCATGAAGGAACTCTGAAAATATATTCATTTTTTTTCGTGAAAATAGTTTCCTACGAATCTGCGAATTGATTACCTTTGTCATTGCATACTAGTATATTTTATATTACGACTTAGTAATTGAAAAATTTTCGAAGTTAGCACGCTGGAAAGAAGAGCCTCGTCCAGTGCTGCATGCTCGCCCGGAGTGGAGCACGTGCTCAGTTCCGCCGGCAACACAACTTCTGAAGCACTATCCGTCATTGGTGTTATTGTTGTGTGTCTGCTTTATTTTCTGTTCTGCCGACAGTGGGGTTCGAACCCACTATCTCCCGAATGCATGCCCACAGCTGCGCGCCCCTAACCGTGTGATTAACTCACTACAATATTACAAATATTAATCTAAACAATACAATAAGAATAAGATTGAAAGAAAGTAAATTATAGCCTAACTAATAACAAAGCAAGATGTTCAGTAAAGAACATATAGCCTACTTTCTCCTAAATGTATGAGTATAGTTATAACTCGTTGTTATTATCAAAGAGTATAATAGAACTATTCTTTGTTGAAGACCTTAGAAACGATTTACCTCTACCAAACGCCACAACCTAGATAAAAACTGCTACCATCATTGAAGAAAGTAAGAAAGAAAGATAAGAAGTATATCAAGAATGTTATGGATCTGGAGACATAATCGACCGGACTGGCTGCGTGGCTCAGCGGTAACGTTCTCGCTTGCTGGGCCCTAGGTTGCAGGTTCGTATCCTGGCGCAGTCAGCTGGCATTTGAGGGTGCACAAATGCGAGGGAGCCGTGTCAATACATTTACTGGCACGTTAAAGATCCCCTTCGGGCCAAAATTCCGGCACCCCGGTGTCTCTAAAAGCAGCAGTAGTTAAAAGGGATGTAAAACCAATAACATTATTATTATTATTATTATTATTACATATACGACCTGCCGTGGGCAACATCCAACTTTGAGTTGAGGCATGTCTTTACACGTCTGGTTGTGCATGGCTTTCACAACCCTAATTGAATTAACAAATCTTTCCATGACCCTACAAAGACGTGTGTATACAAACTATGTGGCTATTTTCGATTGCTATTTGCCTGAAATAAAAGTAGTAATTAATAACCTGAACTAACACCAACTGCTTGAATTCAGTTACTATGTGAAATCATTTTGTTCTTTACTTCAAATAACATTTTCAAGTAACGCAAAATAGGCTGTTACAAACCCTTTAAAATAAAAGTAAAAATGTATCGTAGTATCTTGAAATTCGATGAGCATAGTATCCCAATGTTATGGATCTGGACGTGGATCCCCACGTAGACTAGTCGTGACATCTAGTGGTGACATATCGAACAATATAATCCTAACAGAGCGAGTGCATTCTAGCGGCCAGAAGAAGAAACTTTTCAATAAAATCTGCAAGTTAACAAGTAGCTCGGCGTGCAGTTACCTTTTTGGCAGCTAGATGTCTCGAGTAAATCTGCTGGCGAATTATGTTTTAATTAAATATATATTTTACACCATAATATGCACAATATAACGCTTAATTTTAAAACATCTGAGTCATTACAAAACAATAAACATATAACATATCAAGCAAAAACCCTAGCTCTGATCGGGTTTGAACCATAGGCATTTGAGCGATAGGCTAACGCTCTACCACTGACCTAATTGTGTCAACGGATATCGTTTTATATAAAATGACTTACATAGAACTTGTTAGCAAATAATGATTTATACTAAACGATTTCATCACTGGAGTATATTATTTATATATAAAGCATTTCATACAAAGTTTATTTATTTTGTATCAGTACGCTATATTGCATGCAATACTCAAATTAGTGAAATATAAGTCAGGCACAAGATATCCGCTGCCATCTTGTCTTATTACTGAATCGGCTCAGATTTTTAAAATCACGTCTGCACTATAGTATTACAAAATAAACTTTTAATTTCGAACGTGCCTCTTCCTTTAGAACAGTTAAAACGATTCTCGGCTCGATAATCGGAACTGGTGGGTCCCATGATATGGATTATAAAGTTTGCATAACTCGCACGGCCGCCATCCGGAAATGGTATGGCGGACGACCTTGTAAGTTGGTCACAAGACGCATCCTATACGAAGGTATGTTGTTACCAAATTTGGTAGAGATAGGATGATTTGATTAGTCGTTATTTGATTTTACGTTTTGAACGTTTGAGTGGCCGCCATTCAGTTTTAGTAAAGATGGCGGCGATATAAAACATGACACTGAGGTGTCCTTTGCTAGTGCTACCTTTGTACCAAATTTCGTTCAATTCGCATTCACCGTGTTCGAATTGATAGGGGGGGACAGACATTCAGAGTACACACACTCACACACACACAGACACACACACACACACACAGACTCACACACACAGACTCACACACTCACATACACACACACATACACACACACAGACAGACACACTTTTTTCGCCCTGTGTTGATCTCATAAGTCTACTTTCATTTTTTGCAAAAATCGGAAGTAGGCTAAAAAGGTGATAATCAACAGTAATGTTGACGTAAAATTGTTAACATCGTCAGCATACATCCGAGAAGGAAGGAAGGAAGGAAGGGTTGTGCTCTCGACATCTGTCAATCAGTAATGCATCGTATCACAACAGTAGTGGTTTTGTAGCGGTTCTAAATCCACCTCCACCTCCCCACCTCACAAGAAAGAGAGAGTGGACTTAAACAATACACTCTATCTATGGTTTGTGTATCGAGTATCATAGTAATACAGTATCGCTGAGACATGTTAAAGCAATAGTTATGCCAGGTAAGGGATTCATATCCTTGCTCTCTTGTATTGAAAATTTGAACATAAGTCAAACGCCTTAACCACTCGATCAACCTGACAGTTAATAATGTAATTTGTTTTGTGCACTTGAGTGTTTACAAAATTTTCCAGTGTACATTGACTCAACCACTTGCTCGTTTTTAAATGTATTTTTTGTTGTTGCTTTTTTTTCATTACATTATAGTTATGAGTCTTGAGAACTGGGTGTTTAATATAGGGTTAAAGGCATTTTAAAATAATTTTAGAAAAGCTCTCAGGTATCGTGTCATGGGTTTTAGTAATGCATTAAAGTTAGTTGACTAGCATTTACCATTAAACAACATTATTTTGGTAAGCTCTACATGTTGTTTGAATCTTCAGCCTTTTGACTGGTTTAATACAGCTCTCCACGACTCCCTGTCCTGAGCTAATCGTTTGATCTCTATATAGGTACCACACTCTACATCCAAGGCTATTTGTTTAACATATTCTAACCTTGGTCTACCCCTACAATTCTTGTCCTCAACCCTTTCTTCCATAACTAAGCTTGCTATTCCTGGGTGTATGTGTCCTACCAACCTATCGCAAACCTGTCGCAAAGAACATCTCTCCTCTCCCACTTGTCTTAATACCACTTTGTTTGTAACTCTATTTACCCATCTAATCTTCATCATTCTCCTGTAACACCACATTTCAAACACTTCAATTCTCCACTTTTCTGCTACACCAATAGTCCAAGTTTCCCTTTCATAGAGCGTCACGCTCCAGACAAAAGGTCTTCAAAAAATGACATCCTAATACCTAAATCTATATTCAATGTCAACAAAATTCTGTAGAAATGCTTTCCTTGCCTGAGCTACATAAGAATCCTAATCATCTCTGGTATAATGTCTTGTTTAGCAAACATAGTCGATCAGTAGGTCTATGCATTTGTTGTATATAACCCAAAAGAGCAAACAGTTTTTCTAAAACCCTACTCACTGGTCAATAACAAGCATAGTCGCCAAAATGTTTCGTTGGTTAGTCAATTCTTATTGCAAGGCCAGTCAACACCTAAAAATTCATCTTAACATATAGTCTAATGATCTTTCTATCTACATACCAGTGTCTAATGAATAGTCAATATTAGTTTGGTCTTTACCTAAAATCTAAAATCTAATATCAAATTTCTAAATTCTAAAACCAAAATAAAATATAGTATAGAAAACATAATTCCAAGTAATAAAAATCCTTATATGTTTTTCTTTAATAATTAGTTTCCGAAAATTGAAAGTCATGACATTATGGTTTGGTCTTTTTGTACAATCTATATTGTAAAATGTAAATTCTAAAATCTAAAGTCTAAAATAAAAAACAAATACAAAATCTTACTTGCATTAACTGTATATTGAACCCAGTCCACTTTTGTATTTGTAATCTAAGTAATAATTTGAAAAAATATACAAGTGCAATCAGTATTAAAACATTATCCCTGCTTTTTTATATGTTTTTGACATGCGTATTAATCTAAAATCAAACCCTGGTCTACCTTAGTCAAAGGATAACAGCTTAACCACTGCACCACTATAACCATCCTTCTTAGTTTGGTTCGTTCTATGCCTTAAAGTTAAATCGAGTTAAGGCCTCTAGTGCAAGAGCCAAAAGTGCTTGCCACTGCAACACAAAATGGTTAGCAAGTAACATTATATATCCAAAAAGGATTGTATTGGTTCGGTTTGGTTCAGTGTAATCACCATCTTGTTTTCTTAGCTATCCTCTTTAACTAATCAATTAAAGATAGTATACTCTTAATTCTTGAATCGATAAATTGGATTTTGTACATACCGTTTGTCATGTCATGCCTGAAACCTATACTCCCTATGTACTACGGCCAGGTTTAAAACAAGTTTGAATGGTCAAAGACTTGTCAGTCACCATACGTGTAGCCTACAATAATTCTTTCTCTACCTAGCTATGTTTCATCACTTACCATAAACATCTAACATTATGGGTTTGCAATATATTAAGAGAAACAAAAGTCCATGACCTTGTTGTTTTCAATCTTTTTGGGAAAATGCATAAGCCGTATAAAGAAAGTTTCATATCAAGTTATAGGACACCTTAAGAGACCAAATCCCATTATTAGTTTATAAAAAACTCAAATCAGTAACCTTACCGTTTTGGGATATTTAAATAAATGCATGCATCATAGGATAAATCATAAAAAATATTCTTAAAACAAGTCGTCGCATGACCCTCTTCAATCAATGCTTCACAAAATATCGATTCATCCATTGAACATGGCCACAGTGATCGGCGACATGCTCGTTTAAACACAACCGGTACTGTCTCTCTCTACTAAAAAAAAATATTAAAATTAATTTAAAAAAATTAAAAATCTAAATTTTCAAAAATGTGTGGTTAGGCCCTTTGTCAAAATTTCAAGAAAATAAATAATAAATTCAAGAAGAGATTGTCACCCTGAGTCTTATAACACCTCTTGTGTCCAAATCTGATTATTGGTTCCCCTTTTTTCCTGTAAAATCTACATGCATTGTTTAGGCGTAAAATGACCAATCGTGGTAAAAGAGTATTAAATTACCAATTTTTGAGTTATCACACCTAATTTTAAGTTTCATAGTTTCCAAGATATCGATTTTTTCACTTTTGGGGTAGTTTTCACCCCCTTACTATTTTACATCAAAAACAAAAGGTCTTTGGTTCATTTATCATTTTTAGGCGTTTAACACCTTTTTCCCTGTAAAAAACACTATTCACTGTTTTAGGGGCGAAATGACCTATCGTGGTATAAGCGTATGCCATGACCTATTTTTAAAGCTATCACACTTAATTTTAAGGTTCATAATTTCCAAGATAACGATTTTTAAATTTTGGGGGTAGTTTTAACCCTCTTAATATTTTTTCATCAAAAACAAATGATCTTAGGTTCATTTATCATTTTTAAGTGTTTAACCGCATTTTTTCCTGTAACATTACTATTTACTATTTTAGGGGTGAAATGACCTATCGTGGTAAAAGTGTATCTTATGACCTATTTTTAAAGCTATCACACATAATTTTAGGGTTCTTAGTTTCCAAGATATCGATTTTTCAATTTGGGAGTGGGGGAATAGTTTCACCCCCAAAGGGGAACATCGCCCCAATTGCTGGGACCCCTCATACAAGTCACTAGCATGATTGGTTCGCGAGATATTAACAAAAGTGTGGTTAGGCCCTTTGTCAAAATTTCAAAAATACATTCTGAAAGGGGGCTTCATCTCAATTTCCTACAATACCTCATACAAGTTCCTAGCCTTATTAGTCCGCTAGTTAAGCCCTTTGACATAATTTGGATAAATTCATGGGCCAGTCCAAAGGGACCGGTCCAAAGGGATTAGTCAAAAAGGACCCGTCAACAAGGACCCGTCCACAGGGGCTCGTCCACAAGGACCTGTCAACAATGACCAGTCCAAAGGGGCCCGTCCACAGGGACCCGACCACAGGGACTCGTCCACAGGGGCCTGTCAACAAGGACTCGTCAACAATGACTCGTCCACACCAATTGTCTAAGTTTTACTTTCATAGAGTGTCACGCTCCAGACAAAGGCCTTCAAAATGACTTCCTAATACCTAAATCTATATTCAACGTTAACAGATTCTGTAGAAATGCTTTCCTTGTCAGAGCTACATAAGAATCCTAATCGTCTCTGGTATAATGTCTTGTTTAGCAAACATAGTCGCTCAGTAGGTCAAAGCATTTTTTGCATATAACTCAAAATAACAAACAGTTTTTCTAAAACCCTACTCACTGGTCAATTACAAGCAGAGGCGCCAAAGTGTTTCGTTGGTAGTTAACTCATGTCTGGTTAATCAATTCCTTTCATATCGTTATCAGATTGTCGCAGTGAGGGCTGGCGAACAACGTCAGTTCAACACACTGCTTTACACATAAATATAGTTAGGCCTTTTAGCATAATTTGAATAAATACATGGGTCAGTCCATAGGGATCAGGCCTAAGGGACCGGTCCAAAGGGACTCATTAACTTGGACTCTCCTCAAGGACTCGTCAACAATGACCAGTCCACAGGGACCCGTCAACAAGACCCGTCAACAATGACTTGTCAACAATGACTTGTCAACAATGACTTAAACAATGACCTGTCAACAAGGACTCATCCACAGGGAACCGCTCCCCCACCCTCTTACAAAAGCCATGAGTGGGCATGCGTAAAAAACAAAAATAAGCATGTTAATTCAGAGTGGCTATCCACTGTATACATGTCCCTTGTGTAGAACAACGTTTCATTCCATATTGGAATTCAAACTCTCACATGTTGCAATTGGAAAGAGAGATTCTCTAAAAAATTACAATTTCACCCCTAGTAGGGGTAGGGTTTATTTTGGGGTGGAAATATGTTGTTCATTGGAAAGGGGGTGTCAGTCCGAGTTCAATGACACCTCATTCGTCAAAATCCGACCATGCGTTCGAGAGATATCAGCCACCGCCATCTTGTGAGGTGGGGAGGTGGAGGTGGATTTAGAACCGCTACAAAACCACTACTCACAACGAAATGAATGTTGATATTGGTTCTCTTCGCGTACGGTACACTAAATACTGGTCCAATCCGTTAACACCTGTGTTAATATTTGAAAGACAAATATCACAGTAGCGCCACCTGGTGAAATAGACATGTACAATAAAGAAGAGAACAAAAGACGAGTCAGTGCAAAGTCTGTGCGTATTCGCGTGACATGTGGTAAGCGTCTCAAAAGATGATTTGCATTTTGTATTGTATTTCACACTTGATAAATAAAGATTTACATTAAAACTAACAGGTTATGTACCCAGGCCACGTGTAAATGGTATTATCTCGTGAGTGGATCCGAAGCTGAGCGCCTGTGGAACACGTGCTGTATTTTTTTGTGAGTTAAGGATATCCTCAAAATGGCAACCGACAGTGACTACAAAGTTCAAGTGGATAAACTTGAAGGACCTGAAGACTGGGCAAAGTGGAAATGGCATGTGTTGATGGTTTTGTGGTCGTATGAACTGGAAAATATTGTTGATGGTTCGAAAAAGTGTCCTGTGTTGTCGGCAGATGCAACTGCGCAACAAAAAGCGGCATATAAGCAGTGGTTAAAAGAAGACGCGAAAGCGGCCAGTTTGCTAGCAGGTGCGCTAGGAAAATCTGTTGCCGAGCTCGTGTTGACGTGCACCAATGCCAGTGAAATTTGGACAAAATTGAGCGCACGGTTCGATCGAAGCAGTACGCAGCGACTGGACATGTTGATCTAGTCATTCTTCCGAGTGACACGTGACGACAAGGAGGACATCAGCACCCATGTCGCTAAGTTACAGAAGCTTTATCAGGATCTGAACGACGAACTCCAAAAGCACAACGAAAACACGTTATCTGAAAGGATTTTGAACGGTCGAATTTTATCCACGCTGGGAAAAGAATATGATAATTTCAAGGATGTGTGGGACATGATTCCGACGGAAAATCAAACTGTGAACTTGTTGATTGAAAAACTGTGCATGGTTGAACTGCGTGACCAAGGAAACGTGGAATCGACTGCGTTTGTGGTACGTAGTGCTCCCAAGAAGCATTCCCAGTATGGCAGTAGCAAAGGCAGCGCTGATGATAAGTCGAAGAAAAATGTTCAACGAGTAAAGCAGAAGTTTCCATGTTTCAAATGTAAGGAATTGGGCCATTGGGCAAGTGAATGTCCATTGAAGAAGAAAGAGGGTGACACTAGAAAGATAAAAAGTCCTTTCGGCACGCCGGAAGGCAGAGGTAGATTTCACCGGACAAACTTGGGGATAGGCGAAAATAGGCAGAATAAGCAGGTTTTCGTAGAAGGATCAGACCTCATTTATTGCGAGAAGATATTTTATAATTGGAGCTTAATTAACTTAGTTTTTCGTCATTTTATGCTTATTTGAAACATTTTATTGTCTTATGGGAACGGTAACCTTCTTGTCATTTGGGGTCCATTTTTATACTTGTGGTCACACTGTCCTTACGCATGGTTTCGACACTGATGTGTGACTATGTAACGGTCTGTTACTTCTTCACGCAAAATTATATCTCCCGCAGAGATTTTGGTTGGTTGCTCAGTTTAGGGACTGCGACAACGCGGTCATGTAATCCCGTGTACTTAGGGATGGCTGTATTAGTCTGTAATTCAGGTAAGGACTGCAGACGGTCAATTTCAAGCAGTAGTTCCTAATGTTGCTACCAGGTACTACCGTCAACGACACCTAGCTGTGAACTTGGCTACTAGATGCCACCCCAACCAGCAACTCGCACCGATCGTTGGAACTTCCCCTCCAAAGGAAAGCATACTGAGGGATTTTAGTGTTCTTAGAAAATCCGACGACTTCGGCCGGCTTTGAAACCGCGACCTTGGGCATAGACACTCAGCATGCTACCAGTTACGTAACCGAAGCCGCTTCACACTTAGTCATGTGGAAATACTGAATCTGATCTCGTGCAAGTGCGTTGTCATGGCAACAATGATGGCTCATCCCTCATCAATTTAGTAGTGTTTCCATGGCAACCTCTGATAGCTCTTGGCATTTTCTTATAATTCCGAAATTATTTTTCTCATCCCTTGGCATAATGGTGGGTCATATCAAGAATTCTTTCAGACAAAAGTTTTAGGTAATTATTATGGGAATATTGTCCATTTTGTACGGTTTTGATATTGTGCCTATTAAGAGAGATATGATTAATGTTTCCCTAAAAACCCACTTTTTCCCACCCCTTTGGTCAATGATTGGTGCTATAAAAAACTCTTCAAACATAAATTTTTGGGCTTTATCCGACACATAGTATGAACGTTGAACGGATTCGATATGTCACATATTAAGAGAGTTATAGCAATATTTCACTTTTTCGAAAAAAGCCCCCCATCTTCACCCCCTTCGACCGATTTAGCCCAGTAACGAACTCGACCGAGATTTTATAGGTATACATATTCGGTAAAAAAATTCAAAGTGATTGGTGCAAAATTACGGCATTTATCGTGTCCACAAGAAACTGATATACATATATATATACATACATACATAAATTATGTATAAACTTTTGAACTGACGGTGGTTTTGGGGTGTGGGGGATGTGAAACGCGAAGATATGTCGAAATTTTCCGGAAGTCGAAACATGGGACCCATTGCAATAGTTAGCTTTCTAATGAAATCTACCAAATAAGGAGAACAATGCTTCGTTTCTGACACATGCTATGAGTGCGTTAGACGGCGACTTTGTTCAAGCCGACGAGTGGTACTGCGACAGTGGCGCCACAAATCACATCACCGCGAACAAACAGTATTTTACAACATACGTCAAGTTTGCTGCTCCAGAGAAGATTTTGCTAGGAAAACGAGGTGTGAGCATGCTAGCTCACGGCAAAGGAACTGTAAACATTCAAGTGCGGCTGAACAACGCTTGGTTGAATGCTGAGATGACTGAAGTTTTGTATGTTCCCTATGCAATGGCTCATCTGTTTTCTGTGATAGCTGCTGCAAGGAAAGGTTTCTGTGCAAGACTTGACGACCAAACTGTTAGAATTGAAGACAAGGTTACTGGAAAGGCGATGATGGCTGGACGTGTGAGTCATGGTCTGTATGTACTTGACATGCGTGTCGTGAAATCGGCGCAACCCATTCAAGTGAATTTAGCTACATCGTCGGACAAACTGCAGATTTAGCATGAACAATTTGGTCATCAACACAAAGCGCATGTCATGAATGTACTGAGGCAGATGAACATCAATGTAGGCATGTGTAAAGAGGATTTCTGCGATGGATGTGCACTGGGAAAATGCATCGACTGTCATTCAAGACACGAATGAATCGACCAACAGCCACCGGTGAACCAATCCACGCCGATGTGAATGAACCAATGTCTACTGAACCTCTTGGAAAGGCACGCTACTACGTATGTTTCAAGGATGATTTCAGCAAGTTTCGACGAGTTTTCTTTTTAAAGCACCAAAGTGAATTGTACACCGTTCTGGAACAGTTCCTGAATGAAGCCAAAACAAATGGACACGTCGTGAAGCTGTTCAGGTGTGATGGAGGAAAAGAATTTGATAACAAGAAGGTTTCGGAACTACTCGCAAGCAGAGGCATAGAACACAGCATTACTACGCCGTACACACCACAACAAAACGGAGTTGCGGAACGTGAAAATCGGACGATTGTGGAGTGCGCAACATCTATGCTGAATCCCAGCAAGTTAACGAAACAACTTTGGGCTGAAGCCTGCAACACTGCGGTGTACCTCCTGAATTGCACTGGGAAGTCATCCATTGAAAACAAATCTCCCTATGAATTGTGGTATGGACGACCAGTGGGAAGTCTCAGTCATCTGAAGATCTTCGGAACAGAATGCTACGTGCATATCGACAAGAATTTTCGCTCAAAGTTCGACGACAAAGCTGTTTTTGGACATCTGGTCGGGTACGTGAACGACAGGGATGGATTTAGAGGCTGGATTCCAACTCAGGGAAAGGTTGTTCTAAGCCATGATGTGAAATTCAAACCTGAAGTTGTCTGCAATTTGCGCGCCAACGCCGGAAATGTTGAAGTCACGCTTGAGGAACGTGTGTAGAGGAATCAGTCTAATTCATCTTCTGATGTAGGCCTACAGAGGAGGTCAGAGTCAGATGAGAACTTAAGCGAAATTGAAGATTTTGCTTCGGCATCCAATTCCGGAGGAAGCGAAGATGAGGAAGAAGGAGAGACTGAAGAAAGAAGGAAAAGCAAACGTGAAAGTAAGATGCCATCGTGGATAATCAGTGGAAATTACATGTGCATGGCTGGACCATCTATCGTTGAAAAGAATTCTGACTCATACTCTGAAGCGCTGCAGTCTAGTGATAAAAATCAGTGGCTGAAAGCAATTAATGAAGGATTGGAGGAAAATGATACCAGGAAATTGGTTGAGCGTCCAAATGGTGCACGGGTCCTGAAAAATCGGTGGGTTCTTCGACAGAAGGCAACGGACAGTGGAGAAGTTCGCTTCAAGGCACGATTGGTAGCCAAAGGCTATGTGCAACAGCAAGGAATCGATTATGAAGAAACATTCAGCTCTGTTGCACGGTATGATACCATTCGAGCTCTGTTGGCAGTAGCTGTTGAAAAGGAGATGAAACTTGGTCAATTTGATGTCAAGACGGCCTTCTTGAACAGCGAGCTTGAAGAAGATGTGTTCATGGAACAGCCAGAAGGTCATCAGGACGGTACTGGCCGAGTGTGTCATCTAAAAAGAAGCTTATATGGTTTAAAACAGGCTCCACGCTGCTGGAAAAAGCGTTTCAAGAAATTCATGGAGAAAGCTGGATTCAAAAACAGCAAAGCTGATCCTTGTCTCTCTTACAGAAACAAAAATGGAAAGTGGTTGGCTCTTGTAATCTTTGTGGATGATGGTCTGGTAATTGGCAACGAAGAAGACATCGAGCAGTTCATGGAAAAACTTCATCAGGAATTTCACACGACCGGAGGATCTCTCAACAATTTCCTGGCATGAAGATACAACAAAACCATGATGGATCAATTTCAATCAGTCAAGAGGATTATACGAGGAAAATCCTAGACAAATTTGGGATGGCCGAGTCAAATGGAGTGTCTACCCCAGTTGGACGCGAAGACAGTGAAGGCGGAGAAAAGTTTTCGGCCAGGGTTCCTTATCGTGAGGCGGTGGGATCCTTGATGTACCAGACTACAGCTACTCGTCTAGATATCGCCTTCGCGGTCAACAAAGCTGCTCGAGCCATGGAGAATCCTACAGTTCAAGACTGGAGTCAAGGGAAACGGATATTTCGATATTTAAAGAGCACAGTGAACCATGGAATAGTCTATAGGAAAGAGGACGTTTTGAAGGTCTACAGTGATGCTGACTACGCCGATGACAAGAGGACGAGACGTTCAACGACGGGTATCATTTCGACCTACAATCATGGAGCTGTATCGTGGAGAAGTCAGTTACAGAGGAACATCTGTGTGAACATCGACAACTGAAGCTGCAATTGTGTCTGCAAGTGAAGGAGCAAAGGAGTTGATTTGACTGAAAAGACTGTTTTCTGAATTACTGGGAACTGCTGACAAACCTCCTAAGTTTACATCGACAATGCTGGTGCAGTTAAATTGGCTAAAAATCCGGAGTACCATCGAAAATTCAAGCATATTGAGGTACGTCATTTCTATGTGAGGGAAAGAATTTGGACGGAGACCTTGAGCTGGAGCACATCGACGGGACCAATCAATTAGCTGATCTTCTAACTAAACCTCTGGAGAGGGTCAGATTAGAGATGCTGCGTGAGAGGATTGGCGTGCATAAGATGACATCTTAGAGGCTGAAAAGTTGTTCAATAGTTCATCTTGTTTATTTTTTTATTTGTATTTGATTTTTCTTTGGAGGAAGTGTTAATATTTGAAAGAAAAATAGCACAGTAGCGCCACCTGGTGAAATAGACATGTACAATAAAGAATTGAACAAAAGACGAGTCAGTGCAAAATCTGTGCGTGATCGCGTGACATGTGACAAGCGTATTGTATTTCTCACTTGATAAATAAAGATTTACATTAAAACTAACAACCTGAAAAACTGCTCCTTCGTGGCATGTTCTATTTCAGGTAGCTGCTGGGGTTGTGTTGTCACGCTAACTTATGGAAGGACAGTACTCGAAGCTGGTGAACATAACGTATGACGTCAGCGCCACCTCTACCTAGAGTTAGCAACACTGTCGCCATAAGGCTCCACAGTCTTTTCTCAACGCTGGATGATCTATAGAAATGTACGTACAGTCGTGCGGCCGACGGCTTTTGTGGGATTGTTGACATCATATTGATAGGGCTCTTTTGCCATAAAATAATATACCGCATATACAAATCGAATGGTGCTCCGATGTATATGGAATGTGCAGGAAACGAACGCAAGTGTTAAGTAAAGAATATTGTGATTTAATCCAAACTGAGATGCGAACATAGGCAATTAGTGAGGAAAATTCAACAACGTTTTTACGAGCTTTTAGTTTTGTAGGAAACAATTTTCTCCAATTTGGGTACAATATTTCTGGACACAGCTATTTGTAAACAATTGCGTAAGTTTCTATCGTTCACAGCCGCACGATGCTTACTTTTGGTAAGCTTAAGAACTGCAAAGAAACGCTTACAAATGTACGTCGAGCCTAATATTGACAGAACTTTACATGCACGTTTATACAAATGAGGGTATTCTTCTTGCGGAAAACTGCTGCTCCACCACTCGTTCTTTTCCTTTGTATGATGTTCCGTCATGACCATTGCAAAACTGGTTTACTTACACGCTGTCAACAAAGCGCTTTGGACTAGACTAGCGACTGATGGATCGGCTGCACTCTTCGGCGCGGTGGGCAGACCTCGTGCTTAGCCAGCCAAACACCTCCCATCGCTACCGAAACTACCTTCCACCAAAGCGCCCGGAGCAGTGTATGGATGGTGCTGGTCCAAACAGTGGTCTAACATAGTAGTTGACCCATACATGGTCAAATCTAAATCGTAGTATCTATTTCCATTTCAAGAAATTCAATAATCTGCTTCCCAGAAATGGAAGATTAAGAATTCAAGAATAGATTCAATCAATCAAACTTTAATTTAAATCTGAACAACAACGTCCAGTTTTAAAAACGAGCGTATGCGAGTTTTATAATTTCCATACGAGTGTCTTAATTACCATTATAGGCGAGTTGCATACGACTGTTTATGTTCGACGATAATTATAACTTTATTATATGTTTTAACATAAATATTCATAAATATCTGTTGAGAGTCAGCTACGGTACTTGAATTTTGTGATCGCAGAGCGAGCGTTGGGTGTTATATCTTTCAAGATCTTTGAACGACCGACGCATGCGCTCTGTGTGCTTGCAATGCCATATGCAGCCATATGTTTACATCAGCCGTCCCTCAGTAATATTGTCACCGGTGTCATTTGAAGGCAATGCGCTGTGCAGAAATTTGCGTTGGTGATTTTAAGGTACAGTGCTATTGCTTGTCTCATATTCGCCAGTTTATTTACGCCAACATATGGACGGTGCGTATTCCATGTCGGTAATTTATTATAGTTCGATGTTGTGTTTATGTCCGTCATGTTGGATTTTGAGCGCATGCGCGAAGGTATCGTTACCTAATTGGTCAATGAACGAGCTCTGATTGGCTGGAGAAACTGTATCATAATGGAAAACAGTGTTATAATGACCATCATTATGATACAGTTTTCTGACACGTAATAGTGAGGGTCGAACATAAAATATAATTTAAGCCGGATGCAATTTAAAAAAAGTTATGATAGTGCTTTTTAAGACACGCATTTTGACAATATTCCTGGTCATCTAGCATTTCAACGATTGGCACAATTGTTAACCCAGTGAGTGCTTCGCCCATCCAAAATGTTGCAAGACTGTATTTTGCAACGAGCCTATAATGGCTTCGCTCGTTTTATAATTTCCATACGAGTGTCTTAATTACCATTATAGGCGAGTTGCATACGACTGTTTATGTTTGACGATAATTATTATAACTATTTTATGTTCGAACATAAATATTCATAAATATCTGTCGAGATTTCGCCAGTTTTATGTACAGAACAGAGCGCATGGGACGCAGAGAATACCTCTTATTTGACCTTGGCCTCCTCCAATACCTCACTATGACAATAGCCACGCATTGAAATTTAAATTAGGAGGCCGTGGAAGTCAGCACAGGTGCGATGCTATCCTTTCCTGATTGGTCACACAACTGTTTCTTGAGCTCTGATTGGTGGGAGAAACTGTTTCATAATGAAGAATAGTACTATAATGACTCTCATTATGATACAATTTTCTGACATAATATTTACGTTTCGGCATCGTCGAACATAAAACATTTTTTATTTTATATTCCCCATTCGCTTTCGAGTGCCAAGTCAATCTGTGGCATTATGTAGTACTACTTGAATTTTTAGCCTACTTTTCACATTTTGCAATAATGAGGAAAAAGTAGTCTTATGAGATCGATCCGGGAAAATGTGTGTCTGTCTGTCTGTCCTTCTATCTGTCTGTCTGTCTGTCAGTCTGTGTGTCACCCCCTATTAACTCGTAACGGCTGAAGCAATCGAAACCAAATTTGGTATGAGTAAAGACCTATACCGGGACATCTCAACGTCATACTTGAAAATTATGTCAGTGCTACCAACTGCTTAAAAATCGTAATTGAAATTTCAGCTCCATGTTGGATATCTTGGAATATATACATGGGAACTATTCCAAAATTGGCACATATATAGATAATAATACTTCAGTTTAATTTTCAGGAGGCCATACATGACAGTATTGCCAAAATTATTCTAAGCCTACTGATAAGTTCAATGTTTAAATGCATATAACTCCTACACTATCAATTGGATTTCAACCAAGTTTCGTACGTACTATGTGTACATAACCTGATATGACTGAGCGTATTCTTAAGAGCAACCAGGGCTGCCAACTGTCAATAAGTGCTCTCTCTACTTTTTTTTTCCAAATACCAATATATCAGAAAGGATGCGAGCCAACAGCCTTAACCTTCGCACACGTATAGTGCCTGCCATTCTAGATTAATTTGGTGCAACTAATGTATGTCAGTGCTACCCAAGGCTTATAAACTACAGAGGTTGCCTCAATTTTCACTCACCAATCAGCGCTCACAAGGCGGATGACGTCACAAGATACCAAACGCGCCATGTGGGGAACGTAACGAAACTGTCAACAACAGCTGTTGAGTACGCAAAGAACAGTACATTCGCATGAAATTATCGGTAAATGGGTGATAAAATAACTAAATGTTGCCTACTTACATTTTATGTAGTGATCTTCTTGAATTTCTTGGAAATTCGTCTAGACTCGGTAGCTGAATCGTGGGTGTTAGTGACTTCCAATAACCACTTCACTTATGCAAGATAGAATTGGAATGTTTCAATGTGATGAAGAAAATTGTTATCACAGCTGCCTCAACCCCACCAGACGGTACGTCAGGAACTTCTCTCGACACAAATTCTGTCGTTCTTCTTAGAACGTTCTTGCCTCGTTGAAATCCGTATTTTCTGTGAAATGTGACGAATTTTGCTGAAATGTGCCGGAACTGGTTTAGCAAAGTTTCTGAGGGATCGGTCATACCACCGTATGACAAGTGTTTCATCCAAGTCGGTAATGCATAGTCGTGTTGAGTTTGCATTCCATAGGTTAAGTTCCCAAGTTGTGGAAATTTATTTTGGAACTTGTGGGCTACTTATCCTGCAACATAAGCCTTGCCATCTTCCTCACTTTGTTCCATGATATTGGCAATGAAGGACTCTGGAAGCACGTTACTTGATTCAGACACTATGACAGCTTTGTTTAGTGCTTTAGCAACTACATATTCATCTGAATCTGGATCAGCAGTGTTTGTTTGCTTTTGAACAACTCCTGGATTTTTTCCTAAAATAATCATCCTCAGTCTGTAAATGCAGTCAAGGGGAGAAGGATGATCATTTAAGCCACCACGGGTTCGCAATTGTGAAAAGAGGTTTTCCAGTGCATCTTGATTTAGCCTATGTGTGAGAATGTACTTTGTATTATGCCTACGGGCCATTTCTTGGTACAGAGTTCGAAGGGATTTTATTGAAATGATGACTGCTTTCTGGAATATTTGCAAAGAATTTTTACCAATGCAAAGAGAATTACTCATGCAATTTTCCATCTTGTCCAAAAACAAAATACCATGCATGGGCGTATATAAGGGGGGGGGGAGGAGGGCTGAGGGGGCTCCAGATCCCCCCCGAAATAAGCCAACTTGGGTACAACATACAATGTATTTCACAGTAGTCTACTTTTAAGAAATAATTATCAATTTGTAAAAGAAAACGAGTGTTTACCTTTCTACTTTATAAATTGACAAGTAGCCCATTGAGATATTTTCCATTCATACTCCATAGGCTATAATAGAAAATTCATTAAGTACTCACAATTTTCCACGATAGTCACCCCCCCCCCCCTCGAAGAAAATTGTATATACACCCCTGATACCATGTACGAAATATGTCAAAAATATTAACAGCTTTAAAATCATCCTAGCAGGTCATCAAAACTTAAGAGTAGGCCAGCTAGGCTCACTTACCATTTGGTTTTAGATTCCTTGGAAATCTTGGCTTTATATTAAGCAATTCGGCCCTGTAGTCTAATTCGAAGTCTTCACTCTTAAAGTGGAGGGAACATAGGCTATCCTACTTGTTTGAGGGTTACAATGATCTTTTCGCTTACATGCAGCAATCCACTGATTGCGAACGCATGTGTCTTTAGGCGGGTGATACCGAGCTCCGCTGATGAGTTCTCTCCACGGGGGTCAATTAGGAAAATCCAAACAGGGGAAGTTGCCTGAGGCGTGTTTTACTGCCCCCACTCCAAACTGGACGTGAAGGTAATAATATTAACGGAATGTGTCAACCTGCGATGATCTTCACTATCTACTCTTGTTATCTCAAACACGTAGTCCATACCACTCATTAGAAATTCTAGGCATACTATACAAATTAATATGCACATTTTAATTTGTATGTTGTAACTTTGGAAAAATGTTATCATATGAAAGTTATAAGCAGCAGTATGAGCATTACAACGATATTCTGCTACAAGGTGCAAAACTAGAGACAAAAGCTTTACTTCCACTGACAGTTCGTGGAGTTAACATTAAAACTTTGACGGTATGAAAATAATTCATCTTCTTAGTATTTTCATTCAATCAAGACGAAGTACTGGTATAAGAACAAAATTGAATGTAGAAATTTTATGGCACATCGTTTAAGTCTTAAGAGAATAAAAATAACCTTTACCACACGGTGATTTCTTAAAGTCTGCAAATGTGTAAATTGGGGGATCAAAGTGAAACGATCATGGTGGGGGGGATTGTGTTTAAATGTACCTCCTGTATTAGTCCAATAACTAACCAAAATACTCATTCTACTAATATTTAATATAACAACCACTATTCTTTTTTTTTTTTTTTGGTGGGGTGTGAAATTTGTTACCGCACTGGTAGCCCCACTAAACTACATTTAGTAGCAATATACCTAAACGAAACCTTGTTATTGTACATTGCATTACATTTCATTTGCATATTCCTTGTTGGTGCACACTAATTCTTGAAGATACTTAGTTGAGTTTATTCTCGACATTTATTCTTGGCCCATCAATGTCCAAGTATTTCATTCAACCTATAAATATACTTGGCAAATTGCATTATGATATGAAATAAATCACCCGTTTGGACAGCTAGTTCTACAGAGCTAAACTAGAAGTAGGATCCTCTGGTTTTATTCGAGGTTAGTTAGTTAGATGGTTTTTGTCATTTATAAAGCATATTTACGGTGTTCGACCATCTGGAAACAACATATTGTAACCACAAATATATTTCAACAGGACTCTTTATAAGGTTAGATGACTTCAAAAATCTTACGCATTGTTCCATATCAGTATGCCTGGCTGGAAACAATATCCCATAGCATCCATCAGCGACATCCGTTTCAATATATAATAATAATAATAATTTAATTTAATTTAATTTAATTTAATTTAATTTATTTATTTATTTATTAAATACTATTTATGTTACATTATTGTGATATGTCTCACGAATCTGATGACAGTACAGATTATCTGTGAGACATATTAATTATTATTTACAACATATATATAGATAATATTTCAGTACAAGAGTGCATGCATTTTTTTTGTAATGTTAATGATAAAATACTAATGTAAATAATTAAAGATACAAAAAAATACACTATGGTAGTTATATTAATAAATTTATGTTATGAGTTAATGTTTGGTTAAGTAATATTTTTTAATGCGACTTATAGCTAGTTGTTTGCTGTTAATGTTTGTCAGTCCAGGTGGTAGTTCATTAAGTAGTGATGGTATAATATAATCTAGTCTCTTGAAACCATAGCTATTTATACATAAAGGTTTTACATATTTAGTACTTGTTATGGCTCTTGTTTGTATGTTGTGAGAGACCTTATGCCTGAATCTTGGATCATGGTAGTAGAGATTCAGTACAGTAATTTGAAACAACTCTTTAATATTAAAATAAGGAATATCAGTGAAATATTTAAAGAACCTGTTTTGGCTATCTTGAAGATTATTAATTAAAGTTGTGTTTTGATTTCCCCAAGCTGCTATAGCATATCTTGATTTCCTTTCAATCAGAGCACTGTAAATTGTTTTGTAAGTTTTCCTATCTACATAAAATCGGAGATTGTAGAAGATGTAGAGGTTTGATCTTAGGTTTTTTATTATGTTTACTGTGTGTGTGTTCATTTTAAAGTGTTCATCAAGGGTAATTCCTAGGTATTTTTGTGTCGAAGTACTATTTATGAAGGTGTTACATTTGCAACCTGCCAGGATGTTTTGGTGTATGCATGATAAGCTGTGGTGCGTTAGTTTGTATTTTTCTTGTGTGAAGTGATCAACTCTGATGTGCATTATTTTAGATTTGGTTGTATTTATATACAAATTATTGTCATGACACCATCATGTGATGTTATTGAAGTCTTCTTGAAGTCTCTCAAAAGCTGTTTTAGAGTCTTTATGTATGGTATATATAGTGGTGTCATCAGCATAAATAAATATTTTACTGTGTTTAATGGCTTCATTCATGTCGTTTACGAACAGGTTATATAGTGTAGGTGAAATAATGCTGCCTTGAGGGATACCTTGTGTTCCTTCTACTGCGCCACTGATAGTGTTATTGACCATAACTGCCATTTCCCTGTTTTTCAGATAGCTTTCAAATAGTTTGTAAGTCGTGCCTCTTATTCCAATATCGTGTAATTTAGCAAGTAGTTTATTGTGATTTATTGTGTCAAATGCTTTAGAAAAGTCAAGAAAAAGTACCATTATGTGATTGTTCTTATTTAAGGCATTATTTATTACATTGGCAAATTCAGCCAGGAGTAGTTCAGTACTTTTCCCCTTCCTAAAACCGTATAGGTGTCCCTTTAAGATATCATATTTATTTAGGAAATTCTTCAGTCTCTTATCCAAGCATTTTTCCATTATTTTGTGGAGGATTGATAAAATGCATATTGGTCTGTAGTTGCCAAAGTCTAAGTGATCGCCATTCTTATATATTGGTTTAATAATTGGGTATTTCGGATATTTTGGTATTATGCCTGATTCGAATATCTTGTTTATGAGATGTGTTATGATTGGTATAGTTTTTTTGGATGTTGCCCTTATGTCTTTCAAGCGTATATTGTCTACCCCAGGCGATTTGTCTGTTTTTAATTCCTTAATTATATTTTCTATTTCATATTCATCAGTTTCAAGTAATGTAAAGGAATTCATTAATGTGTTTCTATTTGATTGCCATATGTTGATACTACAGTTATGAGCTAGGCTGTTTATTTTTTCACTAAAGGTATTGATGAATTTATTGACCATCACTTCGTTAGTATAATGTAATCTTAAATGTTTGTTTATGACTTCATTGACAGTTTGTGTTTTCCGACCTGTTATATCATTAATGACTTTCCACATTCCTTTATTATCGTTTTTGGAACTATTTATCTTATTTTTAAAATATTGATGTTTTGTTTTGTTTATTAGCTTATTTAATTTGTTTCTGAAAGCTTTGTATTCATTTTTTATTGTAATATTATCCTTGTTTCTGAGCATTGTTTTGTAAAGTCTGTCTCTTTCCTTACATTGTAATTTTAGGTCATAAGTGAACAATTGTTTGCTTTTTCTGTGTTTACGAGTGGTTATGTAAGATGCTTTTTGGTAGATTTCCTTAAATTTGGTTGTTATATTGTTATATATGTCATTAGGATTTTTTAATTCAAGGCAATCTGTCCAGTCTGTGTTGTTAAGGCTTGTGTGTATTATAGTATCGTTCATTAGCGTAATGTACGATTCATTATCTTGTAATTGTGTCTTATCATTTTTTGGCCAAATACCTGCATATGTTATGTAGTGGTCAGAGATATCTGATTGTATGACTGCCGAAGTATGTTGATCTAGTCTGCTACGATAGTTTATGTGATCAATACATGTTCTCGAGTCTAAATTTGGATCATAACGAGTACATTGAGTGATAAGTGGTAGGAAACCATGAGTTGCCATAATATTTGTATATTTGATAGCTGATAGACTGATGTCATTAGATAAAGTATCAATGTTGATATCTCCTAAAATGGCGTATTCGCTGTACTTACTAGTGTGTTATGTTATATGTGTCTCCAGTTCATCAAGAAAGTCATTTATGTTAGTGCTAGGTGGTCTTTAAATGCATGTTAATCCAATCTTTTTGTTCATGTGAAGTATTTATATTACCATTGATTCATGAGTATTGGAAATGTATGAATTGTGTGTTCTAATAGCCATGTTGTTCTTTACATATATGGCTATGCCTCCTCCTTTACGATTTGTTCTATTACAAAATACAACATTAAAATTATCCAAAGTAAATAGGTAATTATTAGATTCAAGTATGTTAATTTCTGTTAAGCAAATAATATCCAGATCATTAATTTTCTTGCCTAAGGTTATGGTTAAATAATCCCAGTTTTTTGATATAGATTGAATATTTACATTGAGGATATTGATTTCAGCATTATTTCTAGTCTTATTACCATTTTCGACGAAATCGGGTATATTGAGAAATGTGAGTTCATTTTGTATTCCAGAAACATTTATATTGCTATCCGAACTGTTCATAATATCAATTAATATAATAATTCAATAATAATTCTTTCTTTTTGGCGGGGGGGGGGGGTACCTAATTTTGTTAATGTCTTCCTCACGGGAGAGTCTCAATATACCAGATTCGTCGTTTTTTCGCGCAAGTATTTTGCCGTTTTTAACCCAAATGAATTTCCAGTTATTTTCTCTGGCCTGATTTTTAGTTTTCCATAGTCGCTCCCTGTAAAATGACGTTAGACTTTCGTTAATGAAAAACCTAGATTTAGTGTTCCCATGAGTGAGGAAATTTTGTCCTTTTCTTTTCTGTAAAAATTCATTCTTTTTGGATATGGAGTTAAATTTTACCACTATTGGGGGGATTTTGTTCTTTCTTTGCAGTGGGGGCCTGTAAACTTCCTCTACATCAAACATGTTTAGATCTACTTCTAGAGTCTCAGCAATTTTGTGGACGATTTCATCCAGGCATTCATCTTTCGCGCGTGGCACTTCACATATTTCAATGTATTGTTGCCTACCGTTCTGTTCCATTGTGTGCACTTTCTCGTTTAGATCTGATATTATTTTGTCTTGTAGATTCTTTTCGTCTTTTAGGGTTTTTATTTCTGCTGTAAGTGATTTCAGAAGAGTTGCATTTGACTTAGTTTCCTTAATCAACTCATCATATTTCTGCGCAATAAAGTCGGCACTTTTTACACTTTCACTCACTTGGTTTTTCAGTTCACTAATCTGCTTCTTTAATTCTAAAAACATACCTTTGATATCCGATGCGTGTATTATCTCCGAGTCCGGTGTTGAAGGTGGAGTCGCTGTGTCATCAGTGTTGGCAGCAGCTGGTAGGGTCATCGTTCCACCGCTTGCGACAATAGATGCTGACGTTGTCTTCTTGAAGCTATGGCACTGTGGACACCGCCATGACTCCTTAGCTTGTTTTGCCATACCTTTCCACGTACGTATTGTGACTGATGTGCATTCATAATGATATTTCCCTTTGCATCCTGTGCAGTATACATAGTCACCATCACTTGGGAGTCCTTCTTGACAGCGGTCGCAAACCATTTCCTTGCTATACTTAACTTTTTGCGGAGCACTCGGGCACACGTCTACTTCCTCCGGTGTCTCACTTAATAATAATAATAATAATAATAATAATAATAATAATAATAATATCATATGACCTCGGATGCCGGGTGCAAGCTTTGTTATTTGACACCCAGAGGGTAGCTTGCATGTCGAATTTTGTTGTTCCTTGATGAAAGCCAAGGAGGTTAAATATCTAAGCTCCTTGACACTACAGCGCTTTCTAGTGGAGAAATGAGCAACTTTGTGTTGGCGGAAAATCCCGAGATTAATTTTGTCATTATGAACACGGCCTACTGAATTCAAATGGGTTCTTTGACATGCCAACATCGTATGACATGTCGTAATTTCAAAAATCACTTACCCCGGCCAGGAGCGAACCTGCAAGCTTGGGGGTTAGTAATCCGACACTATAACCACTCACCCACCGTGGCAAGCAATATATTATTATTTAGCCGTATTGAATAAATCCAGTCTAATATAGGCCTAATATAGAAAGTTTGGGTTCAACTAGAACGTTTTTCAAGGTTAGAGGACTTTATCAGTCAAAAATTGTTACGCATTTCACCAATTCTTTATACGTGGAAACAACACCTTTTTGCAATCAACAGGAGATCCGATTCATAATATTGAACCATAGTGAAGAAGTATAATGTAGACAATCTATTAAGGTAGATTTATATTAACTTTAGTCTTGTTTCGTTTATGTATTTTTCTTGTCTTTTGTGACCTTTCATTTTATTTAAATTTTGGTTGGTTGGTTGGTTGGTTCCTTAGTTTAGGGGCTGCGACAACGCGGTCATGTAGCCCCGTGTACTTTGGGTGTGTGTAGAATCTGTCTGATAACCGGTGTTAATTGTGATGACTGTATTAGTGTGTGTATCTGTTTTTTTAATTCAAGTAGGGACTGCAACTTTGAATTTTCAACTAGTTCCTACTTTTGCCGCCAAACGCCACCATCAACGACTACTAGGCCTAGTTCAGAACTAGCTACTAGACGCCACCGCAGTCGGCTCTTGGCAACGAACGTAGCAACCTAAGAGCGTTGTTTACATTCTTAACCTATCCAATTTAGTTTCACACAGGTGTAATTAGTGGAAAGATCTTTAACATGCCATAAATCTATGACATGGGACCGCCGGCTTTACTTCCCCTCCGAAGGAAGGCATACTGAGGGATTTTTAACGCTCTTAAAAAATCCGACGGCTTCGGCCGGGTTTGAACCCGCTATCTTGGGCATAGAAGCTCAGCATGCTACCAACTACGCCACCGAAGCCGCCTATTTAAATTTTAATGTGTACTTTGTAAAGATATCCATTTTCACTATGGCATTAATTGTTAACATAGTTTTTAAGATTGTTTTATTATTTCAATCTACGCTGACGATTATCATTGTATACCGAAGCATGTACGTATTAATTTAAATATTAAACGTCTTTTAAGTGTTTGACAAGGCGGCTATTATAATTTGAGATTAATATAATGAAAACCAAAATGTTAATGTATAGTCTATATCATTTTAAAGCTTATAAAACTGGTTACAATGTTAATACTGAGAGCTCTCCGTTATTTGTTTTGACGGAGGTCCATGTTTTATTCCCGGCTCTGCCAAGAAATTTAATTCTGGTCTATGGGTTGGAACGGGGTACACTCAGCCTCGCGAGGAAACACTGAGAAGAGATGGGTTCAATTCCCACCTCAGCCATCCAGGAAGTTGTTTTCTGTGGTTTCCCCACTTCTACTCCAGGCAAATGCTGGAAGGTTCCTAACTTAAGGTCACGGCCACCTCCTTCCCAATCCTCCAGTCTAGTCTGCAAGCCTCTGTTTGTGAACAAGTCACCTCCATGATCCCCTATTAGCAGTTAGCACCGCGGCCTCCTCTGCTTCTACACCTATACATTGAAATCGTTCAACACTGAATCTAACCATCGCCTCCTAGGTCTACCTCTACTTCTCTTATGCTCTAGAGCCGAACTCATTAACCTCTTAGGTAATCTCTCCTCCCCCTTTCTCTTCACATGACCCCACCATCTGAGTCGGCTCATACGAACATCTGGCGTGTTTATTTCAAACTTATCCAGTTTCTCTTCATTTACATACAAAAATACTTAAATGTTCCGTCTATAAGAATAGTTTCTCTTTTACACAAGTATTTCAAATTTGATGCAGAAGAAAACATAATGTTATTCTCTCTGTCTTTTACCAGAAGCATATTTTCTTTTAGTCGGCCCCGTGGTGTTGGGATAGCGCGTCTGCCTCTCACCCGGACGCCCTGGGTTATATTCCCGGCTCCGTCAGGGATTTTAGGAACTGACGTTAGGGCTGGAACGGGGTTCACTCAGCCAATATTAACGGCCGAGGGGACCCGATGCGCTGATCACGCGTCACCCCAATATCGGCAGGGCAGCGGTCTCTTCGTAAGCCTAGGCCCTTCACGGGCTGTAGTGCCAGGGGTTATTATTATATTTTCTTCTAAGTTCGATCGAATGTCCGTAATGGCTAGAGTATCATGAACCTCTTGCTTATTTTGAGGCAGAGGTGGTAAGTTTCTCAGTCGCAATATTATTTTAAATCCTCTCTATGCCATTTGATAGTAAATTATCAGACAAGTGCTTAGGGGTAGCAAGTATATCCTTTCTCATTAACTTCGATGGCCGTTCACATATATTGTCACGTACATTTCTTTTTACACAGTTTGAAATAAATTATTGATTAATCGTCGTATATGGTTCGTGATTGTGAGACCCACATAACAGAAAGTTACCACCATTTGTAAATAAATGGGCAGAACATTCCTTGACACCTCCACTGTTGGCCCCATTTTGTCAACTCACACTTATGAAATTTATAGTTTCCTATAATTCGCAATTCTCCAACTCTTTGACTGTACATATATAACATGTTCGCTGCACTGATTATATCTACAAACCCCAGGGGGTCCAGGTGTATGTAGCTGTCAGTCAACTCATGACTTACAAACATTTCAGGAGAGGTTGCCTACCCCCACTCTCTTCCCAAACCCATTAGCGTGAGCTGACAGGACTGTTTGGGTTTAACCTAATCAGCGGAGTTCGACCATCCCGCTTTAGACATCGTGAAAAACGACAAGTCATTTCCAACTTTATAATAACTGTGACAAACTGCCACAGCACATCTTGGGCCTGGCATGATTATAATCAAAAGGGCTTAAAACACATGTTTAAACCATTGCAATCCACACAATATAATGTGTGGGAAAGTTAACCTTCCTTGCATATCTCGCGCCTCGCGCGCTACGAGGAAACGTGTGACGTCACGTCCTTTCCCTTCCCTCCGCGATCCCCTCGCCTAAGAGCTCCATATTGAGGCAACCTCTGTAGTTTACTAGCCTTGAGTGCTACCAACATGATTCTAAGCCTGCTGATAGGTCCAATTTAAAAATACCAGTAACTTCTATACTAACAAATGGATTTCATCCAAAATTGGCACAACAATAGATTATAATATTTCAAATTATTTATGACCAACTCATGCATGACATTGTTGCCCACATCATTTTACGCACGCTGATAAGTCCAATGTTTAACTGCATGTAAAGTCCATGCTATCCATTGGACTTCAACCAATGTTTGTATTCTGTACCTTAAGAGATGGAACTAAGAATATATCCAGTCACCAGGGCTGCCAACTGTAGTGCTCTATTAGGCTACATTATACCAGGTATATTTCGAACTAATTAGACATTTCGATTTTACCAACTTAATTTCGTCTTTATTCTAGATAGGATCATATACTGTAGAATAATCATTGGCATGAAAAGTAGGCTCTTTAGTTCGTTACGGAACTTCTTGTTTTATTTATTTTGTTTGCAACTGTTGTTAATTAAGATATATTTTTGCCATTTAAGGTTCATTTAAGGTTCAAAATAGAAGATATGTTGTCAACGCTTTGCAACTTGTGAGAAGAAATCGTCTTCAGTATATTGAAGCAGCCTGCAGATTGAGAATTTCTATGATCCTCCCCAAATAATTAAATCAAAGAAAGAGCTTCATCCTTCCCATTGATACATGTTGAACTTTCTTCATCATCGCTGACTTAATGTTTTGTGAAAGTAGGCCTACCATAAATGTTGTAAATCATTTTAAATATGTATGTAAGTGTTAAAAGTATTTTGTATTTTAAAAACATTTGCATATTCTTCCGAATTCTTTATTTCTATTTCTGATAGGGCTAACATTTTTTGTGTACATCCTACAAATTAAGGCCATTATCAAATGTAAAATTATGTAATTTTTAATTTCATAACATATATTTTGATTCTTGCAATTTGCAATGCTGCTGAGTTTCTTGTACCAAAGCAAAAAATGATTACTGTATGTTAGTCAATCATTGTTGGGCTAGTATATCAAACAGTATATCAGCCAAAGTGTGTGATTAGTTTGTATTGTTCAAAATCATAAACACAATATTGAGGTTTATAACAAAGGCCCGGATAATTAATTATGTGCTTAACTTTTCATAAATATGTATGTAATGGGGAGAATATGTGAATAATTTTCGAAAATATATTCTTCAATTTGTTATATTTATGTCCCCCATTTACACGAAAAATAGTTAAAACGTACAGTTGTTTGAATAATCCAGTCCACGGTACAAATATTCCCACTGAACAGGCCGGGGATTGCCTCAGTTTCAGTGTGCTGTGTGAGAGTAACTTTTTGGTAAATAGTTCTTACACAGTGTTAACTTGTCAGGGAGAGGAAGTTTGACGTACTTTCTTAACGTACCTACGACGTAGTACTGGATGCTGCAGTTTGTTTAGTTTTATATCGGCCGGAATAAAAGCATGACAAATATCTTGTGAGAACTGGCAGCTTGCTGGACCAGGTCTCACATCTTACACTTCGGGAAGCAAACGTTGTGTCGGCCTTCTCACAGAGCTTATATGCTGACATGTACATGTCCGAGCTAGGATTCCAGAGTCCCTAGGACACAAAGAACACTAGTTCAGTCTTCCACAGGCCCAGTAAGTGATGAATGGACAGCAACAAATCTCCTCAGAGCTACTAAGAAACCCGCTGGTTGGTTGGTTGGTTGGTTCCTTAGTTTAGGGGCTGCGACAACGCAGTCATGTATCCCCGTGTACTTTGGGTGTGTGTAGAATCTGTCTGATAACCGGTGTTAATTGTGACTAGCATTACCCGTCGCAGCTTCTAGTTGTAAAGAGTACACTTAGCAAAATCTCAATCATGAATGCTATGACTGATTTATCCTTGGTATGAATATTCAGACTTTATCAATTCAGCTACTGGTGCAGTGGTTAGGGGTTTGTCATTCCTTCATAGGTATATCAGAGTGAAGTTAGTTTTCTGGGAATATCACAGATACTGTTAATTTAAGGGCCTTTAAATGTGGTTTTCGGAGACCCTTTATAGTCGGGTGAAAAAGACCTTTCGTACCACACTCACACGTGAAAATTGCGTGAAAAATGCTAGAGTGCCCCTTG
This sequence comes from Meconema thalassinum, assembly GCA_946902985.2. Classification (NCBI taxonomy): domain Eukaryota; kingdom Metazoa; phylum Arthropoda; class Insecta; order Orthoptera; family Tettigoniidae; genus Meconema; species Meconema thalassinum. The sequence goes on from OX336394.1 coordinate 32,378,031, forward strand.
ACCCCCCTTAAGCGCATTATACTGTATGCATTGATGAATTTTACAGCATATTGGTTCAGTGATAACCTTATAACCGTCTGGAAACTTTCACAGTAGTGTAATAATTGGAATTGCATTGCGTCTTGATGGACCTGTGAGATTCTGTTACCATGGTTACCGTGTTGCATTCTTTCATTATTTAATTGTAAATATACATGTTTTAAGGTATTTATTTAATTTTGAGGCATTTAAGGAGTACGCGAGTGCGTTTCGCTTACGCATTGGGTTATGCTGAACCTGTAGGTACCCCATATGTGTAGGTTAATGTTAATGGGACCTTATTTTCGGTACAAAACTGGAATGGGACCTTAGCAGAATAATATAGGGAGGGATGACTGTATTAATGCGTGTTATCTGTTTTCATTCAAGTAAGGAGTGCAGACAATGATATCAAGTAGTTTCTACTTTTGATATCAAATCCTACCGTCCACGACACCTAGCTTGCGGATTTTGCTACTAGATGGCATTGCAGTCAACACCTGGCGGTGAACGTTGGAACTAATAGAGCGTTATCAATTCTAACCTCAAATTTTAGTTTCACACAAGTGTAGTTTGTGGGAGGATCTTTTACATGTCATAAATCTATGACATGGGACCGCCGGCTTTTTACCCTCCGAAGGAAGGCATTCTGAGGGATTTTTAACCCTCTTAAAAAAATATGACGACTTCGGCCGGGTTTGAACCCGCGACCTTGGACATAGAAACTCAGCATACTATCAACTTCGCCACTGAAGGCCCCTAAGATACCCGTAGAAGGCCCTATGAAAAGGTGAGAGTATGATGCTTTAAATCTCCCTTCTGAGTACACACAGAGTGTAACTTGAAGCAGAAGATAATCATGAATGATTCCCTTTGCTTTCTAATAACAGTCAACAAGCCTCTTCTCGTTTCACCCTCCAGCGAGCGGAACAGCCCCGGTTTTAAGTAAGCTCCTCATGATTGCGAGCGGATCAATTTCATTACAAACTTCGTAACGCTAAATACACTTTTAATGCAGTTATATTTCATGGCAGAATTACAATAACTTCATCTAACCAAAGTTAATTGATCAAAGTCAGCAGATTTTAGCGAGAAATGTTATCATCGAGCTTTCATTTTTGTATGTTTGGCAACAATTAGTGAAGAAACATTCCTAACAAGGTTAGACTTCTACTCAAGTGATTCTGCTCGGTCCAACTTGAGCTCCAATTAAATCTCTAATTACTTAAACGTTGGCTTAAATTCTTCAAGTTTTATCCTCAACTTTGTTGTAACAACCACTTATTGATCAATTCATAAATATTAATAGCCCTGATATTGCCTCTTGGTCGCCAAGTACAGTGGGAACAGCGGACTTCTGAAACCTGGTAACGGGCTATCAAATTTGTTCTTTGTTATCTGTATTTAATGTCAGTCTGCTTTCAGAAAATTAAACCAGTCTACTGTATTTGGAACTGGTGATGCCCCCTTGACGAGCAAAATATGTCACCCCTTTGTTTTCCTCCTCTTATTATTATTCCTCTTCAAAAGTTCGTAACAATCCTATGGCTTTTAGTGTTGGGAGTGTCCAAGGACATGTTCGGCCCGGCTGAGTCTGTAGCTGTTTCCAGCGGGCACCCTTAGGGTGAGCTACAAGTTTGGTTCAATTTCAAGTAGTTCCAACTTTCGCTACCAGATATCAATGATACCTAGTGGTGGACGTTGGAACTTTGATAGAGCTTTCCAACGAAATCTAACCTATCAATTTAGCTTCACAAAATTTAGTCTGTGGAAGGTTACATGCCATAAATCTATGACATGGGACCGCCGGCTTTACTTCCCCTCCGAAGGAAGGCATACTGATGGATTTTTAACACTCTTAAAAATTCCGACGACTTCGGCCGTTCAGCATGCTACCAACTACGACACCAGAGCCAACCATTTGGGCTGCAGTATATGGGGTCAGCGCGTCGGGTCCCCTGGGGCGCTGCTTCACTGTCACAGCTACTCATTTGTCCTCACGTGGCTGAGTGTACCCCGTTCCTACCCCTGGTGTATTCTTTGGAATACACGTTCAGTCAGAGTTAGCTGTTGCTGCTCTTTGTTTATTTTATTTCTTTCTTCGCAGACACCAACAGTGATCTTTTTCATTTTCTCCTTGTGCACAGGTTTATTTGGTCTTTGAGTCTGTTCTAGATTTGTAACTTCCATGGAGAACCTAGTGGCATCTAGCAGCTAACTGCTGAAGTTCCTCAATATTTCTAAGCTCAAGAGGACTTCCTCACCAATCCACGAGGCGTCGTCGTTGTCGCCAGCTAACAACTCCATGAAGACTGCTTCATGAAGAAAATTTTTATATTTATGAAGATTTTTTTATTTTTTCAAGTTGTATATTTTGATATATACTCTCTTGTCTCTTACCCCCTCTCCCCTGCTTCCCCTTCCCTTTCCCCTTGGCTACCTACCTCTGTCGTGTGCGGAATTGCTCGCTCTCACTTCTCCTAGTTCGGCCGTCGAGTGTACAGTGCAAAGCCTTCTCTGGGCCAGTCTCCTGTTTTTATGAGACACTTTTAAACCAGACGCCATGTCTGAATTTTAAGTCAACGGTCTCAAGAAACCATCGCCTGATCAACATGAAAAATCTAAGTACCAATCTTCAATGATTTTAGACTCATATTAATGGTTTTAAAATGTTAAACGCTTTTAATACAATTTTATAGACAGCGTGTGGAATTGCTAACTATTGTGCAATAACCGTCTTCGTGGGATTTTCCTTTTCATGCTTTAGCTATCTAAGCTGGCTGTTTGACATGAAATCCAGTACTTTTTGTACGAAATAAATGGGAATACCTTCCCACTACGAGGGATTTAATTCAAATTAACCACTGTCTATAAACTTAGCTTTTTTCCGCCGTGGGAACTCTCTTGACCTATTTAACTGTCATCATGGCTCTGGAACTTTCCACATGAACCAATCTTTCTACCAGTAAGGCAATCTAGTATTATCCACTCCAAATAAGGGAATACTTTTCCTCACCGAGGAATTCATGTTACATTAACTGCTGGTCAACATCTAATTTGCTTTCCACCGTGGGAAATTTACCTCATCATTCGACTGCAACCCATAAACGTTCCAACGCAATAAACGTGTTCAAGCTCAAATTAAACTAAGTGTTCTACATAACTGCAATAACTTTCTTTGTTGTACGAACTCACACACATTGTAACAGTGAACATTTTCAACTTATCAGCAAACTATCAGTGCTTCGAATCCGCGTGTGCTAATCTCAACCGCGCCGCATACGTGAGAGAAATAAATCTGGCCAGGACATTATCCTAAAGTTTCTATTTCCCTTTTCCCAAATACCTTTTACTAACCCAATTTAGTTTAAGATCTACATCTAGCTAAATTACAAAGAGGCCTCGCTTGAAACCAAGCGCCCTCCCAAATTTGTTCCATTTCTCATATAGTAATTCAGCTCAAACTGTGGCTAGTCCACACTTTAATATCCATTGTCTTTCCCTTCTAAAATTAGGGAATCGTACTTTTTCTAATTATAAAGGTGTTAGCTAATTGTGTAATTCAGGCTTCGTTAATGCGACCTGTGCATTTTTGTATATTACCTCTAGTGATTTCTGTTTAAAAACAAGATGTTCAGTAAAGAACATATAGCCTACTTTCTCCTAAATGCATGGGTATTGTTATTACTCTTAGTCCTATTCAAGGAGTATGATTGAATGTTGGTTGTAGTATCTTGTTGAAATACAACGTGCTATAAGGATATTAAACATGAATGTGAGGTGCCCTATGCTAGTGCTACCTCTGTACCAAATTTCGTTCAATTCGGTTTCACCGTGTTTGAATTGATAGGGGGAATCGATTTGCACACATACTTGGCCACCATCTGCAAACTATTGGGCTAATGTTCTTGCAGTTTGGTCAGAATATGTTTCCCACATAAAGATATGGTGTTGCAAAATTTGGTAGAGACTAGATTATTAGGTTGGTCGTAATTACATTTTAGCTTTTAACATTTGGGTGGCCGCGATTACGTTTCCGTCAAGATAGCGGTGATATAAAACATGACACTGAGGTGCCCTTTGCTAGTGCTACCTCTGTACCAAATTTCGTTCATTCGGTTCCACCGTGTTCGAATTAATAGGGGGTATCAATTTTGACATAAAGATGGCTGCCATCCGCAAACTATTAAGCTAATGACCTATTAGATTGGTCAAAGGATGCTCCCTCCATAAAGGTATGTTGTTGAAAAGTTTGGTAGAGATCGGATGGTTATGTGAGTCGTAATTTGATTTAAGCTTTAAACTTTGTGTGGCCGCCATTACGTTTCTGTCAATATGGCGGCGATATTAATCATGACACTGAGATGCCCTTTGCTAGTGCTATCTCTGTACCAAACTTCGTTCCATTCGGTTTCACCGTGTTTGAATTAATAGGGGGAATTGATTTTCACACAAAGATGGCCGCCATCCGCAAACTATTAAGCTAATGACCAATTCATTTGGTCAAAGGATGCTTCCTCTATAGGGGTATGTTGTTGCAAAATTTGGTAGAGATCGGATGATTAGGTTAGTCGTAATTTGATTTAAGCTTTGAACATTTGTGTGGCCGCCATTACGTTTCCGTCAAGATGGCGGCGATATAGAACATGACACTGAGGTGCCTTTTGTTAGTACTACCTCTGTACAAAATTTCATTCCATTCGGTTGCACCGTGTTCGAATTAATAGGGGGAATCCAATTTCACACAAAGATGGCCGCCATCCGCAAACTATTACGCTGATGACCTATTAGATTGGTCAAAGGATGCTCCCCCCATGAAGGTATGGATTTGCAAAATTTGGTAGAGATCGAATGATTAGGTTAATCGTAATTTGATTTATGCTTTGAACATTCGTGTGGCCGCCATTACGTTTCAGTCAAGATGGCGGCGATATAAAACATGACAATGAGGTGCTCTTTCCTAGTGCTACCTCTGTACCAAATTTCGTTCCATTCGGTTCCACCGTGTTCGAATTAATAGGGGGAATCAATTTTGACATAAAGATGGCCGCCATCCGCAAACTATTAGGCTAATAATCTGTTAGATTGGTCAAAGGATGCTCCCTCCATAAAGGTATGTTGTTGCAAAGTTTGGTAGAGATCGAATGGTTATGTTAGTCGTAATTTAACTTAAGCTTTGAACATTTGTGTGGCCGCCATTACGTTTCTGTCAATATGGTGGCAATATAAAACATGACACTGAGATGCCCTTTGCTAGTGCTACCTCTGTACCAAATTTCGTTCCATTCGGTTTCACCGTGTTTGAATTAATAGGGGGAATTGATTTTGACACAAAGATGGCCGCCAACCGCAAACTATTACGCTGATGACCTATTAGTTTGGTCAAAGGATGCTCCCCCCCCCATAAAGGTATGTTGTTGCAAAATTTGGTAGAGATCGGATGATTAGGTTAGTCGTAATTTGATTTAAGCTTTGAACATTTGTGTGGCCGCCATTACGTTTCCGTAAAGATGGCGGCGATATAAAACATTACACTGAGGTGCCTTTTGTAAGTACTACCTCTGTACCAAATTTCGTTCCATTCGGTTGCACCGTGTTCGAATTAATAGGGGGAATCGATTTTCACACAAAGATGGCCGCCATCCGCAAACTATTACGCTGATGACCTATTAGTTTGGTCAAAAGATGTTCCCCCCATTAAGGTATGTTGTTGCAAAATTTGGTAGAGATCGGATGATTAGGTTAGTTGTAATTTGATTTAAGCTTTGAACATTTGTGTGTGGCCGCCATTACGTTTCCGTCAAGATGGCGGCGATATAAAACATGACACTGAGGTGCCTTTTGTTAGTACTACCTCTGTACCAAATTTCGTTCCATTCGGTTGCACCGTGTTCGAATTAATAGGGGGAATCGATTTTCACACAAAGATGGCCGCCATCCGCAAACTATTACGCTGATGACCTATTGGTTTGGTCAAAGGATGCTCCCCCATAAAGGTATGTTGTTGCAAAATTTGGTAGAGATCGGATGATTAGGTTAGTCGTAATTTTATTTAAGCTTTGAACATCTGTGTGGCCGCCATTACGTTTCCGTCAAGATGGCGGCGATATAAAACATGACACTGAGGTGTCCTTTGCTAGTGCTACTTTTGTACCAAATGTCGTTCAATTCGCATTCACCGTGTTCGAATTGATAGGGGGGGGGGGGGGGGGGGTGACAGACATTCAGAGTACACACACTCTCACACACACAGACACACACACACACAGACTCACAAACACACATACACACACACAGACTCGCACACACACACACACACACAGACATACTTTTTTCGCCCTGTGTTGATCTCATAAGTCTACTTTCATTTTTTGCAAAAATCGAAAGTAGGCTAATAGCGGTGATTTCCGCTCGTAATTTGTTCTTCTTTTTCTGTTACACTCAGGAATCCAATATATTTGTTCATAGCCCTTTCGATTGCCACAAAGGCATTCTAAAGGTGCTTAGATCGTACCTAATTAAACTTCAAAGTTAAAATTGCTTTACAATTATCGTTACAAACTTCAAATTTCTTAATCGTAAGCACACTTTTTAAAATCTTTGTAAGATTTTAGTGCCCTATGTGGTTCGAATCTTGTACTCCATTTAATATTGTTTATAAATTGTAAACCTCTTATTATTAGGTCTGAGACCTTGGCATTTTATAACCAGTTGTTATTCTTAACTCAAATTAAATCCCAACCTAAGTATTGTTAATCAGTACAAAAATTTATAGTTTGTTAAATAAATCAATTGTTTTCCTTTTTGCTTTATCTTTCTCGCTAGAATCACGATTAGCCAGGACCTTCTTTTCCCTGATTCTTCCTCTAAGCTTAAGCTAACTTTACGAGAAAGGATAATCTCTAAAACAATAAAGTCTTTACTACTTGTTGCATTTAAACTAAAACTTCAAGTAACAATATCTTCAAAGTTTCTCTTGGTGTCATAGTCAATCCTAGCAAACCCTTAAGACAAGTATAGCTAGCTCCTCAAGCTTCCTACTTGTAGAGATTTTCTCTCTGGCTTATGTTTTGCTTTCAAAATCTCAATTTTGTTTACGTTAGGTCTGAGATCCTTCTCTTTTCTAAACTTTTAGTCGGCAACCTGCTGGGTAAAAGTTTAGCCTACCTTCAGAGCAACAATTGGCATTCTTGTATGATTTTCACAAAAAAAAAACAGTACAGATATTACTAAAAGCACTAAAGTTGCCTGATCCCTTCCCACTCTGGAAGCATTCGACTGTTTTGCCAGAAATCCACAGTTCCCAGAAATAAAATATATTACGGCAAATTCAAATTATGTCAGCCTTTCAAAACGTTCAGCAAACTCTAACCGTTATGAAAGGAAAAACCGTAAATCTTTTTCCTTTACAATACTTTATCTTGCCTGCGTACCACCCGTCCCCATAGTAGCGGAATACCAGCTCGGGAGGGAAAGAGCGCTTACCGCTTGCTTGCAAACAGCCCCAGCTCCAGCTGCATTTCCCGTTAGCTGTGGTCAGGTACCTACCCACTTTAGGTGTCTCATGGGCTGTGTGCGGTGGAAACTTTCGCCGAATACTTATTTCTGTTTGTTTTTATCCTTTTGTATTGGATTCTCGTCCCTTCTACCTAAAAATTGTTTCCACTCCCAACCCTCATCCTTTTCTCTCTCATCATCTTCCCTTAGGTAGTGTTAATCCTCAGTAAAAACTTACCAGCCCCCACGTTAGTTACTAAACTTCTTGACGGAGCCAAGAATCGAAACTGCTATTATCGATGTGCGTTAGGCAAGTTATCTATCTTTGCAGTACTTCCTTAGGATCTACAAGAATTAACCCTAGGGGAGATAGACTTAGTGCATTAGTGAGCGGCTTCGGTGGCGCAGTTGGTAGCATGCTGAACTGCTGTACCGAAGATAGCGGGGTCAAATCCGGCCGAAGTCGTCGGATTTTTTAAGTGCGTAAAAATCCTTCAGTATGCCTTCCTTCGGAGGGGAAGTAAAGCCGGCGGTCGCATATCATAGATTTATGGCACGTAAAACATCCATCCGCAGACTAGACTTGTGTGAAGCTAAGTTTCTATGATAGATTTCATTGGAACGCAATCAAAGTTCCAACGTTCACCACTAGGTATCATTGGTATTTGGTGGCGAAAGTTAGAACTACTTACAATTGAACGTAACTTTTAGCTCACCCTATGGGTGTCCGCTTGAAGCAGCTACAGCCTGTGGCGAGCCCAACATGTCCTCGGACACTCCCATCACTAAAAGTCATACGATAAATCTATATATATAAAGCACAAAGTTTGTCTGTCTGTCTGTCTGTTTGTCTGTTATGTACACAAATCTACACCGTTTCACCGATCTGAACCAAAATTTGTATACATACCCTTTGGAACCCTGCGGGTAACCCTGTCAACTTTAAATTTCGGACAGACCACCCCTTTCCCTGCATTTAGGCCCTTTTGCTAAAATCTACACCGTTTCACCGATCTGAACCAACATTTGTATACTTACCCTTTGGAACCCTGCGGGTAACACTGTCCACTTAACATTTTGGACAGACCACCCCAATCCCTGCATTTAGGCCCTTTGGTCCAAATCTACACTGTTTCACCGATCAGAAACAAAATTCGTATTCTTACCCTTTGGTACCCTGCGAGTAACACTATCTGCTTGAAATTGCGAACAGACCACTCCAATCCCTGCATTTAGGCCCTTTGGCACAAATCTACACCGTTTCACCGATCGAAACCAAAATTTGTATACCTACCCTTTGGAACACTGTGAGTAACACTGTCTGCTTGAAATTGCGGACAGACGACTCTATTCCCTGCATTTAGGCCCTTTTGTCCAAATCTACACCGCTTCACCGATCTCAACCAAAATTTGCATATTTACCCTTTGGAACACTGCGACTAACACTGTCTGCTTGAAATTGCGGAGAGGCTACTCCATCCCCTGGATTTATGCCCTTAGGCACAAATCTACACCGTTTCACCGATCTGAACCAAAATTTGTATACTTAGGCCTACCCTTTGGAACCCTGCGAGTAACACTGTCCATTTAAAATTTCGGACAGACCACCCCACTCCCTGCATTTAGGCCCTTTTGCACAAATCTACACCGTTTCACCGATCTGAACCAAAATGTGTATACTTACCCTCTGGAACCCAGCGGGTAACCCTGTCCACTTGAAATTTTGGACAGACCACCCTATGCCCTGCATTTAGGCCCTTTTTCACAAATCTACACCGTTTCACCGATCTGAACCAAATTTTGTACACTTTCCCTTTGGAAACCTGCGAGTAACACTGTCCACTTACAATTTCGGACAGACCACCCCATTCTCTGCATTTTGGCCCTTTGGTCCAAATCTACACCGTTTCACCGATCAGAATCAAAATTCGTATTCTTACCCATTGGTACCCTGCGAGTAACACTGTCTACTTGAAATTGCGGACAGATCACTCCATTCGCCGCATTTAGGCCCTTTGGCCCAAATCTACACCGTTTCACCGATCTCAACCAAAATGTGTATACTTACCCTTTGGAACCCTGCAAGTAACACTGCCCACTTAAAATTTCGGACAGACCACCCCATTCCCTGCATTTAGGCCCTTTGGCACTTATCTACATCGTTTCACCGATCTCAACCTAAATTTGTATACTTACCTTTGCAACCCGACGTGTAACACTGTCCACTTGAAACTTTGGACAGACCACTCCATTCCCTGCATTTAGGCCCTTTGGCAAAAATCTATCCTGTTTCACCGATCTGAACCAAATTTTACCTACTTACCCTTTGGAACCCGACGTGTAACACTATCTAAATGAAATTTCGGATAGACCATTCCATTTACTGCATTTAGGTTCTTTGGCAAAAATCAACATACATTCACCCATCTAAACCAATCTTTATGTAAGTTACTTACCCTTTGCAACCCGACGAGTAACACTGTCTGCTTGAACTTTCGGACAGAGCACTCCATTCCCTGTATTTAGACCCTTTGCCACAAATCTACATCGTTTCACCAATCTGGACCAAAATTTGTATACTCACTCTTGGGAACCCAACGAGTATCACTGTCCACTTTAAATTTCGGACAGACCACCCATTTCCCTGCATTTAGGCTCTTTGGGACAAATCTACACCGTTTCACTGATCTGAACCAAATTGTTTATAATTACCCTTTGGAACCCGACGAGTAGCACTGTCAACATGAAATTTCGGACAGACCAATCTATTCCCTGCATTTAGGCCCTTTGGCACAAATCTACACGGTTTCACCGATCTGAACCAAATTTGGAACCCGATGAGTAACACTGTCCACTTGAAATTTCTGACATACCACTCCATTTCCCTGCATTTAGCTCAGGAATCCCTCGGGGTTGCGAGCTTCCTAACTCACCAGCCATGAGCCCTTGAAGGTGTACCAGAAGTGGTGGGGCTACACACACCCTGCCTCTTTGAGGGCCTTGAGCAGAAGACAGGAGCTATTATGAAAAGGAAAAGAAGGCAGACCCCCTCGAAGAATGAGGGCATCAGGCAAGATGAGACAACGGCCAATTAAGACGGGAAATTGAAAGACTCCCTAGCCCTCTGATACCCTAATACAGTCGGAGTCGGAAGAGAACAAGAGTTGACGAAGGAAGGCCGACAGGAAAGAGAAGTGAAAGGAGCCCAGCATCAGGAAGTAGAAGCGATGCCAGACTCAGCTGGGATCCCGTGGTCGCCAACCCACGTCCCACAAGATGTGAGACCCGGGGGGGGGGCAGTTGTGAGAATAGCTTACTGATTCATCGCGAGGTGACATGAGAGGACTTTCCAGAGCCCACCGTGTTATCTGCTGTCTATGCTGATGCCAGCACAGGACCTTCGCTCAAGCCACTGTGGTGTTGCGAAAGAGTGAGTGATTCCCCGGCCAATCTAAATACGGCGGGGAACTCCGAATGTGTGTCATCATATTTCGTCATCATCTGCGATCATCTCAGGTTCGTGCACGTTGGACCCATATTCTTTGCCGAGCAGAACACCATAAGCTCTTTCACAAGACGCTTCGAGTACAGGCCTAAGCCAGAAAATAAGGTTGAGACTTCGAAGCTAGACATCTGAATTACCAATATCAGTTTTAAAATTACACCTTGTTCGTTTAGTAGTAATTTTTTCATTACCTTATTATTGTCATCTTAAGTGCAAATGACCTAGACGTTACGCGCATCATACCACTAATCACCGCCGCATAAAGACTTTCTCGACTGTGATTTTTAAAATATTTATTTTTATTACAGTACATTGTGTACATTATTAGTTGAAGTGTCAATTCAATATAGGTAGTAGTTTCCCATCATCCTCATCATAAGGGCAAATGACCTAGATGTTACGCCCATTACACCATTGATCACCACACACAATAAGTCTTCCTCGCCTGTGAATTTTGAAATATGTATTTCCATTACGGTAGTTTGTAAGTTTGACGTGTCAATTCAACAGTAGTTTTCATTATCATCCTGATCAAAAGGGCAAATGACCTAGATATTACGCCCTCATTGTCTTTGGGGGCAAATGACCTAGATTTTAAATCCATTATATTTCTAAGGATACTTTGAGACATTATCATCATTCCACCGGGCGAAGCCTGGTACTACTGCTAGTAATAAATAAATTCAGTAGTAAAACCATCTGTTCTGTACGCCTCTAAGTGCCTCGTGATGGCCAGGAAAGGCCCACTCAGGAAACTTTAACTCAATAAGAGGAAGATCCTGCAGAGGATACTAGGACCTATACGGGAAGAGGGAGGCACCTACAGAATTCGGCACAATGATGAGCTTTACAGCCATCAAGAAGACATTGTGACTTGTATAAGAAAAAGGCGCCTGGCCTTCAATGACTCTTGACCCGCATGATCCCTTGCCGGCTCACCAGTAAGATCTTCACAGTGCCAGGAAGAGGGAAGGCCTCTAGGACCAAGTGGATCTCTACGGTCAGGACGGATTTTGACAACCTTAGGATCCCAGTTAATTCCATACAGGACCGCCAACAATTGCGGCAATCCATCCGACAAGGAATTTTTTCCTGTATCACTGACAGCTAGGAAGAACACCGAAGTCAGCCGACCACCATGGACGGAGGAAAGAAAGCTGGCTCATAGTCAGATGATGAAAACGTACTGGAAGAAGAGAAAAGACAAAGCGACGAGGAGATACGAGCCCCGTGGTCCTCAGTAGGCCCAAACGGCGAAGAAGAAAAGAGGAAGAAGAACAAATTCGAGAAGAATTACATAGCATTGCGGGAGGTATTACAAATAAGAGAATGAGATGTGACAGAGGATTGAATTCCCCTTCCGCTAATTTACAACGATAAATCACACCATTTCACGGAATTCACTCCGGAAATACAAAGCTGTGCGAATTACTAGAATCAATAAAGAATATAAATCAATCACAAGTTTTATTAAAAAGAGATAGTCAGTCTGAAAGACTGGACTTTATATCATTTTAAATGCTACAAATGCTAGAAAGGTTGGAGACTCTTAAGATGTTAGATGATTAAGGAACAATCAGAACGCTAGAAAGTTACAAGTCATGAGGTAGCTGGAGCGCGCGGTGAAAGGAGGGAGCTGGCTGGATGACGTCACGCTCGCCGTGTCGTTGCCGTCTCGTAACGCCAGAGCTCACCAGTGAACTCAGTACACATGCAGCAAGCGGTACTATGACGTCACACACCTCAGTACATTCTCGGTACATTTCGTGACGTCGCCGTAACGTAACGCCAGAGCTCACCAGTGAACTCAGTACACATGCACCAAGCGGTACTATGACGTCACACACCTCAGTACATTCTCGGAACATTTCGTGACGTCGCCGTAACGTAACGCCAGAGCTCACCAGTGAACTCAGTACACATGCACCAAGCGGTACTATGACGTCACACACCTCAGTACATTCTCGGTACATTTTGTGACGTCGCCGTAACGTAACGCCAGAGCTCACCAGTGAACTCAGTACACATGCACCAAGCGGTACTATGACGTCACACACCTCAGTGCATTCTCGGTACATTTTGTGACGTCGCCGTAACGTAACGCCAGAGCTCACCAGTGAACTCAGTACACATGCACCAAGCGGTACTATGACGTCACACACCTCAGTACATTCTCGGTACATTTTGTGACGTGGCCGTAACGTAACGCCAGAGCTCACCAGTGAACTCAGTACACATGCTCCAAGCGGTGCTATGACGTCACACACCTCAGTACATTCTCGGTACATTTCGTGACGTCGCCGTAACGTAACGCCAGAGCTCACCAGTGAACTCAGTACACATGCACCAAGCGGTACTATGACGTCACACACCTCAGTACATTCTCGGTACATGTCGTGACGTCGCCGTAACGTAACGCCAGAGCTCACCAGTGAACTCAGTACACATGCACCAAGCGGTGCTATGACGTCACACACCTCAGTACATTCTCGGTACATTTTGTGACGTCGCCGTAACGTAACGCCAGAGCTCACCAGTGAACTCAGTACACATGCACCAAGCAGTACTATGACGTCACACACCTCAGTGCATTCTCGGTACATTTCGTGACGTCGCCGTAACGTAACGCCAGAGCTCACCAGTGAACTCAGTACACATGCACCAAGCAGTACTATGACGTCACACACCTCAGTGCATTCTCGGAACATTTCGTGACGTCGCCGTAACGTAACGCCAGAGCTCACCAGTGAACTCAGTACACATGCACCAAGCGGTGCTATGACGTCACACACCTCAGTGCATTCTCGGTACATTTCGTGACGTCGCCGTAACATAACAACGAAGTCGAGTAGATCATTTAAAATGATAAAATCATTTGATTGACCAAATCTTTTATTACCCTACTCACAAGGGAACGGATTGCGGTGTAAAATTATATTCTGGTTGAAATTTGGTACACAATATTCCTACAAAGTTGTACAATGACGTAGTAAAACGCACGGGCCACTTTCAAATTTGAACGCCAATATTGAACGCCGAAGACCTGCCGGTTGACGGCATGAGCGAGGAGGTGGGAAGAGGTAAAGGTGACCTTGAATCCTAGCAACACGCGATGGCTCCCGGCCACCAGCTTTCATAGCGATCACTTTCAGCAAAGCCGCTTTGTAGACTAACTACCACATTCCAAGGATTCAAATTTGGATGGTGCTCCAATTGAACAACGTCGTTGCCTCTTTCTGACATTTGTAAATATTTTGACTGTAAAGTTAAGTTTAACATTAATGGATGTCTGTGCCAGTAAAATTAAATTAAAACTAGTGGGCCTGTGCGAGCTTTCGCAACGTGAATGTAGGTTTATGGGGTAGTAGGGAAGAATGTGGGAGAACAAAGTTTTAAATATTGAAGAAATGTATTTATTGTTGTTAAACGGCATACGTACATGAGAAGAACACAAAGAATTATGTAGAACAGTGTTCTGTACTTGTCACAGCACCTCTATGTAGACAATATTTGATGTTACAACGAATTCATCGGCTATTGTTTGCTCGGGAGTTTCTTCTACAGCAATTTTTACATTTGCAAAGGATTGAACCCTAGAGAAAGTCTTAGCGAGACCACACCGGAGGCATCTGCTGAGAGACTCCTCAGCTAGCAGTACGCCGCGCTCCCGCCAGATGGCTGCCACCACCGTGCTTCCCTGCGCTCTAGCGACAGGCTCGCCTAGCAGTACGCCGCAATCCCACCAAATGGCTACCACCGCCGCGCTACCCTGCGATCTAGAGTCAGGCTCGCCAGGTTACGGTGCTCCCATTGTAAATATACAATTTTTATGGTATTTATTTAATTGTGAGGCATTTAAAGAGGAAGTGAGTGCGTTTCGGGCACACATGGGGTTATGCGGAACCTGTAGGTTGGTGTTAACAGCACCTTATTTTCGGTACAAAACCGGAATGGGACCTTAGCAGAATAATATAGGGAGGGTTAAATTGATGAAGGAACGATTTGGGACCTGTTCATCCGAAACATCACTTTTATTTTGCTTAGCCCTACCGAACTGGTAAGGGAGTGGCCGTTTGAGGGGAAGGTGGAAGGTGGGGAATGCAGCGCAGCACGGCAGGTCGCTGTCTGGTGGCCGGGAGCCATGGCGTGTTGCTAGGATTCAAGGTCAGCTTTACCTCTGTTAGGTTCACTTCTCAATAAATCACATAGACTCCTCTAGAATGCATATTTTATTATTTGTTGTGGAATGGTTCACAATTCACACGATATACCATATTGTTTTTTGACCCTGAACTTCACTGATCAAAGAATACGTGAAAGATACTGCACTACCAACTCTTGTGTTTGCTGCCAACTCAACCTTCTCCCACCTTGAGTTGTGGAAATTACTCAAACAAAACAATAAAATAACATAATACATATATTTTCTCAAAATAAATGAACACAGAAATAAATACGTCACTCAAAATATCTCTTTGGTTTAACCACCATTCTCCCACTACTGGTTTTGATGAGATCAGATGTATTAGTAGATGGTTTAACCGTCTTTGGATTTTCCTCCTTCTTCTCATTTTCATTCCGCTCAACTTGCAGTCTTAAAGCATGATCTTCTCCAGATGTCACTTCAAGTGGATACACCCTCTGTACTGGCCTCAGTAGCTCTCCTTTTGTAGTCGCCAAGCGAACAACTCTCACGACACCACCTTTGCCAGGGATGACCTCCGTCACTCTTGCCAGCGGCCAGTCTAGTCTCTTCGTGTTGTAACTGGCTACCAGTACTACTTCACCTACGCAGGGTTTGTGATGACTTTTCCTAATGTGGTTCTTCTGTATTAACTGTCCAAGATATTCATTCCTGAATCTTACCCTTAATGTTTCCTTTACTTTCTGTCTGTACCTGAATCTTCTGTCAAGTTTTATGTTCTCTATCATGTCGATATCGGGCATTCCAATCTCCTTGACTTCCTGTAGGAACATTGCAGGGGTGATAGCCATCAAGTCTTCTCCATCATTGGACAGGTAAGTAAGTGGTCGTGAATTCATGACAGCTTCAATGTCACACAGAACAGTCATCATTTCTTGGTACGACAGACATGACTTTCCCAGAACTTTCATGAGCATTTGTTTGAGGACACCAATCAGCCTCTCCCACCATCCTCCCCACCATGCTGCAGTGGGAGGATTGAATTTCCATTTTATTTGGTGTACAGAACTATATTCAGCAATTTTATCCCACTGAATTGTCTCCAACATATTGCAGGTGCCTTGAATGTTTGTCCCATTGTCACTATAGACAATCATTGGCCTTCCACGTCTGGACACGAAGCGCCGAAAAGCTTCGAGGAATGTTGCAGTAGCCAAAGATGTTACTAGCTCCAGGTGTACTGCACGAAAAACCGCACATGTGAAAAGACAGACCCAGGCTTTCTCTCCACCTTTCAAAATCAGAGGCCCGGCAAAGTCGACCCCTGTTATTTCAAAAATTGAGACTTCTCTCACTCTGTCTATGGGGAGATGAGTTTGTTCTGCTTCAAGATGTTTTCCATGGTACCTTCTGCAGACAACACATGTATTAATTGCACCCTTCACCGTTCTCCTTCCTCCAAGGATCCAATATTTCTGTCTGAGCCCACTGAGCAGAATCTGGGTTCCAGCATGACATAAGTCTTTGTGCTTCTCCCTAATGAGAGCGTGAACTGTTGTATGCTTCGCAGGAAGGATAGCAGGACAACGGAAAGCATAATCATCTTTGCGCGTTATAATTTTTGTTCTGTCTCATCACTCCCTTATCATCCATGAAAACACATAGTGAGTTGAATCTTTCATCCTTTTCACCAACAAAACACTCCTTTTGTATGAACTTCATCACGACTTTTTCTGCTTCTGTGGTTTCTTCAATGGATAGTTCGGTAGTTCTTCTCCTATAATTTTTCTGTCGACAATTATACAGAGACCTCAAGATCCATCCTATCATACGAACTGTTCTACGGAAACTTGAGAAATAGTCAAGGTGCCATTCTTGGGTAATGGACTTGTCTTCTAACACCGTCATAGTGTAGACTTTATTTTTCTTTCTTGGAAGACTTCATCATCGTCTGTTGATATTTCGTGGCGAGGCCATTGTGTAGTGGATTGTTTTAGCCATTTTGGCCCTTCCCACCATCTCTGTTGAAGTAACTGTTTTGTGCTACATCCCCTTGAAGCCAGGTCAGCCGGATTCATGGTTCTATTCTGGACAGTCTTCGAATTTCTTGCACTCTGTTCCACACGAAGGTCCACAAAGGTTCGTGTAACTTGATCCATGACAACACAGTCGACGAGTCACTCCAATAATAAGTAACGATTTCTTTTGCAATTAATGTTGGCAGTACTGACGTCACTAGTCGAACCCCTATTGTAGCTGCTAATAATTCCAGGCGTGGTATGGTGATACTCTTCTTGGGTGCCACTCTTGTCTTGGCTTGTACAAATCGTAGCTCTATATTGTCAACCTTCTGTATTCGCAAGAATATAACTGCAGCATACGCAGTTTGACTGGCGTCACAGAACACGTGAAGAGATATATCTTCAACCGACTGGACACTACCGATCAAACATCTAGGAATCTTAATCTCAGACAGCTGAGGTAGTTCTGCCAACCACTTCATGGAATCTTCTCTTTGTTGTTTCGTCTACTCTGGTGTCCCAACCCAAGTCAGTGGCCCATAGTTCTTGCAAGATTAATTTTGGACAGAGAAATACCGGACATGAGAAACCATAGGGTCAAACACCTTATGTGCAGCTCCTAGTATAGCTCTTTTGGTGATTACATCATATTTGAAATCATTAACATGAGTTAGATTCAGTTCAATGGTATCTTCTCCTTGATTCCAAATGAGCCCTAGCACATGAGTAAGATTTTCAGCTGTACCACCCTGAGAATACTCCCACCCTCGGAGATTGAAAGATGCCTTATCCATTATTATGCTTGCCTCTCGCATGAATAAATGAAGGCCATTTCTGTTGTTAACACTAATAGCACAGTTATCAACATAAAAACATTCTCTCAATCTTTCTATTGTTGTAGTTGAGTAGGAGCTATTATCGACTGTTTGTCTCTTCAACTCGTTCAAGTGGAGTTTGATGGTTGGTGACAATAGGAACGGAGAACATGCAAGTCCAAAGACAGCTCTATTGTGACGGAACACTTCTACCTTCCCTGTACTCTCCTCCTCCCACCAAAGGAATATCAGAAAATCACGATCTCTAGGATTAACACTTATTTGAAGAAATGCTTTTTCTACATCGGCCGTCGCACCGATCTCATTTTCTCTGAATTTCAGTAGTGAACTAGGGATCAATTCTATGAAGTTGGGCCCTTTGTCAATACATTCGTTCAGAGATGGAGCGTTTCTCTGCTTCGCCGAAGCATCAAAAACAGGCCTGATCTTGGTGGTGCTGTTTTCTTTGAAGACAGGTCGGTCAGGTAGATAGTGTCCACCATTCTTCAGTTCTTCTTCAGGTACCCTCTCGATGATTCCTTGCTCCAACCAACTTCGTAAGACATTATCGTACTCCTGATAATGTTGTTCAGCTTGTAGTTTCTTTGTAGTGATTTCTAATCTGTGCTGAGCAATTTCTCTGTTGTCAGGGAGAGGTGGATGTTGTTCACTCCAAGGCATACACATTTCATATCTGTTATCTTCATTCAGTCGTGCAGTCTCAAGGAAGTTATTTCTAACACGCTCATTCCTCTCGACGATAGATTCTTTCACAACAGGGTCAGTAAAGAATTTCTAAGTCCCAGAGATCAGAAATTCTTGTATGTTGGGAAAACAATGATGAAACTAATAATGATGCCGAATCCCTTTGGGCCTTTTTACCTATGACTTTTCCCATTAGTGTCCACCCTAGGGAAGTCTCCACCAAAACTAGGCCACATTTTAGTTGATGTTTCCTCCCAGTGAGCAGTTCACCCGCATTATCGGCCCCAATCAGAATCTGCACAGGCCCTCGCTCTCGTACATCAGTTAAACATATTTCCAGTTCCCTTATCTCCTCACTCCAAGAACCATTCTTAATATATGGAACATCTTCACAAATAATCTCTTGGCTTAAAACTTCCAGCTCCTTGGAATAGTTTCCCTCCAATCGCTTTATAGCCTACTTATTCTGTAACAGTCGTGTTTTGCTTCTCGAGAACGTACTCCACCAAACAAGGAATGTGTTAGCGTTTCCTTCCTGATTGACTGATACCCCATTTCTTCGGCTAGGTCACGTGCAATGTAGGATTTAGTAGACCCAGTATCAATGACAGCTCGTACAGTTTTTGTTTACCCTTTCCTTTAACGACAACTGCCAGGGTTTGCAAGTACACCTCAGGAGAACAAGACACATTAGCTAAAGCCTTATCCACATTATTGCCATCCTGTTGAACCAAATTCCTGTCTCCCTCGAAATTCTGTTTGGACACACTTTCATTTTCTTTATCACGGAGCTTATAACACATTAATACCACATGTTTACCACCACAAACAATGCATCTGACAATCGATTTACAAGCCCTACTTGCATGGCCCTTCTTTAAACAATTGAAGCAACAGTGTTTATCAGTTAAGATTTTCCTTTTCTTCCCTACATTCATTTTTTGAGCTTTAATGCACACTGGGCTCGAATGAGGTTTAAGAAAAAAAAACACACTCCTGTCTCTTAGAAACATCAGCAAACAAAGCAGAAGCAGTAGGTATATTTGGTTCAATGACATCCCTTGGTTTCTTGTCTCCCTTAATCTTAGATCCTTAGGATGGGCTAATACTAAACCCTTTCATAGCCAATGAAATTCTTTCTTCACTTACTACTTCATTTTGAAGAAAAGCCATGAGCTGCTGCAAACGATCTGTGGAGACGGAATCACACCTGAAGGAAGTATTCCTCTGCCATGCTCTTAAAAGGTCTTCTGGCAAAGATGATTCAATTAGGGGATACAGCATTGCAGTACATTTTTCTGTAGTAACGCCTAAACTTTCCAGAGATCTGAGATGTGACTCTAATTTATCATACAAGCTACTCAGTGTTGGCCTTTCTTTGGAATTGACTGCATTCGTCAATACTAGTTTGAGCAATTCACGAACATAAACTTCCACCTGCAAGTCCTCTCTACCAAATCGAGCTTGAAGACTCTCTATAGCTTTGTCATAATTCTCGGCAGTGGGCGGAAAACTAGTAACTAATTCATATGCTCTGGAACCTTCTGTCATAGCCTGAATTAAATATTGGAATTTATCTTCTTCCCAATATTCTCATCCTCGTGAATTTTACGGAACTGGCTTCAAAAATATAACCAATCAATTATTTCTCCAGAAAATTTCTTAAATTCTATTCTTGGAAGTCTATATTTCTTTTTATCACAAACATTGTCATTCACTACACTTTGTGGAGGGGTAATGGAAACAACGGGATTCATAAAACGTGTTGCTTTTGTTCTACAGCTAAGGAATTTGTGTTTGTAATCATCAGCTGATTCACATTCCGTTTCTATTTCGTCATCCTCACACTCGTCGTCTATCATCTGTTGAAATATTAATCCATCTAAATTAGAGATATCATCATACTTTTCTTGAAGTATTTCAAGTTGCACTTGCACTTTTTCCGTTTCAGTTTGATCATCTTCTCACAACGCCATTATTTGATTGTGTGAGCGCGTAAATAACCGTCGCTTTACGGTTCTTTCTTTAGCGAGTCTTCCCATTTCTTTCTTTACGAAAGCCTTTTACTATGAATGAATCGTGTCACGGTCGCCATATAATGTTAAGTTCACTTCTCAATAAATCACATAGACTCCGCTAGAATGCATATTTTTTTATTTGTTGTGGAAATGTTCACAATTCGCACGATATACCATATTGTTTTTTGACACTGAAATTCACTGATCAAAGAATACGTGAAAGATACTGCACTACCAACTCTTGTGTTTGCTGCCAACTCAACAACCTCTTCCCACCTCCTCGCTCATGCCACCGCCCGGCAAGTTTTTGGCGTTCAAAATTGAAAGTGGCCCGTGCGGTTTTCACTACGTCATTGTACAACTTCGTAGGAATATTGTGTGCTAAATTTCAACCAGATTAGAATTTTACACCGCAATCCATTCCCTTGTAAGTGATGTGTCCTCCCCCGCGGATTTACAGTACACCTTTTCCCATAAGGAATTGTGTCTGGAAACTTTCAGAATTGGGGATTCCGAGGAATACCTGAGTTTGCCCCGTTTTCTATTGTTTCATTTACTTTAGAATATACCCTCCTAGTCAGGTGATTTCAATCCAGAGTTCATAACTCTTTGAACAGTTCCAGAGCGGATCATCAGTAAAAGGACTCCAAATCCCTCTGATCTAAATTCACACGAAAAGTAGAGTAAAGTATTCAAAACAGAACGTTTGCAGTAGCAAAGCTCCTCTGTTAGAGGAAATTATTGTAAAAAATCATTTCACTTTGTGTTGGTATATTTGCTTTCACGACCAGTGAAATAAAACTCAGCATTTTTTCTAGGTTTGTGCCGTGTCATGTGTGGGGTCTCACGTATTAAACCAAGCTGGCTCATCAGCGAGCTCTTGGTGTCACCACACAAGACACTGTACAAACCTAGAAAATTTGCTGAGTTTTACTTTGAGTTTCTTAGGCTACTATACTTAAGACTCTTGGTTAAACATTAGAAGTAATGTCACCGCCTTGCAAACATATTTAGTGCATTAAGCCGTGAAAAGTGTAAGTGTTATTTTGGGAAATTGGCGTCAAGTCTAATAACTTGCACTTCTCTGTATGTTGGAAACTATTGATAAATCTGCAAAGCTACCCAGATAAATGCTTCATATTTTGCGAGTGAATACTCATGTCTGTTACTCCTACTTCAGAACCTCATCCCTTCTTTGGATACCATCCTGCCACTCGGAGGCTGAAATCTAGAAAGTGTTTCCTACGCACATCAGTTAAACATCGAGGGAAAGCAGAGAATGCTAGGATCAAGATGTGGAAAGAAAGAACTAACCTCCTTTCCAACTGGATGGAGCCGAAGGCAAGTCTTCCATGTGGACACCAGGAGAAGTGGACAACTTGGAAAGCCCTTAACGGACTCCGTACATGAGTCGGCAGAACAAAAGTAAATATGCGGAAGTGGGTTTTCCCAAGCGACTCATCACTCGGTGACTGTGGAGAGCAACAGACAATCCAACATTTATGTCAGTGTGACTTATGTCCTTCAAAGTGCACTATGCAGCCTCCTCCATCGCTATTGACGTCGCCCAATACTGGGCAAAAATCACCTAGCTCTCAAATTTCTTGCTCAATATGTGATTTCTTTGTATAATAGACCTGTGTATGGTGGAAATGTAGATATCCAGTATTCATTATTCATATTCTTTGTTCAATATTTGTATGTAAAGTTGATACTTCTGACACGAATAAAGACAGAAGACTCCTATTTGTGAATAGTCTTGTTAGGAATGCGAGTTGCAAGAAAATACACGAATCAGGACCAAGAGAACGGGGAGGAATCCCTGGTACACGAATAACAGAGGCAGTGAGAGTAGCAAGCAGGCTACTGTCCTGGTCTTGCCTTTTAGCGCGCGTTTTGCTTAATTACGTGTCTGATGATAATGAACGATAATATAGCCGCTCCACAAACAAAGAGCAGGGAGATTAAGATACTCCACTCTCTGGAGCAGGTCAAGTTACTTTGATTTACTGCTGTGGCTAACCATGGGATGCTTAGCAACACATTCAGGACTTCTGTTCATAAAACTAAGTACGGTAGGTTCTTGCTGTTGTCAGAGCATGCCAGCAGCCCGTGTACATGGATGTGCCCGATGACCTGTGTTTCTATGTTGATCTTCGTCTTCTTTCTCGCCGTATTTTTTATTACTAGGGCTTGGATGTTAAAGACCTAGAAAGAGCCCGAATATGCAAGAAATATTACCAAATAATGTCGAAATATGACTTAAAAATGACAAAATATGACATGAAAATTACTGATTTAATTATTTTAGTATTTGAATGATTCATTTTGGTTCCGTATTGATGCAACAATTAGTATTAATATTTTGCAAAAGTTCCACCTAATCAATACCTTTATTGTACTAAATATAAATGATCACTTAGTGGTCATTGGTACGTGTTTCGGGGCCTAATTGTTTTGGCTCCTTTATCAGCCTATATAGATAAAATGTCAAGGCAAACAGGTGGCCGGATGTTTTATGAGTGTTCAGCTATCCGACCACCTGTTTGTCATGACTTTTTATCTATATAGGCTGATGAAGGGGCCAAAACAATTAGGCCTCGAAACATGTACTAATGACCACTAAGTGATCATATATGATACAATAAAGGTATTGATTAGGCGGAACTTTTGCAAAATATTAATACTGATTTAAATATGTCCGCTTTTTTAATTGTAAATCCAAGCTATAATCCCTACCAGATTAAATAGTTAACTGAATCCTTCATTCCTATTTTCAAATTAATTTTCGAAACATAAATTACATGTTTAAGTGGTTATTTACAGTGTATTTCTGTAAACACTAGTTCCCGTTCGGTAAGTTGAGGATGATTGCACACCTACAGCTCTCGTCAAACTATCGAAATATGACGTTCTTACCCACAAATGCTCAAAATATGGCCTAATGGTAAAAAATGTTCGAAATATGCATTTATATGACAAACAAAAACCACTGTATTCTGACGATAATCACTTGATTTGCATCAGAAACATTTCGGGCATGAGAATAGAGGTAATGGAAATAATATGACTTTTCCTAAACATCCGAGCCCTAATTATAACCATAGTTATACTGCGTCGGTGATTCTACTATCAAGGACACTGGAACTGCACTTTCTGTAATTATTAATGGCATTTGTTTTAATTTTACACATTGAATACTTACTCCATACTGTATATTGCAACGTGAATCTGGGTTCACTCTAATAATCACAACACAACTTGTAACTCTAAAATTATTACGATCCCTCCACGCACCGCGTCGGAACCAGGGCCTTCACCCTGTCTTACCCCTTCTCTCCACCAACACTCCGCTGGAACAAACACTTACTCTCACAATCGTACTGACTCTATCCTTCACTCCACTGGACACATTGTTAAGAACCGTAATATGTAGATTAAGGCTTTCATGGCCCGGATTACTATTGATATTATTCATATTTTTTTGGGCTATTGCCGTGTGAAAATAAAATTAAATATCATACGTTTCGAAGGAACCTTGCCCCTTTTTCAATGGAATTACAACAAAGTGGTCAAAGAAAGTATATCAATGAGATTACAAGAAAAAATAGAGAAATTCGTCTGTTCGTCACCAGAGAGCAGCCGCCAGAAAGTGCTGTATGCACCTTGGTAGAAAAACGCGCCATATTCATTAGAACGGCGGACAGAGTGGTAAGAAAGGAGAAGGTAAAGGGGGCTGGGGAAAGAATTGAGACTCCTCGAAGAATGACGATGTCCAAATAAGGAAAAAGGGCGGGGGAGAGAGAGTTTGATGGATATAATGAAACAGAAAAAAGTGAAGGGTTTCTGTACGATACCCAACATCATACAGGCAATGGCGAAAAAAAAACCAGATGGAAACTCCTCCAGTGACGAACAAGGAGGATCAAATCATGGCCCTGTAGCCATAGAGGAAAGGCGACTTCGGTGGCGTAGTTGGTAGCATCTTGAGCTTATGTGCCCAAGATCGCGAGTTCAAACCCGGCCGAAGTCGTAGGATTTTTAAGAGCGTTAAAAATCCCTCAGTATACCTTCCTTCGGAGGGGAAATAAAGCAGGCGGTCCCATGTCATAGATTTATGACATGTTAAAGAACCTTCCACTAATTACACCTGTGTGAAGCTAAATTATATAGGTTCCCACGTTCGTTGCCAAGAGCCGACTGCGGTGGCGTCTAGTAGTTAAGTTCTGAACTAGTAGTCGTTGACGGTGGTGTTTGGCGGCAAAAGTAGGAACTATGTGAAAAATTCAAAGTCTGCAGCCCTTACTTGAATTAAATAACAGATAACACACACTAATACAGTCATCACAATTAACACCGGTTATCAGACAGAATCTACACACACCCAAAGTACACGGGGCTACATGACCGCGTTGTCGCAGCCCCTAAACTGAGGAACCAACCACCATAGACGAAACCGTACAATTTGAAATGTCTACAGGGCCATGATTTGATCTCCTTTGTTCGTCACTGGAGGAGTTTCCATCTGTTTTTTCGCCATTGCCTGTATGACGTTGGGTTTCGTACAGAAACAATTCCTTTTGTTTCTGTTTCCTTATATCCATCAAACTCTCTCCCCCCGCCCTTTCTCCTTATTTGGACATCCTCATTCTTCGAGGAGTCTCTATATTTTCCCCCCGCCCCCTTTACCATCACTTCCTTACTACTCTGTCCGCCGTTCTAATTAATATGGCACCGGGTGAGTTAGCCGTGGTCGTTACGGCATGACTAATGGCAGTCGCTCACATCCGGGAGGCGAGGAGGTTCGAATCCCCCCGCCGGCAACCTTGAAGATGGTCTTCTGTGGTTTCCCATCTTCCTACCAGGCAAATGCCGGGGTTGGTCCCTAACTATAGGCCACAGCCGCTACCTTCCAACTCCTCGCCCTTCCCTTCCAACTTTCCTCCTCAACGGTACATGTAGCTCAACCAATGGGTGTCCGTCTCGAAGCAGCTACAAACCTGGCGAGCCGAACATGTCCTCGGACACTCACGGCACCAAAAGCCATACGCTTAAAAAAAATGGCGCGTTTTTCTACCATTGTTCATGGCGGCTACTCACCGGTGACGAACAAAGGAATTTCTCTAGTTGTTGTAATCTCATTGATATACTTTCTTTGGCCACATTGTTTTAATTCCATTCGAAAAATGAGGCAAGGTTCCTTCGAAACGTATGGTATATAATTTTATTTCACACGGCATTCGCCCAAAAAACATGAATAATGTCAATAAGAACCTAATATTCGGTACTTTCAGTTGTCTCCGCCGGTTTAGGCACTGCTGGAACTCAACTCGACTCTACCTCTTCTTCGTAGGTCATCAGATACCAGTTAACGGGACCTCTCGTAGTTTCTTGGATACCTTAGACCACTTAATGACGTCACTATCTCTCGAACTGTCTGACAGCTCGCTTACGTCAAGCCCGTTCCAGAAACAGAACAATCCAGTGATACTCGACGCGTCAATGCCATTGCGAGACTTATATGGGCCTTTGTGTAGCCCGAACAGACCAACGACCAATAAGAGAAGCATGACAGTAGTGGTTTTTGAGGGATTCAGATCCCTCCACCTCCACACCCTCCACACAAGATGGCGGCAGCCCGATAACTCCCGAACCCGTGGTCGGATTTTGACAAATGAGGTGTCATTGAACTCGGGCTGATACCCCCTTTCCTATGGACAACATATTTCAACCCCAAAAATAAAACCTACCCCTACTAGGGGGTGAAATTGTATTTTTTTAGAGAATCTCTCTTTCCAATTGCAACATGTGAGAGTTTGAATTCCAATATGGAATGAAAAGTTGTTCTACACAAGAGACATGTGTGCGGTGGAAAGCCACTATGAATTAGCATGCCCACTCATGGCTTTTGTAAGAGGGCGGGCTTTTTAAAAGATGGCGGCTGTAGTGTAACCTAACCTAACCCAACCCACGAGTGGTGATCAAAAAGTATTTTAAGTGACGCTTGTCGATTGGCAAACCAATAATCAAAGAGGGATATGTCAGGCCTTGAGGTGATAGCCCCTTTTGATTGATCCCTGTTGATTGATCTCTGTTGATATGTCCCTTTGGACTGGTCTCTGTTGACTAGCCCCTTTTGGACGGGCCCTTTTTGACAGGGAGTCATTTTTGATGGATCCTTTTTGACAGGTCCTTTTTGACGGGTCCCTGTTGACGAGTCATTGCTGACGGGTCCTTGTTGATGAGTCCCTGTGGACGGGTCATTGTTGACGGGTCCCTATTGACAGGTCATTGTTGACTGGTCATTGATGACAGGTCATTGTTGACGGGTCATTGTTGATGGGTCCTTGTTGACAAGTCCCTGTTGATGGGTCCCTGTGGAAGGGTCCCTTTAGACCGGCCCATTTGGACTGGTCCCTAAGGACCGGCCCATGAAATTTATCCAAATTATATCAAAGGGCCTAACTACATTTGTGCGTAAAGCAGTGTGTTGAACTGACGTTGTTCACCAGTCCTTACTACTACAATTGGATAACAATATGAAAGGAATTGATTAACCAGACATGAGTTAACTACCAACGAAACACTTTGGCGACTCTGCTTGTTATTGACCAATGAGTAGGGTTTTAGAAAAACTGTTTGCTATTTTGGGTTATATACAAAAAATGCTTAGACCTTTTGAGTGACTATGTTTGCTAAACAAGACATTATACCAGACACGAATAGGATTCTTATGTAGCTCAGACAAGGAAAGCATTTCTACAGAATCTGTTGACATTGAATATAGATTTAGGTATTAGGAAGTCATTTTGAAGGCCTTTGTCTGGAGCGTGGCACTCTATGAAAGTACAACTTAGACAATTGGTGTAGCAGAAAAGTGGAGAATTGACGTGTTTGAAATGTGGTGTTACAGGAGAATGATGAAGATTAGATGGGTAAATAGGGTTACTAACAAAGAGGTATTAAGACGAGTGGGGGAGAAGAGATGCATCTGGCGACTGTTAATGAAGTAAAGAGATAGTTTGGTAGGACACGTACTAAGACACCCAAGAATAGCAAACGTAGTTATGGAAGAAAGGTTCGAGGACGAGAACTGTAGGGGTAGACCAAGTTTAGAATATGTTAAACAGATAGCCTTGAATGTAGGGTGTGGTAGCTATATAGAGATGAAACGATTAGCTCGGGACAGATAGGCGCTGAGATCTGCATCAAACCAGTCAAAGGACTAAAGACTCAAACAACAACATGTAAGTTCACTGAAATAATGTTGTGTAACGGTAAATGTTAGTCAACGAACAGTAATGCATTACTAAAACCCATGACACGATACCTAAGAGCTTTTCTAAAATGATTTTAAAATGCCTTTAACCCTATATTGAACATCCAGTTCACAAGACTCATAACTGCAATGTTATGGTAAAACAAAACAAAATCTATATTTCAAAACAAGCAAGTGGTTTAGTCAATGTATACTGGAAAAAGTTTTGTAAACACTGAAGTCCTCAAGACTAATTAAATCAGTAACTGTCAGGTTGACCGAGTGGTTAAGGTGTTTGACTAAGATCAAATTTTCTGTATATGGAGCTTGCCACGGTGGGTGAGTGGTTATAGTGTCGGACTACCAACCCCAAGATTGCAGGTTCGCTCCTGGCCATGGTAAGTGATTTTTGAAAGGCGACAAAAATCACGACACTCATGTCATACGCTGTTGGCATGTTAATGAACCCATTTGAATTCAGTAGGCCGTGTTCAATGGCAAAATTAATCTCGGGATTTTCCGCCAACACAAAGTTCCTCCATTCTCTAATTGAAAGCGCTGTAGTGTCAAGGAGTTTAGATATCTAACCTCATTGACTTTCATAGCGTTCAAAGGAACGACGAAATTCGACATGCAAGCTACCCTCTGGGTGTCAATTAACAAAGCTTGCACCAGGCACCCGAGGCCATACGATATTATTATTATTATTCTGTATATGGAAGCAAGGGTTCGAATCCCTTACCTGACATAACTATTGCCTTAACATGGCTTGGCCACACTGCATTATTATGATACTCGGTACACAAACCATAGATATAGTGTATTGTTTAAGGCCACTCTCTTTCTGAACATAGTCAGAGACTGTTGATGGTTAACATTGTGGTGTTTGAAGCCATATTTTCAGTGTTGCCTTAGTAAACAAGTGTTTAGTGCTTTTCAGTCGGTCAACACGAATTCGTGTTGACCGACTGAAAAGCACTAAACACTTGATGGTTAACAATTGTATTAATAGTGGGACATGGGGATAGTAATTAAGAAAAACAGACAATACCCATACAATATTTTTATTAAATTCATTTTATAATAGTTACACACACTGAATTCAACTCTATCTCTTTACCATTGTTCGATATAGATTTTTAAACACAACGCTTGTTGTAGATCCTTTTACAACTTTCTCCAGGTACTCTTACTCTTAAAAACTGGGGAAGCCGCAATGGTTTTATAAACATAAAACCCTCATCCTCTTCTTTTTCATAATTATCATTATCATCATTATGAATATTATCATCAAAAATATTATAGTCATTGTCACCATCATTATCATCATCATCATCATCATTCTCAACATCACTAGAACTATCCAATTCCTCTTGTTTGTTTTCCACAGGGACCTCTTGTAGAGTCTGCGTTGCTTTTGATAGTGTTAAGGGTATTTTGAACGATGGTATTTGTCCTAACATGTCTTTTTGAGGTGATGATGAATGCTTTTTAACAAACAATGCACTATCTTGAGCAGCAATATATTTTTCTTGGACTTGCTTTTTTACCTGGGTTAGAGTATTTTGAGTATTTAAATGTGTATTAATTTGAGATTCACAATGATGTTCTTTTGAAGTAAGTACGTTGGAGTCTTTTGTTTTAATCATTCCTCGACACTTTTTGGATCGTTGTTTTGAACATCGCCAAATAACAGTTCCATCTTTATTGGTTGTTTTTACAATATATGTATATCCTTTATAGAAGACACATGGCTTGCCATGACTGGTTGTTGAGACTTCCATATCAACTAATACATATGAATTAAATTTTAGTAAAGACACATGAACAATCTTTAGATTACAAGTGATTTACACACACACACACACATACACACTTTCCTAAATGTCAAGATTTATGGATGTTGTTTTCCGCCAACAGCTGCTTACTGCGTATGACAAGGCTGGAGACTGGTAGGTGAGACGGTCTTTCACGATGTGAACACTGTAACAGGCAGTAGTCAATGACAATATTCTTATACCCTAGTCAAGGTTAACAGGTACTTACTGCTTATGACAAGACCATACACTCGTAAGTTAGACCGTATTTTTTTTGTTTGTTGCTAAGGGTCCCATATATACCCTAGACATGTTAGTTCTGAACACTTAGTGGTTAATTGTATATATTGAATTTAAATACACAGCTTATACAAGCACGTTTTGCAGATGGGAGGGGTGAGAGGCTGGCAAAAAAGGAAATGTTTTAGTTTAATAAAACGTCATGTCCTAGTAGGCGTGATTTATAGTAGACGCAATTGATAGTAGACGTAATTGATAGTAGGTGTAATCGATACTAGACGTGATTAATAGTAGACGCAATTGATACTAGGCGTGATTGATAGTAGGCGTGATTTGTAGTAAGCGCAATTCATAGTAGGCTCAATTGATAGTAGATGCAATTGATAGTAGGCGTGATTGATAGTAGGCGCGATTGATAGTAGACGTAATTTGACATGGGCGCAACTTAGATCATTTTTGATATCATAAAATTACAGTGTCAATGTTTATACAAAGTACAAGGTAGAGAGGGGGTATTTTAAGACTTTACCTCAGCTCACTTAACATAACCAAACTTTACCTAACCTAACTTTGTCACGTGACATGTTCTACAAGTTTAGACTTGCCTTAAGACTGATTATGTCGTCATAGATTGATGGGAGGGGTGAGAGGCTGGCCAAAAGGGTAATGTATTAGTTTAATGAAACGTCATGTCCTAGTAGGCGTGATTTATAGTAGACACAATTGATAGTAGACGTGATTGATAGTAGGTGTATTTGATACTAGACGTGATTAATAGTAGACGCAATTGATACTAGGCGTGATTGATAGTAGGCGTGATTTGTAGTAAGCGCAATTCATAGTAGGCTCAATTGATAGTAGATGCAATTGATAGTGGGCGTGATTGATAGTAGGCGCGATTGATAGTAGACCTAATTTGACATGGGCGCGACTTAGATCATTTTTGATATTATAAAGTTACAATGTCAATGTTTATACAAAGTACAAGGTAGAGAGGGGGTATTTTAAGACTTAACCTCAGCTCACTTAACATAACCAAACTTTACCTAACCTAACTTAATCACGTGACATGTTCTACAAGTTTAGACTTGCTTTAAGACTGATTATGTCGTCATAGATTGATGGGAAGGGTGAGAGGCTGGCAAAAAAGGAAATGTTTTAGTTTAATGAAACGTCATGTCCTAGTAGGCGTGATTTATAATAGACGCAATTGATAGTAGGCGCGATTAATAGTAGACGCAATTGATAGTAGGCGTGATTGATAGTAGGCGTGATTTGACATGAGCGCGATTTAAAGTAGACGCAAATGATAGTAGGCGCGATTGATAGTAGGCGTGATTGATAGTAGACGCGATTGATAGTAGGCGCAATTTGACATGGGCGCGACTCAGATCATTTTTGATATTATAAAGTTACAGTGTCAATGTTTATACCAAGTACAAGGTAGAGAGGGGGTATTTTAAGACATAATCTCAGCTCACTTAACATAACCTAACTTTACCTAACCTAACTTTGTCACGTGACACGTTCTACAAATTTAGACTTGCTTTAAGACTGATTATGACGTCATAGATTGATGCGAGGGGTGAGAGGCTGACAAAAAAGGAAATGTTTTAGTTTAATGAAACGCCATGTCCTAGTAGGCGCGATTTATAGTAGACGCAATTGATAGTAGGTGCGATTAATAGTGGACGCAATTGATAGTAGGCGTGATTGATAGTAGGCGTGATTTGACATGAGCGCGATTTATAGTAGACGCGAAAGATGGTAGGCGCGATTAATAGTAGGCGTAATTAGACATGGGCGCGATTTATAGTAGACGCAATTGATAGTAGGCGCGATTGATAGTAGGTGTAATTGATAGTAGGCGCGATTTGACATGAGCGCGATTTATAGTAGACGCAAATGATAGTAGGCTTGATTGATAGTAGACGCAATTGATACTAGGCGTGATTGATAGTAGGCGTGATTTGTAGTAAGCGCCTTTCATAGTAGGCTCAATTGATAGTAGTTGCAATTGATAGTAGACATGATTGATAGTAGGCGCGATTGATAGTAGACGTGATTGATATGGGCGCGACTTAGATCATTTTTGATATTACAAAGTTACAGTGTCAATGTTTATACAAAGTACAAGGCGGAGAGAGGGTATTTTAAGACTTAACCTCAGCTCACCTAACATAACCTAACTTTACCTAACCTAACTTTGTCACGTGACATGTTCTATAAGTTTAGACTTGCTGTAAGGCTGACTATGACTATGACGTCATAGATTGATGAGAGGGGTGGGAGGCTGACAAAAAAGGAAATGTTTTGGTTTAATGAAAAGTCATGTCCTATTAGGCGTGATTGGTAGTAGACGCAATTGATAGTAGACGCGATTAATGGTAGGTGCAATTGATAGTAGGTGTGATCAGGTACTTACTGCATATCAAAAGGCTGTACACTCGTGTGTTAGACACTCTATCTTGTTAAGGACCCCTATATTCCCTATACTAGGCTATACATGTCAGTTCTAAACACTTAGTGGTTATTTGTATATTTAATTTATATACACAGGTTATACAAGCACGTTTTTTCACACAGTAAAACTTTGTCAAATAGCCACATGCGACACGCAAAGTATGTTTCCGCTATCTAGAGGTGACTATGTAAACTACCTGAACATATCCTAATCTAATCCTAGCTAACCTCACATGCCGTGACCATACCGGTTTGTAAGCAACAACAACAACACACTAAGATTCCATGAATTCCAGAGTACTTTTAGATTAATTATCGACTCTCAACTCTTATAACTATGTCTATCCCACTCTGTCAAAAACGAGATATATTTTTTAAAAATTTTTGCTTGATGTTAATACTAAAGTGATAATGGGTTTTCCGATCCTATCACTATAAATTCATGACCCCCCACTCTTATCTCGGTCTCGACAACAACCATGCCTATTTTTATTATGTCAGATGATGTAATGTTCGAGTGCAAAGTGGGTGTAAAAGTGAGTGCAAAGTGAGTGCAAAAGTGAGTGCAAAGTAAGTGTAAAAGTAGTTGTAAATGTGAGTGCAAAAGTGAGTGCAAAAGTGGGTGTAAAAGTGGTACCCTATTTGTAATGGCTTATTTGACAAGTTTTTTTGTGGTACCCTATTCGTAATGGCTTATTTCACAAGTTGTTTTTGTCAATGTATTTAGAGGATATTTCTCTTGTTCATGGAAAGTATCTCAGCCCTTTTTATGATAGCATAATGCTTACCGTCATGTTTGTAAGCAACAACAACACACTAAAATTCCAAGAATCCAAACTACTCTAAGGTTAATGATGGTCTCTCAACTTCATTCCACGCCTAGTCAAAAACATTATACATTTCAATTTTTTCAAAAAAGGTAAATTGAGAAAGTAGGCTATATATTTAAACTAAAAATCATGCTAACTCCATCCCCTACGTCTATCCCATTCTCAGTCAAAAAATATATATATATTCTTTACATTTTTCCAAAAAATATTTGGAAAGTAGGCTATAATTTTAAAACTAATCATCCTAAAAAGTCATATGTAGACTCAAACCAATGGCTTTTATGTCCTTAATCGTTAGAACAAAACATGGAATTTGACCTTTTTCCAAATATTGATCATTTTTAAAAAATGGGCTATATTTTGTAAACTATAATTTACACAAAAAAATGTGTTTGACATAAATGACAGGTATTTACCAATTCTACGCACAAACCAAGTCCCAGGTCTCTGGGTCAAAATCCAAAAAGGTTCAATTTTGAAAGTAGACGATATTTTTAAAACTAATCATTCTAAAAAGTCATATATAGACTCAAACAAATGTCCTTTAAGTCCTTTAACGTTAGAACAAAACTTATCATTTTTTCATTTTTTTCAAAAAAAAAGTCCAATTTTCAAAATTGTCTATATTTTGGAAACTACGAATTAGTTCCAAAATGGCGGTCGTAGCTTAACTCAACCTAACCTAACCCTACGAGGTGTGATCAAAAAGTTCCAAAATGGCTGCCGTAGCATAACTGATTGATCCCTGTTGATTGACCCCTTTTGATTGATCTCTGTTGATGTATCCCTTTGGACTGGTCCTTGTTGACCAGCCCCTTTGGACGGGTCCTTTTTTGCATTTTTTTACGGGTCCCGGAGGACGGGTCCTTGTTGACGGGTCCCTGTGGGCGGGCCCTTTGGACTGATCCCTATGGACTGGCCCATGCATTTTATCCAAATTATGTCAAAGGGACCCGCCCACAGGGACCCGTCAACAAGGACCCGTCCTCCAGGACCCGTAAAAAATGCAAAAAAGGACCCGTCCAAAGGGGCTGGTCAACAAGGACCAGTCCAAAGGGTTACATCAACAGAGATCAATCAAAAGGGGTCAATCAACAGGGATCAATCAGTTATGCTACGGCAGCCATTTTGGAACTTTTTGATCACACCTCGTAGGGTTAGGTTAGGTTGAGTTAAGTTACGACCGCCATTTTGGAACTAATTCGTAGTTTCCCAAATATAGACAATTTTGAAAATTGGACTTTTTTTTTGAAAAAAATGAAAAAATGTTAAGTTTTGTTCTAACGTTAAAGGACTTAGAGGACATTTGTTTGAGTCTATATATGACTTTTTAGAATGAATAGTTGTAAAAATATCGTCTACTTTCAAAATTGAACCTCTTTGGATTTTGTCCCAGAGACCTGGGACTTGGTTTGTGCGTAGAATGGGTAAATACCTGTCATTTATGTCAAACACATTTTTTTGTGTAATTTATAGTTTACAAAATATAGCCCATTTCTTAAAAATGATCAATATTTGGAAAAAGGTCAAATTCCATGTTTTGTTCTAACGATTAAGGACATAAAAGCCATTGGTTTGAGTCTACATATGACTTTTTAGGATGATTAGTTTTCAAATTATAGCCTACTTTCCAAATATTTTTTGGAAAAATGTAAAGAATATATATATATATTTTTTTGACTGAGAATGGGATAGACGTAGGGGATGGAGTTAGCATGATTTTTAGTTTAAATATATAGCCTACTTACTCAATTTACCTTTTTTGAAAAAATTGAAATGTATAATGTTTTTGACTAGGCGTGGAATGGAGTTGAGAGACCATCATTAACCTTAGAGTAGTTTGGATTCTTGGAATTTTAGTGTGTTGTTGTTGCTTACAAACATGACGGTAAGCATTATGCTATCATAAAAAGGGCTGAGATACTTTCCATGAACAAGAGAAATATCCTCTAAATACATTGACAAAAACAACTTGTGAAATAAGCCATTACGAATAGGGTACCACAAAAAAACTTGTCAAATAAGCCATTACAAATAGGGTACCACTTTTACACCCCACTTTTTCACTCACTTTTGCACTCACTTTTACAACTACTTTTACACTTACTTTGCACTCACTTTTGCACTCACTTTGCACTCACTTTTACACCCAGTTTGCACTCGAACATTACATCATCTGACATAATAAAAATAGGCATGGTTGTTGTCGAGACCGAGATAAGAGTGGGGGGGTCATGAATTTATAGTGATAGGATCGGAAAAACCATTATCACTTTAGTATTGACATCAAGCAAAAATTTTAAAAAAATATATCGTGTTTTTAACAGAGTGGGATAGACATAGTTATAACAGTTGAGAGTCGATAATTAATCTAAAAGTACTCTGGAATTCATGGAATCTTAGTGTGTTGATGTTGTTGCTTACAAACCGGTATGGTCACGGCAGGTGAGGTTAGCTAGGATTAGATTAGGATATGTTCAGGTAGTTTCCATAGTCACCTCTAGATAGCGGAAACATACTTTGCGTGTCGCATGTGGCTATTTGACAAAGTTTTACTGTGTGAAAAAACGTGCTTGTATAACCTGTGTATATAAATTTATTATACAAATAACCACTAAGTGTTTAGAACTAACATGTATAGCCTAGTATAGGGAATATAGGGGTCCTTAACAAGATAGAGTGTCGAACACACGAGTGTACAGCCTTTTGATATGCAGTAAGTACCTGATCACACCAACTATCAATTGCACCTACCATTAATCGCGTCTACTATCAATTGCGTCTACTACCAATCACGCCTACTAGGACATGACTTTTCATTAAACCAAAACATTTCCTTTTTTTGTCAGCCTCCCACCCCTCTCATCAATCTATGACGTCATAGTCATAGTCAGCCTTACAGCAAGTCTAAACTTGTAGAACATGTCACGTGACAAAGTTAGGTTAGGTAAAGTTAGGTTATGTTAGGTGAGCTGAGGTTAAGTCTTAAAATACCCTCTCTCTGCCTTGTACTTTGTATAAACATTGACACTGTAACTTTGTAATATCAAAAATGATCTAAGTCGCGCCCATATCAATCACGTCTACTATCAATCGCGCCTACTCTCAATCACGTCTACTATCAATTGCAACTACTATCAATTGAGCCTACTATGAAATGCGCTTACTACAAATCACGCCTACTATCAATCACGCCTAGTATCAATTGCGTCTACTATCAATCAAGCCTACTATCATTTGCGTCTACTATAAATCGCGCTCATGTAAAATCGCGCCTACTATCAATTACACCTACTATCAATCGCGCCTACTATCAACTGCGTCTACTATAAATCGCACCCATGTCTAATTACGCCTACTATCAATCGCGCCTACTATCTTTCGCGTCTACTATAAATCGCGCTCATGTCAAATCACGCCTACTATCAATCACGCCTACTATCAATTGCGTCCACTATTAATCGCACCTACTATCAATTGCGTCTACTATAAATCGCGCCTACTAGGACATGGCGTTTCATTAAACTAAAACATTTCCTTTTTTGTCAGCCTCTCACCCCTCCCATCAATCTATGACGTCATAATCAGTCTTAAAGCAAGTCTAAACTTGTAGAACGTGTCACGTGACAAAGTTAGGTTAGGTAAAGTTAGGTTATGTTAAGTGAGCTGAGATTATGTCTTAAAATACCCCCTCTCTACCTTGTACTTTGTATAAACATTGACACTGTAACTTTATAATATCAAAAATGATCTGAGTCGCGCCCATGTCAAATTGCGCCTACTATCAATCGCGTCTACTATCAATCACGCCTACTATCAATCGCGCCTACTATCATTTGCGTCTACTATAAATCGCGCTCATGTCAAATCACGCCTACTATCAATCACGCCTACTATCAATTGCGTCTACTATTAATCGCGCCTACTATCAATTGCGTCTACTATAAATCACGCCTACTAGGACATGACGTTTCATTAAACTAAAACATTTCCTTTTTTGCCAGCCTCTCACCCCTCCCATCAATCTATGACGACATAATCAGTCTTAAAGCAAGTCTAAACTTGTAGAACATGTCACGTGATTAAGTTAGGTTAGGTAAAGTTTGGTTATGTTAAGTGAGCTGAGGTTAAGTCTTAAAATACCCCCTCTCTACCTTGTACTTTGTATAAACATTGACATTGTAACTTTATAATATCAAAAATGATCTAAGTCGCGCCCATGTCAAATTACGTCTACTATCAATCGCGCCTACTATCAATCACGCCTACTATCAATTGCATCTACTATCAATTGAGCCTACTATGTATTGCGCTTACTACAAATCACGCCTACTATCAATCACGCCTAGTATCAATTGCGTCTACTATTAATCACGTCTAGTATCAAATACACCTACTATCAATCACGTCTACTATCAATTGTGTCTACTATAAATCACGCCTACTAGGACATGACGTTTCATTAAACTAATACATTACCCTTTTGGCCAGCCTCTCACCCCTCCCATCAATCTATGACGACATAATCAGTCTTAAGGCAAGTCTAAACTTGTAGAACATGTCACGTGACAAAGTTAGGTTAGGTAAAGTTTGGTTATGTTAAGTGAGCTGAGGTAAAGTCTTAAAATACCTTGTACTTTGTATAAACATTGACACTGTAACTTTATGATATCAAAAATGATCTAAGTTGCGCCCATGTCAAATTACGTCTACTATCAATCGCGCCTACTATCAATCACGCCTACTATCAATTGCATCTACTATCAATTGAGCCTACTATGAATTGCGCTTACTACAAATCACGCCTACTATCAATCACGCCTAGTATCAATTGCGTCTACTATTAATCACGTCTAGTATCGATTACACCTACTATCAATTACGTCTACTATCAATTGCGTCTACTATAAATCACGCCTACTAGGACATGACGTTTTATTAAACTAAAACATTTCCTTTTTTGCCAGCCTCTCACCCCTCCCATCTGCAAAACGTGCTTGTATAAGCTGTGTATTTAAATTCAATATATACAATTAACCACTAAGTGTTCAGAACTAACATGTCTAGGGTATATATGGGACCCATAGCAACAAACAAAAAAAATACGGTCTAACTTACGAGTGTATGGTCTTGTCATACGCAGTAAGTACCTGTTAACCTTGACTAGGGTATAAGAATATTGTCAGTTGACTACTGCCTGTTACAGTGTTCACATCGTGAAAGACCGTCTCACCTACCAGTCTCCAGCCTTGTCATACGCAGTAAGCAGCTGTTGGCGGAAAACAACATCCATAAATCTTGACATTTAGGAAAGTGTGTGTGTGTGTGTGTGTGTGTGTGTGTAAATCACTTGTAATCTAAAGATTGTTCATGTGTCTTTACTAAAATTTAATTCATATGTATTAGTTGATATGGAAGTCTCAACAACCAGTCATGGCAAGCCATGTGTCTTCTATAAAGGATATACATATATTGTAAAAACAACCAATATAGATGGAACTGTTATTTGGCGATGTTCAAAACAACGATCCAAAAAGTGTCGAGGAATGATTAAAACAAAAGACTCCAACGTACTTACTTCAAAAGAACATCATTGTGAATCTCAAATTAATACACATTTAAATACGCAAAATACTCTAACCCAGGTAAAAAAGCAAGTCCAAGAAAAATATATTGCTGCTCAAGATAGTGCATTGTTTGTTAAAAAGAATTCATCATCACCTCAAAAAGACATGTTAGGACAAATACCATCGTTCAAAATACCCTTAACACTATCAAAAGCAACGCAGACTCTACAAGAGGTCCCTGTGGAAAACAAACAAGAGGAATTGGATAGTTCTAGTGATGTTGAGAATGATGATGATGATGATGATAATGATGGTGACAATGACTATAATATTTTTGATGATAATATTCATAATGATGATAATGATAATTATGAAAAAGAAGAGGATGAGGGTTTTATGTTTATAAAACCATTGCGGCTTCCCCAGTTTTTAAGAGTAAGAGTACCTGGAGAAAGTTGTAAAAGGATCTACAACAAGCGTTGTGTTTAAAAATCTATATCGAACAATGGTAAAGAGATAGAGTTGAATTCAGTGTGTGTAACTATTATAAAATGAATTTAATAAAAATATTGTATGGGTATTGTCTGTTTTTCTTAATTACTATCCCCATGTCCCACTATTAATACAATTGTTAACCATCAACAGTCTCTGACTATGTTCAGAAAGAGAGTGGCCTTAAACAATACACTATATCTATGGTTTGTGTACCGAGTATCATAATAATGCAGGGTGGCCAAGCCATGTTAAGGCAATAGTTATGTCAGGTAAGGGATTCGAACCCTTGCTTCCATATACAGAAAATTTGATCTTAGTCAAACACCTTAACCACTCGGTCAACCTGACAGTTACTAATTTAATTAGTCTTGAGGACTTCAGTGTTTACAAAACTTTTTCCAGTATACATTGACTAAACCACTTGCTTGTTTTGAAATATAGATTTTGTTTTGTTTTACCATAACATTGCAGTTATGAGTCTTGTGAACTGGGTGTTCAATATAGGGTTAAAGGCATTTTAAAATCATTTTAGAAAAGCTCTTAGGTATCGTGTCATGGGTTTTAGTAATGCATTACTGTTCGTTGACTAACATTTACCGTTACACAACATTATTTCAGTGAACTTACATGTTGTTGTTTGAGTCTTAATCCTTTGACTGGTTTGATGCAGATCTCAGCGCCTATCTGTCCCGAGCTAATCGTTTCATCTCTATATAGCTACCACACCCTACATTCAAGGCTATCTGTTTAACATATTCTAAACTTGGTCTACCCCTACAGTTCTCGTCCTCGAACCTTTCTTCCATAACTACGTTTGCTATTCTTGGGTGTCTTAGTACGTGTCCTACCAACCTATCTCTTTACTTCATTAACAGTCGCCAGATGCATCTCTTCTCCCCCACTCGTCTTAATACCTCTTAGTTAGTAACCCTATTTACCCATCTAATCTTCATCATTCTCCTGTAACACCACATTTCAAACACTTCAATTCTCCACTTTTCTGCTACACCAATTGTCTAAATTGTACTTTCATAGAGTGCCACGCTCCAGACAAAGGCCTTCAAAATGACTTCCTAATACCTAAATCTATATTCAATGTCAACAGATTCTGTAGAAATGCTTTCCTTGTCTGAGCTACATAAGAATCCTATTTGTGTCTGGTATAATGTCTTGTTTAGCAAACATAGTCACTCAAAAGGTCTAAGCATTTTTTGTATATAACCCAAAATAGCAAACAGTTTTTCTAAAACCCTACTCATTGGTCAATAACAAGCAGAGTCGCCAAAGTGTTTCGTTGGTAGTTAACTCATGTCTGGTTAATCAATTCCTTTCATATTGTTATCCAATTGTAGTAGTAAGGACTGGTGAACAACGTCAGTTCAACACACTGCTTTACGCACAAATGTAGTTAGGCCCTTTGATATAATTTGGATACATTTCATGGGCCGGTCCATAGGGACCAGTCCAAAGGGGCCGGTCTAAAGGGACCCTTCCACAGGGACCCATCAACAGGGACTTGTCAACAAGGACCCATCAACAATGACCCGTCAACAATGACCTGTCATCAATGACCAGTCAACAATGACCTGTCAATAGGGACCCGTCAACAATGACCCGTCCACAGGGACTCATCAACAAGGACCCGTCAGCAATGACTCGTCAACGGGGACCCGTCAAAAAGGACCTGTCAAAAAGGATCCATCAAAAATGACCCCCTGTCAAAAAGGGCCCGTCCAAAACGGGCTAGTCAACAGAGACCAGTCCAAAGGGACAAATCAACAGAGATCAATCAACAGGGATCAATCAAAAGGGGCTATCACCTCAAGGCCTGACATATCCCTCTTTGATTATTGGTTTGCCAATCGACAAGCGTCACTTAAAATACTTTTTGATCACCACTCGTGGGTTGGGTTAGGTTAGGTTACACTACAGCCGCCATCTTTTAAAAAGCCCGCCCTCTTACAAAAGCCATGAGTGGGCATGCTAATTCATAGTGGCTTTCCACCGTACACATGTCTCTTGTGTAGAACAACTTTTCATTCCATATTAGAATTCAAACTCTCACATGTTGCAATTGGAAAGAGAGATTCTCTAAAAAAAATACAATTTCACCCCCTAGTAGGGGTAGGTTTTATTTTTGGGGTTAAAATATGTTGTCCATAGGAAAGGGGGTATCAGCCCGAGTTCAATGACACCTCATTTGTCAAAATCCGACCACGGGTTCGGGAGTTATCGGGCTGCCGCCATCTTGTGAGGTGGGGAGGTGGAGGTGGGGCCAGAACCCCTACAAAACCACTACTCATGACCCGGGAAACTCCATCTTCGGTCTCGCCAGCAGGGTGGACCTGCTGTCGAAATAATAATTGTTTTTATTATTATTTTTTTAGGGGAAGAAATGCATTTACGCACAGAGTGTCGGGCTCCTGCTCCTGAGTAGCAGACTACCGACTAAAACTCTCCCGTTACTTCTGAACACTAGCTTGGAACCGTTTAGCACATTACTTCAGGCTAGAGTCATTTATATTTGCCCGTAGGGCACTCTTCCGTAATGAATCATCTTCAGTGGCGATCCTGATCCGTCGTCTTTGTTCGGAGGATATCTTCAACAAAACTTGCTACAAGTTTCCATTGTTCTTCATTTTGTAGCATTACCGGAACAATATTGTCAGGAGATATCTCTACACCAATGTGATCTTGAAGAGACTGCCTATTTTGAACCCACCGTCCACAAGAGAAGAAGGTGTGATTAGCACTATCTACCTCATTAACACAGTAGATACAATCTGGTGAATCCACTTTCCCCATCTTCTTAAGATAAGAACTGAAGTACCCATGGCCAGTCAAGAACTGAGTGAGATAATAACCAACCTCACCATGTTTTCTCTCTGTCCAAACCTGCACCTGGGGTATCATTCTCCTAGTCCACTGGCTTCGGAGTCCTTGCTCCCATTTGATCTGCCAATTGTGAAAGGTTTGTACTCTTGCTGTTCGTCTTGCATTTTGTAAACCTACTTCCGATTTCCTCCAGTGAATGTACTTGCGTTTTTTTCCTAGAAAAAAAAATTGGAATTATCCCAGCAATAACAAGAACTGCTTCTTCAGAGACCGTGCGATAAGCAGATGCCACGCGTAAAGCACCCCGCCTCTGGACTTGTGCTAGTGACTTCCAGTAAATTTCCTTATCCAGGGCATCCGCCCATATTTCCGCTCCATACAGCAGAACTGAATGGATGGCTCTCATCAGTAATCTCCTCTTACTAGATTTTGGCCCACCAACATTGGCCATTAGCCGACTGAGAGACGTTACTCCTCTTGCCGCCTTATCTGCAGTCCGTCTAATTTGTTCTCCAAAATTCAGTTTATTGTCGATCATGAGGCCCAGATATTTTGCTGCTGGCCGCGTCTCTACTTGTATGTCTCCTACCTGTATTGGGAGTATTGTCTGAATTCTCTTCTTTGTTAGGAATACAATTTCTGTCTTACTAAGTGCTAGAGACAGACCATGTTCTTCCATCCAACTATTGATTGTACGCATTACCATATTGAGTCGCAACTGTGCCTGCTCGACACTTCTTCCTGCTACAAGAGCAGCAACATCATCTGCATAACCTACTAGGATAGTTTCATCAGGGAC
Organism: Meconema thalassinum; assembly: GCA_946902985.2. Taxonomy (NCBI): domain Eukaryota; kingdom Metazoa; phylum Arthropoda; class Insecta; order Orthoptera; family Tettigoniidae; genus Meconema; species Meconema thalassinum. The sequence continues at coordinate 32,421,058 of OX336394.1, forward strand.
TTCAGATCTCAGCAAGCTATCATATGTGATAACAACAACAATAATAATAATAAATGACTGAAGACTCAAACAACTCAAGCAAAAGCCGTGATGGATCCTAACCCAATGCAACGACCACTCCTTCCCGATCCTCACCTAAATTACAAATACATACACCACAATAACACATGTTATCAGACAAATTCTATTTATACACACAACCGAATACATGGAACTTAATTACCACGAAGTCAACAACAACAATAAAATATGAGGCTTGTAGCTTTACTTGACTGTTAATTTCGCGATCATGCGTCGCGCGACTTCCTTTTAAACTGGTTTGACTGGTTTGGTGCAGCGTTCCATGTCTCCTTGTCCTGAGCTAATCGTTTCATCTCAACAAAGCTACCACACCTTACATGTGAATCTGTTTGACGTATGTTAACCTTGTCTACCCTTATAGAACTTGTACTCGACTTTTCCTTCCATAACACTAAATTTGCTATTGCTGGGTGTCTTAGTAGTCTAAGTGTCCTACCAACCTATCTCTTCTCGTCATTAGCAGTCACTAGAAACATCTCTCCTTTCCCACAGGTCTTAATACCTCTTAATTTGATACTCTGTCCATCTGACCTATGTAATTCTCCCGTAACACGCACGGGTCTGCTAGTATATACCTAAATAGACCTATTAATAGTAACAATAATAATTATGTGCAATAGCTTGTAGAAATTTCTAATATCAGCACTAATGTGGCAGTTTAACGGTGCATGCAGGTCGATAAGTGATTTGCTCACTCCAGCTAGATAATGAATATCCAATGGACCGTGTGCACGTGACCAGGGTTTAATGAATGATCGTAGACAGGGCGACCTGCATCGCGTTAGGTCAGTGAACTCTGTAAATAAATCTTCATCTCGTGCATATTTCAATGAATGTGTACCTCCCTGTCTGAGCGTACTGGATAGCGGTACAGCGCAGTGTGTGGAATACGAGGATCAGGAGCAAAGACTTTCTTTAAATACTGCTTGGGTACAGGACAATGCTGCACAATCAGATATTAAGACAGGTGTTCTCAACAGTGAGTACCACCCCCATGAACCCCAGAACCATTATATCAATTATTAGTATCATTATTATAATAATTATTATTATTATTATTATTATTATTATTATTATTCTCATATATATTATTTCAGTAGTATAGATCACTCCTGCGGCGCTAACCAGCGACCGATCGTGAGAAATGAGCATTCAAATGAAAGACAATAGACATTAGCAGTGACGAATTGCACTCTATTTCATAAATATCTATAATTTCTAAAAAAAAAAAACAATGACTTTAAAAAATGTACGAAGTGTGCGATTTGCAGATACTGTTGCTGTAGGAAAATACGCTCCATAATTAATGTTGCTGTTCACTTCACATTTTGGCCGTCACCTACCCCTACAACGGTAATGAATGTTGACAAGAGTCTGAAGTTGAGTGACCTCATCGTCTTGTCTGCCAATGACAATGAAATACACGAACCCAGCCTAGGAACAGCTGATTCACACCTTCATGGGGAGTGGCTACATGACTAGTGATGGTGGATCTGTTTAGGATTTTGCCACCCTCATCGCCTATGCATAGAAAATGGAAATCCTAAAGATTTGATAAATTAATTTAAGAAACTGTTGGTCTATTTTGTGTGAAGACAGTGCAACAACTGTAACAAGAACATTAATAATATTATTATTATTATACTAGGCTACTACTGCTGTACTAATAATAGTAATAATAGAATTTTAGACACACTAACTTCTTTAATACGGGGCTACCTGACCACGTTGTCGCAGCCCCTAAACTATGGAACCAATCTAAGTTCCTTTATGTTTTGGTTTTTTTGGTATGTCGAGTTGCAGGACTTTTATTTTTAGTACTCTACCAATAGAGTTACACATGCTGACTCTTAATATTATTATTATTAGACTATTATTATTATCATCATCATCATCATCATCATCTACATGGGGTGCTGGTATTGAGGCAGCTTACCATCACCGGCCGATATGCAAGTCTGGGCGTGATGGCGCAGCGGTCCAGCTGTTGTCCTCTCAACACGGCGGACCGGGTTTGATTCCCGGTAAATGCATGTGCGATTTTCGAATTGAAATGCCATGTCCTGTGGTTCGGATTCCACATAAAAAGACGGTCCAGTAGCTCATGATCACGTAATTTACGGTCACATAAAACCACAAGCCTCCTTACTTCCCACCATCGGCAGCCACAAGATGATTTCCCGTGGCATCCCACGAGCCCAAAGTTGGAATGTCCCTTCATAAGACCACGGCTGCTTTCTTTCCTACCCACGCGGTGTAGGCATGCGCATGTAATCGTGCACCCCGATCGCAGCAAGTCCGGTGATTGGAGGTCCAAACTCAACACCGACAGTGGCTAACCTGAGTTTGGATTTGCCTGGATTCTTCCACGCGCTTTCCAAGCACATGCCGGGATAGTATGGTACTTGGAGTCATGGGGCACCGACCTCATTCACGACCCTAATAACTACAGCTACACATACTACTACAGTCACCTCAGAAACACAGTTTACCAGACAAATCCAACACTCACCCAACTACACGGGGCTGATAAACAAACGTCCCAAGCCCCTAAAATGAATTAACAACACCCATCACAACAAGCTTTCAAGTTTCTTCCATCATCATTGTTAACTAAAATATTTATTTACTGAACGTCCTAAACAATTGGAACCCTACTTAAAAATAAATAACATTCAGTAAAGATATAATCTCTTATAATGTGTATAATAATAATAATAATAATAATAATATTATTATATTGATGGACACACTATTTTTATTTTTTGGCGGGGATGTCGAGATTCCGGAATGTTGTGTTCACAGAATTTCATGTGCGTGCCATTACATCCATCGGCATAAGGCTGTCGTATTTGTTCACCTTCATGTATTAGGCTACATGACTCAGACTAGATCGATCCCTCGAGAAGGATAGCACTCTAATACCTGAGCTCAGAGCCTCACTATCATTTAATTATTATTATTGTTTGATACAGTGCATATAACACATTGCTGGTACATCACAACATAACTATACGGGCTTCAGGGAACCAAAGTATTGCTACTGAAACAGCCACTTCTAAGCTGGAAAGTGGAAATCGCTACCCATGAATTTCCAGACGATTCGGGTTGTTGAGAGAACTACTGCCTTCTGCATTAGTTTGTCCATTTGAGTATCCAGAACTAGTTCTTTAAGGTCTTGGAGCAAGGTATTTGGGATCACGCCCGTATTTGAGATAATGATAGGTATGGTCTTTACCCGTTCTAAACGCCATTGCCTTTTGATAGGGCCAACCAACTCGCTATATTTGCTTTAATGTTATTATTATTATTAAAAATAATAAACAGCCCGTGAAGGGCCTAGGCCTACCAAGCGACCACTGCCCAGCCATTTGGCCTGCAGATATTGGGGTGACGCGTGATCATCGCATAGGGTCCCTTCGGCCACTAATCTTGGTTTTCGTGATCGGGGTGCTGCCTCACTGTCAGACAGCTACTCAATTGTCCTCACGAGGCTGAGTGCACCCCGTTCCAGCCCTCACGTCACCTTCTAAAATCCCTGACGGAGCCGGGAATCGAACCCGGGGCCTCCGTGTGAGAGGCAGGCGCGCTACCCCAACACCACAAGGCCGGCTATTATTATCATTATTATTATTACTAAGTACATGTGGTACCATACTAGTATTAATTCTTGGAAGTAGTTTTCCATCGTTTCCCACTTCTACCCCAGGCAAATGCTGGGATGGTTCCTAACTTAAGTCCACGGCCGCCTCCTTCCCAATCCTCACCTGAATTGCAAGTACCCACATTACCAAAGAAACCACAAAAAACAGGTTATCAGACAAATGCTTCCCACACCCAACCACATGGGGCTAAATGACCAAAATTGCCAAGCCTCTCAAACAAAACTTCAAGTATATTCCTTCCGTCTTAAATGCTAGTTCTGAACAGACTACGGGATGTCGGAATTTTGTCACACTGTATTTCATTAAAGTGCCGGACGGCAATGACACTTACAAAGTAGGCTACACCATACTACCGGTCATAACGTCCCAAGACATTGCGTGCAATTTCAACAGCAACAACAACAGCAATACAAATTTTCTTACGAGACGGGTATCGCTCGCTTTCCTCGTAACAGCTGATACCTCCCCTCAACTAGTAAAATCATCGCTCCGATTACGTAACAACTTCTCCTCCGCGCATCGTCCCACCTCGCCCCGCCTCGTTTCCCCCAGCCTGCTGCCTCACCTTCAGTTTGAAGAATTTCGGAAAATCCTAAAAGCATTGACTTTTTAATGATAAATTTTCAATTTAAAGTCAGGTGACAATTTTTTTTTTACCTAGGAGGCTTACAATAGTCTCTTCTATCACCAGTGTAACGGACTTCCATTATATCAATTACACCCTGTATAGAATTTTTCTGATAACCTGTGTAATTGTGGAGGCTGTATTAGTGGGTGTATTAGTAACCCAGTTGAGGGGCAACGCACCGCTACCGTTTGACTTTCAACACAGCGAAGGCAGTACGGGAGGGAGTAAGACGGGAAAGCGAGAGAGAGCGACACATATCTTCCTCCACCAGCACTGCAAGGTCGTCAGCGTCAGAAGCTCGCCAGTGGGCTGTATGGTCACCTCTGATCTAGACTCTTCCAGCAGGCTGGAGGCTGATTGGCTAGCTTTAGAGACAAGCTAATGTTTAACTACTGTGAGCAATTTGCTCACACAGCGACCACATGCGGATTAAAGAAATATTCCGCATTGACTCAAAATATCTCAATTAATTTTTGTTGTTGTTGATTCATTTAGGGGCTTTGCGAGATCGTGGTCATGTAGCCCCGTGTACTTTGTTGTGTGTAGCATTTTATGTTAACCTGTGTCACTGCGATGTCTGTACCAGTGTGTGTATTTGAAATTGAAATAGGTTTTTGGTAAGATGTGGCCGTGAACTTATAGTAGATACCATCCGGGCGTTTTGCCTGAAGTAGACGTGGGAAACCAAGGAAAACCAATTCCAAGATTGATGAGGTGGGAATCGAACCCGCCTCTTCTCAGTTCTGCCTCTTGAGTCTGAACGCACCCCATTCCAGCCCTCAGACCAGAATTTAATTTCTCGGCAGAGACGGGAAACGAACGCGGGCCTTCATGGTGACATAAAACGAAAATGAAGCAGAAGGTTAATCTGATCTCCGACTGATTTCTACAAACTCTGTCTCACCCACAGGACGTATTAAATTGGTTCTCTATGCGGAGGTCATCACAATGCTAACATTTCTCTAACCCTGGAAAGGTGGCACTCGTTGATGCAACGTGAGAGGTGGTGTGGGGTCTTTCTGACCCCCATGACGGAACTTGCTCTGATAACAAAATTACTAAGTTATATGTATCTTACATTGATATATTTGGTTTATTAACTCAATTGCATGATAGTTTATTGAAAATATATGCATATTAGCTTCACAGCAAAGGTTACCAAACAATGAATCCATAGATACCACACTAGCACAGTTTATAAAACATATTTTATAAACTCAATGAGTTCACGCAGCTAATTATTACGACTAGCATTACCAGTCGAGGCTTCGCCCGCGAATATTCTAGTTGTAAAGAGTACACTTAGCAAAATCTCAATCATGAATGCTATGACTGTTTTATCCTTGGTATGAATAATCAGACTTTATCAATTCAGCTACTGGTGCAGTGGTTAGGGGTTTGTCATTTCTTCATAGGTATATCAGAGCGAAGTTAGTTTTCTGAGAATATCACAGTCACTGTTAATTTAAGGGCCTTTAAATGTGGTTTTCGGAGACCCTTTATAGTCGGGTGAAAAAGACCTTTCGTACCACACTCACGCGTGAAAATTGCGTGAAAAAATTATAGAGTGCCCCTTGACCCCTTTAAGCGCATTATACTGTATGTATTGATGAATTTTTCAGCTTAATTTGGTTCAGTGATAATCTTATAAACGTCCGGAAACTTTCACAGTAATTTAATAATTGGAATTGCATTGCGTCTTACAGAAATAGATGGACCTGTGAGATTCTGTTACCATGGTTACCGTTTTGCATCCTTTCATTATTTCATTGTAAATATACATGTTTTAAGGTATTTATTTAATTGTGAGGCATTTAAAGAGTAAGTGAGTGCGTTTCGCTTACGCATTGTGTAATGCTGAACCTGTAGGTATCCCATATGTGTAGGTTGGTGTTAATGGGACCTTATTTTCGGTTCAAAACTGGAATGGGACCTTAACAGAATAATATAGGGAGGGATGTTTAGAACCTCAGCCGGCCGGTTGAGAGACCAACGCTGTAACCACAGACCTAATTACCAGTAGCCAAAGGAAACACAAAGGAACCATCCAACCAATATTTACAAAACTTTCGAAAAAGAAGGCTTTCAATAAATCAACTATAAGTTCTCCCACATGCACCGCTGGACAATAATACCTCTTTCTAAGAATGAACACCTTTCACTACAATGGTACTGACTTCAGACTAACGGAAAGGCTTGTAGGGAGAGCTATGTGGTAGCCAAGGTCTCTAAGTTTAGGAACAAGGAGTCTCTAAAAAATGAATTTGCGCCAGGTCACACAAGACCCCGCGCCACCACGCCCAGGTTAAGGTAAGAGATTCAAGAATCGAACTTCCTTGCGGGTGGACGCAGAATAATATTACCCCTCTAGATGGTTATGATCTGTGAATATGGAAGCGTTATCTCAAGCTCCTTTCTTCTTTGTAAACCAGGAAGCAGGAGACCGGATGGCAACGTTTATAAGAAGCTCGCGAATGGCTTATTATTCAGATATCGGCGGGGTCTGTGCTTATGTAAATATTGAGCCAATAGCATCTTATTGCCACCCTCAGTCTGTTTATTCCTTAGGGGTTTAGTTCTTATCTCCGGGACACAGCGCACCCCTGCATAATATTGTCTTCTCCCGTCTGACTCGTTGTTTGATCTGGACACAGATACGGTACCTGCATTCAGACATGTCAGCTCAACTCCATTTTTAATATGCTTCAGTTTTCCGATATCTCGGCTTGGCCAGGAAGGAGGATTGTGATACAGAATTATTTATTTATTCACTCGAAGATGTGTAGATAGAGGAAGGAGAATGTGTCTTATAAACTACAGGGGGCTAGGGAAGGTTCTCCGCTTCAGCAGTCAAGTTGGCAGCATGGCTGTCTTCTTTTATCTTCTTTTGCTTTAGGGTTTGTCCCGCCTCGTGGCAGGGTCCGCTATGTGAATCCGCTGTCTCCACTTTACTCGGTCATGGGCATTATCAGGATGCAGGTTGACTCTTTTCAGATCCCTGTGCAGTGTATCGGCCCAATGTTGTCTCGGTCGCCCTTTGGTCTTTTCCCGGCGACCTCTAGTGTGTATCCCTGTTTTGGAATAGTGTCCGCTTTTGACCGTAGCACATGCCCATCGCAGACGACCCTCACGCTTGTTGATTGCTGCAACACCTTATTCTCTCATTGGGGATGTGATCCAACCTAGTAATGCCAGCTGTCCATCTAAGCATCTTGGTCTCCATGACACTTAGCCGACGTTCCGCTTCCTTGGAGATCGGCCAACATTCAGTGCCATAAAGCGCCACGGGACGAATGGCAGTGCGGTAAATCTTCGATTTTAGGTGGTCTTTCATATGGCGATCGCACATGACACCTGTCGCTGTTCGCCACTTCATACACGCAGCATTAATTCTTACGTTGACCTCCTCGGTGAGACGACCTTCAGCAGTTATCGTAGAGCCAAGATACTTAAATTTTGTCGTTCGAGGCAGGTCATCGCCATCTACTTGGATTGTTCTGATTTCTCCTACGGCTGTCGCTTGTATCAAAACAAACGGTACACTTTGTACTCACCACAGCCATTCTTAACTCATGCTGGAAGTGTAGTCCTTGTGCTCGAAGACAGACTTCAACACGTCTACACATATTGTCGAAGACTTTCACTCAAGTTTCTTGCGTAATAGACTGCACATAATTATTGATATTAACTTTTAGTTCAATCGTTTTGTGGATTAGTTTGTGAGCCGGTCGCACGAAATTTACTCATTAAATCCCGAACGGTATCATGGTTTGAACACTTTGAATTAGGAAACCACGGTTTTATAACTAGGGGGGTAGTGACAGAGCTGACGCACAGCCTAATTTCCTACGATTGTTTGCCGATATCTCCCGAACGCATGTTCGGGTTTTGATGTGTGACGTGTCGTAGGACTCGGGGTGACGCCCTCTTTGTTATGGAGAACGTATTCCCCCCCCCCCAAAATAAAATACCCCTACTTGGGGTTGAAATAGTAATATGAATTAATTTTTGTCCTAGAGACTTGAAACTTGGTTTATGGGTAGAGGGGGTAAGGACCTTTGATTTATATTAAACACACGTTTTTCTAAAAATAGTAGTTTCCAAAATATTGCCCATTTTGAAAATGTATTTTTTTATTTTTTTACTTGGTTCCTGGGTAGAGGCGGAAGGATCATTGATTGATATCAAACCAACGTTTTTGTAAAATTCTCAATTTTGGAACTATAGTCCATTTTTGAAAAATAATTATGTTTTGTCCCAGAGACTTCAAACTTGGTTTCTGGGTAGAGGGGATACGGACTTTTATTGATGTTTAACAAACTATTTTGTAAAATTTTGTCCTAGAGACTTCAAACTTGGGTTTTTGAGAAGAGGGGGTAGAGACTTTTATTGATGTCAAACAAACTATTTTGTAAAATTTTTAATTTTGGAAATATCGCCTACGTTGGAAATAGTACTGTGCCCAACTCTAGGAATGGGTATTCCAAGTTTCAGACACCTAGATATCAAGGGAAAGGCTGTAGCCGCTATTGAAAGTTCAGATATTTGAATATCGCGATACATTGCTTCGAGAAGCATTTAGAAGAATGTTACCGATAGTTGGATGTCAAGTGACGTAGCGAGTAATAGCAGAGGTTGAGGCTATTTATTGATTAAATAGTTAACTATGGAGTAGAGACTTGAGACTGGGATCAGATTACTGGCACGGCCAAATGAAAGAGAATGCAATTAGTATCAAGTAAATCGGACCAGGGATTCAAGAGATATGAGGATTTCCAGATATCAGGCGATGACGCGTGACCCTGACCGTTTTGAATAAAAGCCAGCTGGAGCAGGCATGGTTAGCTCATTCTAACACAAGCACTTGGCAAGCAAGTTGCGTCTACGCTGAGCCAAGGCACATGGTTGCCGTATCTACGCAGAAGTTCTTTTCAAGTCGTGATAGTCACGAGAAGTGCTGCGCAAACGAGTTGGAACTTAGTAAGTTTCTGGTGAGGAGAATCACTGAGGTGATTGTTTTTCTACAGACATTGGTGGAAATATTTATATTTCTAAAAGGACATATGCTAGACTCTGTCTAGAAAATAGTATTTTGTCACAGTCCAGTAGTAACTTAATACTTGGATGTTTAAATCCATTTCAAGTCAGTTTTCATTATTTGTAACTAGTTAACCACTTCGATCTGTCAGTACACTGAAGACTAATCTATAACGGTGGCGTTCATTAGTCTACGCAAGGGAAACTGCAAGTTGTCTAGCGCATGGCAGATGGTGATATTAATAAACCATGCCCAGGGAACGATCTTCAGAACAGCCGTTAATTGCTTAGACTGTCAATGTTTTTCTTGTACTGATGAGATTACAGTGAGTTATGTTACAACTGACATACTTAAGAAGAGATCACTTAGATCTGACCCTATTTCAACAAACTGTTATGGCTTTGATAGAAGCCCATATTAAAATGGAACCACAGTTTATTCAAACGTCGAAAGATACTACCACTATGTCTGACTAGACGATTTGTGGGTCTACAATGGCGGCCGATACAAGGATTATACGTGCTTGTCCGATAGGGCATGTCTATGGATAAATCTGGTACAGACCAGGTTTACTACGCTTCAAGACCATCAAGAAATGTAAGCCACATTTGAATTATATTATGCCTAGCTAATTGGAACAAACTATTTTTCTGCAGATGACCAACACATTTTTTTCGTCGTATCTAAAGCTTGCAATGATTTACGCAAGACTTGTTAGAGTTATTCTGAGCATTTTCAGCACTCAGAACAGTTTAGGATCGATGACCGAGCATTTCGAGCATATATTTGAATTTTTCATATTTTAAGGAAACCACGGAAAACCCCGATGTAACTGTAAAAGTTAAATTTATTTTTGTTGAGGAATGGATATTTTTTTCCATATTCGAAGGTTCGAACATGTGGATTCTCACATAATGAGATGATAATTAAACATATTTAAAATGATATAAATAATAATAATAATAATAATCCACTAATAATAATAATATTAATTTTTATAATTTTTCTAAATAATTCTTGGATATTATATTTTATAATAATCATATGTATTGAGAAAGAGCCTATGAAGTAGTTTAATCATTTCTAGTCTGGAACAGGAGATTTTCCGAAGGAGAGTGGTTAGCGCAAGCCCGCATTCAACCAACATGTCAGTTCTGGTTGAACAGTTGATATTTGCATTGAGCAAAGTATATTTTTCAGATAACACGGAGAGGCATGGAACGGGAAGCAATTGATATTTGTATCAAATAGGATATTTTTGTATTTATATAAAATCATGACGTAAATACACTCGAAAGTGAAATAAAGGTTTTCATAAGTATGATAAATTCACGGGTTGAACTGAATGGTAAAATAAAATAAACTTGTAAGTTTATTAGTCTTCCAGTGTTGATAACAAGCAGAGGCTTGATTTATTGTATAAATTTTGTGAAGAAAATTTATATGTGTGGAGTAGTTGAAATGCCATTCCCAGGTGCGCATGTTAAGTCGCAGGAATGAAGAGGTTTTTTCGAGCATCAATCAAATAGCAGGTTCGATGGCTCAGGTTTATAGTAGGAGTATTGGAGCCACACATTTCGTCGTATGAATGACCCGAAGGTTATTTCTTTGAAACCATCAGTTCTTGTTTCAACCTTGTTTACGGATTCCATTTAGACTTTGATTTTGCTAGAACCCGGATTTGTCATGATAGTAGTTTATTCTTCTTCAGAGGAAGACCTTTACCGTTGTTGTTGTAATATTGTGTTCTTACTCAAATAATAGAATGGGCCACTGCCAATTAAAAATAATTCTCTAACCACGAATAATTTGAAGGATATTTTCAATCCTAGTGCCATGAACTAAATGAATTCATTATAAAACTACAATTCCAATTTCCGCATTCTGTCGAAGAATTGCAAGTTGTGAAAGTTACTAGAAATGGCCATAAATATAAATATTTTTTTCATAATGATTCCAAGTGGAAAATCTAATAGTTGAATGGTTCAACCATTTATTGATCAAGTTGATGATTCAGAAATCATGTATTTTGTTTGGAACTTGAAGTTCATAATCGAGTCACTTCTCGAATGTTTAATGTCAGAAGAACAATTAATTGTTGTTGTGCTTCGCACAGTTCTTCGATGCTATGCTCAATGGTCAAATACTTTTCAGATGTTATTAATATGTATAAATAATTTGTGTTGCTTCGATGATAATAATATTTTTCAACGATATATTTTTGAAACTGGAAAAACAAGTGAAAGTTTAAGAATTCTATAAACATTTATTCTACGAGTGTTAATATCATGTAAATAGTCAAACAGTGATCTACGTTATTTCCAGTATAGACAATTAATTTTGAACTGGAATTAAATATTAATAATTTTGGAACACAGTCCACAGGACTATTAATCGGACTTGTGTTTCCAAAAAGATTGTCAAATGTGTTTGGAAGATTTCTGTATATTGTGTGTAAATAAGAGTGTGGATCGCCACACGTGGATGATGCTGCTTTGAGCATTCTTGCAGTCAGATTTTAACTTTAAAATAAACTGAGATAATTTTACCAGATGTGTTTCACCCAATTAAATCTCCTTCTATCCTTATTGTTGCATTGAGCCAAAAATCAGCAAAGCATTTTTTTTAATTTGATGTCGTTTTTGCGATTTGCTTTAACCCATCTGGCGCTCCGGGATATTTTGACTCTCGTGCTGACTGATTATTGGTAAAATGCATATGTGGTCGTGCGGACTCCGGTCTGAACGGGCACAGTACTTTTTGGTTTTTATTCTAGAGACTTGAAATTTGGTATGGGGGTAGAGGGTGTAAAGACCTTTGATTGATATCACACCAACTATTTTGTAAAATGGCTAATTTTGGAACTATAAAAAATTCAAATGATTTTTTTGGGAAAAAATTAAAAAATACACACTTTTTTTGGACAGAGAGTGGGAGTGCTATATTTTTTTGGAAAAATTAAAATACCATCCGGCAACGGTGGCCATGCCCTGAAAAAAATCCATGGCTATTTCGATGGGACGATGGGACGTGATACGACGATTCGTTTTCCGATGTGACGCTAAAATGGCGTCCATCTTAGGGCACCTTTTTGGTGTGTAACATCTTTCCGCTCGGTTTCTGGATAGATTTGTGGGAGTGATTTTGAAAATTGGGGACGGAAGTGGATCGGAACGATCGAGCTGGCAGTGGTGGATCAAACGGAAGTATGCACTGCCTGCTCGATCGATCAAACGGAAGTGTACTAGCCGGCAGTGGTGGACAACGGAAGTATACACTGCCCGCTCGATCGATCAAACAGAAGTGTACTAGCTGGCAGTGGTGGACAACGGAAGTATGCACTGCCCGCTCGATCGATCGAATGGAAGTGTGCCCTAGCTGGCAGTGGTGGATCGAACGGAAGTATAAGACGCACTGCCAACTCGATCGATCGATCCAGCTGGCACTGGTAAGAGAAACAATCAGCGCGCGGTGTCGAAAATTGATACCATGACGCACTCTCAGCCATGTGGAATGTATATGACATACTGAACGGAAAACGCTCATGCGAACTCTGGTGTCAAGTGATTTAAACAAATGACATGGTACATGTTCGAAGTCTTCGTATCAGTATTTAAATGGTAAAATGCCTTAATATCAAACATTGTAAGTAGTCGCCATTGCCGGTATTATGTTTCTGCACAATGGCTATTCAAATATTAACCCACATAACGGTAATGCAATCATCAATATAATATAATCGTTGTGGTTATACGAGAATTGAGCAAGCCTTCAAAAACTATTACTGAATAAATTCTCTTTACTCACAAGAGGGCCTATTCATAAGGCATTTTAAACTCAATGTCACTCAGGAACATTATCGAAACAAGCAAAATATAAATGAAACTTAATTCCGTAATGCAGTATTATTGGAACGTGGAAATAAGTCACCATCCTGTGCACAATATTTGCGTAGTCGAAATAGCCGTGGGCTTATTGCGTATGACTGTGAATCTAGAGATCTTGGGTTCGAACCCTGAGCGGGGTAGATATTTTTGCTACCAGATTATTATTTTAAAAGATATTCATCATATCAATATGACTCATTTTAACAGAATCCATATGAAATTACGTGTTGGTCTGTGAATCAAGAGGACCTGTTTAAAAGGAATTTAAGGTTATGAGCGGTGTCGCGTCTATTAATCTAGTTGTTCCATATCGTATTCTTTATTTAGGCTACTGCTGGTGGAAGCTACAAATCATCTAATAAAATGAGTTCCGTATTATAAACTACAATACCTGTAAAACACTCCCTTTTACAATAGATTAATATTTGTGCCAATAATACTATAAAATACCGGTGTATCAACAATTTCACGTGAGGTTTCTTCTATGTCAGATGTTACACATCATATGCGACTACTGTAAGGCTCGTAATTTTTTAATTATTAGTCTAATGATTTTATTAAGTTATGTACATATTGCCGACCGTATTAAACGTTTAAGGAACTTAGAACCACTGATGAAAAAGCTAGGTTGCAAATGTGGAGAGCTACGACCAACTTTCCCCCTGGTTGTGCAAATGTCTCTGAAACTCTACCTCCTGGCTATGACGAGGAATGGACGACTTGGAAGTCCCTGAATAGACTGCGCTCTAGAGTAGGCAGATCAAGGGTTAATATGGCAGGATGGGGTTACATTGACCAGGATGATATTCAATGCGATTGTGGAGAAGACCAGACTGTTCAGCATATGACTGAGTGCCGACTGTGCCCAGCATCCTGCACGGAAGAAGATCTTCGTCGGGGAGCACAGAGTGCACTGGAAGTGGCCAAGTTTTGGGCAAAGATAATATAATAACTGTGTTATATGTTTAAAATGTATGTTTGTGATACGCTAATAAATACTTTTTACTTTTTAGGGGTTACCTATTTAAAGAAAAAAATGTATAAAGGGATACGGGAGAAATAAAAAGGTTGGGACCCGCTACTCTAGGGGAATAACCAACTACTCTGAATACTACATCATGAGGCTTGCATTACACTCATTAGAGATAAGAAAATCTCAACCATGGTGTTGAGCCAGCACACCATGTAAGGCTGTACATGTTCGAACATCCAATTATTCCAATTGCACACATAATTACGATTTTGACTATTTGATTCGAACATGTATACATACATATTAGAATTATTCGATAATTCGTACATTCGAATTTCCAACCTATTCAAACATTCAAATTTTGAAATATTCACCAATGTCAGACACTATAGATCGGTAGTACAATCTGAAGAATTGTAGGCTTCAGAGTGTCTTATTTTAAATAAATAGGGGGATCTCCAAGAACTAGAATAGAAAGAAAGGAGGATTCTGAGGAAAATACTCGGATCACAGAAAACTGCTGATGGTACTTGGATGATGAGGAAAAACGAAGAACTCTACAAATACATTGAGAACATCACGGACACAATGCGGAAGCGGAGGTTGAAGTTCTACGGACACCTACATAGAAAAGCGGCAGTCAGTCTGAAAGACTAGACTTTGTATCATTTTAAATGCTATAAATGCTGGAAAATGATAGAAAGGCTGGAGGCTTCTCGCTTCGCTCGAAACCAAATACTCTTGACATGTTAGAAAATGATCTGCATAATACTTATCTTGCTTATCTTGTTTCAAATTACTCGCGAACGGCAAGTGCAAACCAAGGGCAAAGCAAGGTCAAGCGCGCGGGATGCTGTCACGCTCACCAGAGCGCGCGGGGACGTGCCACTTCCATCCAGTCTAAAACACTTATAGTGGCCGATGTATTGAAGATAGAGATATGCTCTCGCGGACTATTTTGTAGAACTTTTCATGCTGACCAATTCTTACGCTCATAGTATATTGATATTTTTAACGGTTTGCCCAGCGAAAGCTTAAGAAGCGCACGGACGCCAAGTTTGTTTTCGACTTCTTCACTCAAATCGTTACTGCTTGGCTTCCTTTGATCATACATAAATTATTTTCTACAGAATCTTTCCTCGATATATCCTTTACAGAA
This sequence comes from Meconema thalassinum, assembly GCA_946902985.2. Taxonomy (NCBI): domain Eukaryota; kingdom Metazoa; phylum Arthropoda; class Insecta; order Orthoptera; family Tettigoniidae; genus Meconema; species Meconema thalassinum. Next base: position 32,436,489 of record OX336394.1, read on the forward strand.
TGGTGAAACCCGCATCAAAATCCATCCAATGGTTCTCGAGATTACCCGTGACATCCAAGAATCGGGGATTTTTGTCTTATACTAACGAAGTAGAGATTGTCGGGGAACACATGCACCAAGCAGTACTATGACGTCACACACCTCAGTGCATCTGGGTACATTTCGTCCCGTCACCGTAACGTAACGCCAGACCCCAGCGTAACGACGAAGTCGATTAAATCATTTAAAATGATAAAATGGATGAATGAAGACTGACCAAATGGATCTTCAACAACATCATGGGGCTAAAGCCCACATCTAAATGGGTAGATGAGGTGAAAAAGGATGCGGCCGAAGTTGGAATCACACTACAGATGGTCCACAACAGAAGAGAGTTTAGAAGGAGAAACCAACAATAAGGAGGCCCAAACGGATCATTTCCGATGAGGAGAGGAAGAATAGAAGTGAGCGCATGAGGAGGTTCTGGGAGGAGAAGAGAGGAAAAGCCAAAAATTCTTAAGTTCTTTGCTGTCCATACTTGGCCAAATTCGATTAAAAACAAGAAGTTCCGTGACGAACTAAAGAGCCTACATTTCTTAATATTTAAGATTAATGCCAATGATTAATCTCTACGGACCTATCTAGAATAATGACGAAATTAAGTTGGTAAAATCGAAATTTCTAATTAGTTCGTAATATACCTGGCATAATGTAGCCTGATAGAGCACTACAGTTGGCAGCCCTGGTGACTGAATAATATTCTTAGTTCCATCTCTAAAGATACAGAATACACAATTTGGTTGAAGTCCAATGGATAGCGTGGACCTTAAATGCGGTTAGACAGTGGATCTATCAGCGCGCGTAAAATCATGTTGGCAACAATGCCATGCGTTGGTCAGAAATAATCTGAAATATTATGATCTATTGTTGTGCCAATTTTGGACGAAATTCATTTCTTAGTATAGAAGCTACTGGTATTTTAAAATTGGACTTATCAGCAGGCTTAGAATCATGTTGGCAGCACTGACGTATATTAGTTACTCCAAATTAATCTAGAATGTCAGGTATTATACGTGCACAAAGTTTAGAGCTGTTGGCATCCATACTTTCTAATATATTGATATTAGTGTAAACAATATAAACAGCATTTATTAACAGTTGGCAGCCTGATTGCTCTTAAGAATACGCATAGTCATATCTGTTATGGTACACATTGCACATACGAAATTTGGTTGAAATCCAATTGATCGTATTGAAGTTACAGAACATGTATTTAAAGATTGGTCCTATCAGCAGGCTTAGAATCATGTTGGTAGCACTGACATACATTAGTTGCTCCAAATTAATCTAGAATGGCAGGCACTATACGTGTGCAAAGTTTAAAGCTGATGGCTCGCGTACTTTCTGATATATTGGTATTTGGATAAAAAATAGAGAGAACATTTATTGACAGTTGGCAGTCGTGGTGGCTCTTAAGAATACGCTCTGACATATCTGTTTATGTGCACATAGTACATACGAAATTTGGTTGAAATCCAATTGATAGTGTAGGAGTTATATGCATTTAAAAATTGGACTTATCAGCAGACTTAGATTCATTTTGGCCACACTGTCATGTATGGCCTCCTAAAAAATAAACTGAAGTATTATTATCTATATGTGTGCCAATTTTGGAATAGTTCCCATGTATACATGCCAAGATATCCAACATTTCAATTGCGATTTTTTTAGCATTTGGTAGCACTGACATCATTTTAAAGTATGACATTGAGATCTTCCGGTATAGATCTTTACTCATACCAAATTTGGTTTCGATTGCTGCAGCCGTTTAGGAGTTGATAAGGGGGGGGGGGACACACAGACAGACACTTATTTTCCCGGATCGATCTCATAAGTCTACTTTTTCCTCATTTTTTGCAAAAAAAAAAAGTGAAATAATCCGACTATTCAGTGTGTTAGTGTGTGCCTCTGGTGCTGGGTGCTAGGGCTGTTTCTTGACGCCCAGAGGGCAGCTTGCACATCAATTTTTGTTGTTCCTTGAAGCGCTATGAAAGTCATGGAGGTTAGATATCTAAGCTCCTTGACTATAGTGCTTTCTAGTAGAGAAAGGAGGAACTGTCGTTTTGGAGGAAAATCCCGAGATTAATTTTGCCTCTGTGAACACGGCTTACTGAATTCAAATGGGTTCTTTAACATGCCAACAACGTATGACATGCGTGTCGTAATTTTTGTCGCTGTTGAAAAATCACTTACCACGGCCAGGAGCGAACCTGCAAGCTTGGGGGTTGGGGGGGTTGGTAGTCCGACACGATAACCACTCACCCACCTTGACAAGATTTCAGTTAATTATCGAATGATTGGAACAAGTCAAATCATTCAAATGTTCGAATAGTTATATTAAACATGGAAACAAAGAGTGTCCGAGGGAGAGTTTGTAACTGCTTCTATGCAGGCTACAAGTACCGTCACGTGTTGAGTTTTGTCTGGGGAGGAAAGTGTGAATGTAAGGATGAGGAATTCGAAGGTTGCGGCTGCGCTGTAGCAGATATCTGCAAAAAAAATGCCATGCAGATATAGTTTGCATGTTGTGCGTATAAGCCGCGGGTAATATTTGGAGCAAATTTTCGGATATTTTTATGGAATTTTTAATGTGCATCAGCAGCGCGGGTTGCATATTTTGCCCCTGCGACGGTTGTGCCATCTCTTGGCAGAAGTCCGCAACACCCTCACCGCCATCTTGGTGTGAGGTCACTTGAACGCAAAGACACGGTCAACGAGAAAGACAGGCCATGGCGCGTAAACCTAATCCTTTTGTGACGTAGGCAATGTAGTGCTTGATGATGCTTGTACGTTTAAGTCGAGAACAATTCATGAGCAGCAGAAATGCGATATTTTACATCAGTCTTCTTGAAATGGACCCAGTTTAGATGTTCCGTGTTTTTTCCATCACAGTAAATTATGATGTAGGCCTATAGGTTTACAAAACTACGCCAGCTATAGATAGCCTATTTACATGTTGAAGTAACTCGTAACAAAAATCCACGCAAACATGGATTCGAGGGTTTGTTGTGTCTTAAATAGCTGCAACGAGTACAGTAAGTTGAGTTGTAGAGCCTGTGACCTTCGTTGTGAGTTAAATTATGTGCACATGAGTATAATTGGTTCAAATAATCTTGCAGTGAACGTATTACTTAGTTACTGGTGTTTGAAGGGGCGGAACAGAAATCAATACGTTTATAGAAGAGATCTGAGGAATACACTCGCCACCGACTAACGACTCATACCAATACCTTCCATTAAGACAAGTGGTAAATGAATACCAGCATTTATACAGGTTCAATGATGCAGACAAGATGACTACCACTCCGGCAGTAAAACGAAGACCATAGAATATTATGTTCCGGAATTTCTTTCTATTACAAAATCGTTTGATACATTTATGTATATCGTTCAACTATAAGAGTTAGCCTATATATGCATACATTGTCCGGCACTATTCATAGCTTTCCATAACCTTCCTGAACGATTTGTACCCGTCAAGTAATTCCACATTAATTAACAAGCAACCGCTAGGGAAAAATAACATACTCGTGAAAATACCTTGTGATCAACTACAACTATTAAAAATAAGTGATCTACTGGTTCTACTTAGAGTAATTAATACATAAGTAAATTGTGGCTAAGTATTGGATTACATAAGATTGATCAGTGTAAGACTTGAGTTGCAATTACCATGTATGTTTTGCCAGACGCCATAATTGTGTTGGGTCAATAATTTTTACAGCGTGTTTTCTGATATGATATGGGTTAAGTACGATGTTCTAATTCTGTGATTTCAGTATCTTGTAGAAAAAAGGGTTTATGTTCCCGTCATACATAACCCTACCGTAAGTGGTGCAACAGCACTACATTGCTGACGTCACGAAAGCGCACCAGGGCCAGCCTTTCTCGTTGGCCGCGACGCAAAGAACGGCTAGACATAGAGCGGTGCTTATTTATTCCGTGAATTTGCAAAGAATGAAGTTAAATTTGAGAATGGTGACTTGCGCTTTGGTCAACTGTCCGAACGGAACTCATAAGGATCGTGCTGACAACAAGAAAGGTGTGAGTTTTTTCAATATACCGAAAGTTATAACCCACCAATTCTCACTAACCCGTAGTCACCCTGAAAGACGACGTGCGCCTTGCCTTGAAAGAATTAATAGGAAAGACCTTCGAGATGCTGATGTCAAGCCGTACACAAGAGTGTGTAGCATTCATTTTCATTCTTGAGGAAAGAATTCATGATGAAAATTAATAAATGTAAAACAAAAGTATTGGAATGCAGCCGAAATAAATCAGAATCCTCTATGGACATCAAATTGGCAGGTGAAAAACTAAAGGAAGTAGGAGACTTCTGTTACTTAGGAAGCAAAATAACCAGTGATGGACGAAGCAAAGGGGATATAAAAAGTAGGTTAGCTCAGGCCAGCAAAGCATTTCTACAGAAAAGGAGTCTGATGACATCGAATATAGATTTAGGTGTTAGGAAGTCATTTTTGAAGGCTTTTGTCTGGAGAGTGGCGCTCTATGGAAGTGGAACTTGGACTGTTGGTGCAGCAGAAAAGAGGAGAATAGAAGCGTTTGGAGTGTGGTGATACAGGAGAATGATGAAGATCAGATGGGTAGATAGGGTTACAAACGAAGAGGTATTAAGACTAGTGGGAGAGGAGAGATGTTTCTGGCGACTGCTAATGAAGAGAAGAGATAGGTTGGTAGGACAGATACTAAGACACCCAGGAATAGCAAGCTTAGTTATGGGAGGAAGGGTCGAGGACAAGAACTGTAGGGGTAGACCAATGTTAGAATATGTTAATCAGATTGCCTCGGACGTAGGGTGTGGTAGCTATGTATGGATGAAACTAACGATTAGCTCAGGACAGGGAGGCATGGAGGCTGCATCAAACCAGTCAAAAGACTGAAGACTCAAACAACAACAAACATAAAAACTGCATAGCGATCTCAGCAAAGAATATGAAGATATATGTTTCGTAACGTATGCAGGAGCTTACGAGATCAAGTAACAGTAACTGGAGCAGGCAGCGTCCCTTAAGGCCCAGTGTTGTAGTATATCCTGAGCATTCGAAGGGAATTCTTACATTCTCAACTTTAATGTTATTGCTCCAAAGCGGTAACTTTTGTTGTTAGAATTGAAACTCCACGGCAGTTATTATTTGTGTTATTCCTTACACATAATACGCATTGTACGATTCTGTAATAGAATTACATTCCTGAGTAGAGTCTTTTGTTGTCTGAAAAAATCCCAAGCTTTACTGTCTTTGTCTATAAAATTGTGCGAGTTATGGGATAAATAAATACCAAGTCTCATACTCTTGTGTTAATTTAAATGTATTTCCCACAAATCTCCAGCAATCTAACATAAATGCACAAGTCAAAATATCCACATTTTTTTTAAAGGTCAAAACGTCATAACACCCTGTTCTAAACTCAACTTTGTTCAGTTCTGGTACACTCCCTATTGCACACCTATCTGTCAAATGTAAGTACTCTGATTGATTCTAGGTGAATATAAACATAATGTAGTTTTAATTACAAATAAATAACATGGCTATTATTCTGACATACGGATGTAAGTCCAGGCTAATGTTTAATGTTCTTTCTTTAAAAATATGTCCTTGTCTTCTCACAAGCCTCACTGCAGAACCACTTTTATCATTTTAAATGATTATGTCGACTTCGCTGGGGTCTGGTGTTACGTTACGGTGACGGGACGAAATGTACGGAGAATGCAGTGAGGTGTGTGACGTCATAGTACTGCTTGAGCTTCCTCCTTTCATCGCGCGCTATGGTGAGCGTGACGTCATCCAGCCAGCTACGTCCGTTGACCTTGTTTTGCACTTGTTTTTTTTCTTTTTAGCCTACTTTTCACATTTTGCAAAAATGAGGAAAAAGTAGACTTATGAGATCGGGCAAATGTGTGTCTGTCTGTCTGTCTGTCTGTCCTTCTGTCTGTCTGTCTGTCCTTCTGTCTGTCTGTCTGGCTGTGTGTGTGTCCCCCCCTATCAACTCCTAAACGGCTGCAGGAATCGAAACAAAATTTGGTAGGAGTAAAGATCTATACCTGAATATCTCACGTCCATATTTGAAAATGATGTCAGTGCTACCAACTGCTAAAAAATCGCAATTGAAATTTGAGCTCCATGTTGGATATCTTGGAAGGTATGAATGGGAGCTATTTCAAAGTTGGCATACGTATAGATAATAATATTTCAGTTTAATTTCCAGGAGGCCATGCATTGCAGTGTTGCCAAAACGATTCTAAGCCTGCTGATAGGTCTAATTTTAAATGCATATACCTTCTATACTATCAATTGGATTTCAACCAAATTTTGTATGTAATATGTGTACATAAACAGATATGACTGGGCGTATTCGTACTAGCCACTAGGGCTGCCAACTGTCAATAAATGTTATCTCTATTCTTTTATCCAAATACCAATATATCAGAAAGTATGCAAGCCGACAGCTTTAAACTATGCACACGTATAGTACCTGACATTCTAAATTAATTTGGAGTAACTTATGTACATCAGTGCTACCAACATGATTCTAAGACTGCTGATAAGACCAATTTTTAAATACATGTAACATCTATAATATCAATTGGATTTCAACCAAATTTCCTATGTGCTATGTGTACCATAACATATATGACTATGCTTATTCTTAAGAGCAACCAGGGCTGCCAACTGTTAATAAATGCTGTCTCTTTTTTTTATCCAAATATTAATATATCAGAAAGTATGTAAGCCAACAGCTTCAAACTTTGCACAAGTATAGTACCTAACATTCTAGATTAATTATGAGAAACTAATAAATGTCAGTGCTGCCAACATGACTCTAAGCCTGTTGATAGGTCCAATTTTCAAATACATGTAACTTCTATACTAACAAATGGATTTCATCCAAAATTGGCACAGCAAGATATCATAATATTTCAGATTATTTCTGACCAACGCATGCGTGACATTGTTGCGCGCTGATAGATCCAATGTCTAACTGCATGTAACGTCCATGCTACCCATTGGACTTCAACCAAATATTGTATTCTGTATCTTATAAGATGGAACTAAGAATATATTCAGTCACCAGGGCTGCCAACAGTAGTGTTCTTTTAGGCTACAGGTATATTTCGAACTAATTAGAAATTTCGATATTACCAACTTAATTTCGCTATTTTTCTAGATAGGTCTATATAGATTGGCATGAATCTTAAATTTTAAGAAAAGTAGGCTCTTTAGTTCGTCACGGAACTTCTTGTTTTTCTTGCTAACGGACTTTGAGTTCACGCAGCATTTGTAGCATTTGCAGCATTTAAAATGATATCAAGTCTAGTCTTTCAGACTGACTAAGAAATGTTTTTTCCTTCTTGGTTTCGCAGTCATGTGGAATTCTATAACCACGCAGTTCTCACCTTCACATATGACCATTGGGTCAAGACGTGGCATTTGACATGTGCAAATCTTGGTCATCATTGGTTGACCTTGGCTGCAGAGGTTGCCGTTCTTCAGATGTCCTGGTGAACCAACAGAAACCCTGGAAGTACGACATACAGGAAGAAGATCTTGCATTTTTTCACCATCTTTTTGTGCAGGACTCGTTACGAAATAGGCTTAATTTGAGGGCGATCCTTGTCTGGAGACCACAAGTACAGGTCACAATAACTCGCTCCTGTCACGAGCATGTGAGTTTCGGACTAAAAGTACCACTTGTCATCTTTGCGCAGCTGGCCATCCTCATCAAGGCATTTGGTGAGATTGTCTATCATAAGGCATTTAATTTCCAAAACACCAATAACTGGGCTACACTCGCAAGAGACACGACCATTAGGAGAAGCACCAATGAAAGGGTATTCAGAATGCAGTGCAAGGCCGCTTAAAGTGACAGAGAGCTGCCTGTGGCTCTTCCCCTTCTCCTTCCCCTGACTGGACTGACCACGCTGTATGTCCTTGTTGTGGGATTTTCTCCTCTCGCTTTGTTCGTCACTCTTTCATTTACAAATATTTTTTACCCGTAGGGCGAAAAGTAGGCCACTAGTGAAGAAATTGTGAGGTTACAATACCTTAAAATTCTTCATAGCGGCCTTTGAGGCGAAATTGGTCCTCGTCAGAAGGTAATCTATCAGGTCCATGCCCGAGACCTTTGGCCACTCCTCCATATTTTCACCCATATCTGAACACCGAAGTTCGTACGGGTTCAAACCACACTCATCAATCTTCAACTTATACCGGGCACGATCAAACTGAGTCAATTTCTTGCCACACACTACAACGCAACGCTTTGTTTACAAATGTTCCACACCAAGATGGTGGCGAGTCCGTTGCGGACTTGTGCCCAGAGATGACGCTCGCGGCGGAGTGGGCGGAGCCTTCGTCGTGCAGCCCAATAATACAATCCGGACTTGTTGAATATCATTATACTAGGACCCGGTTGATTGCCACGGTGGGTGAGTGGTTAACGTGTCGGTCTACTAACCCCAAGCTTGCAGGTTCGATCCTGGCCGTGGTAAGTGATTTTTGAAAGTCGTCAAAAATACGACACGCATGTCATACGATGTTGGCATGTCAAAGAACCCATTTGAATTCAGTAGGCCGTGTTCATAATGGCAAAATTAATCTCGAGTGTTTCCGCCAACAAAAGTTCCTAATTTCTCTACTAGAAAGCGCTATAGTGTTCAAGGAGCTTAGAATTCTAACCTCCTTGACTTTCATAGTGCTTCAAGGAACAACGTAATTCGACATGCAAGCTACCCTCTGGGTGTCAAATAACAAAGCTTGCACCCGGCACCTGAGGCTATACGATATTATTATTATTATTATTAGGACCCGGATGTCTTGTCATGTTTTCGGTTATGTTTTTTTTTTCATGACAAATGTAAGATAATGACTTATGCTTATGTCATTAAGTATAATTGGCACTCCGAACTGAAAAGGGTTGCAATTCTAGCTGTATAATAGGGCCGTTTTCACCAACTCTTCACTAACAATTAGTTAGTTAATTCCCATTTAACTTAAATACGAGATTTAATGCGTGATTATCTTCGATGCATTTCACGAGACCATTCGGGTTCGCAATTACTTAAATAAGATTTACGGCTATCGCGCATGCGCAGACCCGGTTTCATCTTGGAGAGCATGGCGGACAGAACAAGACACGTCGAGCACTGATTGTTGTGTGCGAGGCTTCCTTGAGACTTTCTGGAACATAATTATAAAGGAAGGGAAATACAGAAGAATTGTCATAAACATATTTTATATTCATATGGATGAAAATAGCCTACGTGTGAACCGCCATTGTGGAATGCGCAAGGCACAGTTCAACTGTTTCCCGCCACTTTAAAGATGCTTTAGAGATTTGACCATTTAACGTAATTCTTTGTTAGTGGTAAGTTAACGAGCATTTCTGTTTGGTGAAATGCTCGTGCAAATTTAAATAACCTTTAATGATCAATTAAGAGATAATTGACGTTGGTGAAAACGGCCCTTTAACATTCATTTTAAACATAGCACATGGCATACACAGCCTTAGGCAACGACTTTTTCCTCAAATGTCTGAATGTATTGCTTTAGATTTATGGTTTATATTATTATAAATATTATTGTAAACAATGCGCGGATGCGGATACAGAGCTTCCACGAATTAAAATGGCACCGAAGCTTATACATAGCGAACTTCCTGTCCGCGAATCTCCATTTGATTTTCATTGGCAATGAATCGTCCAGTGGCTTCGGTGGTGTAGTTGGTAGAATGCTGAGTTTCTATGCCAAAGGTCACGGGTTCAAACCCGGCCGAAGCCGTCGGATTTTTTAAGAGCTTTCATATCCCTCAGTATGCCTTCCTTCGGAGGGAAAGTAAAACCGGCGGTCCCATGTCATAGATTTATGGCTTGTTAAAGAACTTTCCACTAATTACACCTGTGTGAAACTAAATTGTATAGGTTACGAACGTAAACAACGCTCTTAGGTTGCTACGTTCGTTGCCAAGAGCCGACTGTGGTGGCATCTAGTAGCTAAGTTCTTAACTAGGACCAGTAGTCGTTGACGGTGGCGTTTGGCGGCAAAAGTAGGAACTATTTGAAAAATTCAAAGTTGAAGTCCATACTTGAATTTAAAAAAAGTCCTCTCGGCACGCCGGAAGGCGGATGTAGATTTCACCGGACAAACTTGGGGATAGGCGAAAATAGGCAGAATATGCAGGTTTTCGTAGAAGGATCAGACCTCATTTATTGCGAGAAAGTATTTTATAATTGGAGATTAATTAACTTTGTTTTTCGTCATTTTATGGATATTTTAAACATTTTATTGTCTTATGGGGACGGTAACCTTCTTGTCATTTGGTGTCCATTTTTATACTTGTGGTCACACTGTCCTTATGCAAGGTTTCGACACTGATGTGTAACTATGTAACGGTCTGTTACTTCTTCACGCAAAATTATATCTCCCGCAGAGATTTTGGTTGGTTCCTCAGTTTAGGGGCTGCGACAACGCGGTCATGTAACCCCGTGTACTTAGGGATGGCTGTATTAGTCTGTAATTCAGGTAAGGACTGCAGACGGTCAATTTCAAGCAGTAGTTCCTAATGTTGCTACCAGATACTACCATCAACGACACCTAGCTGTGAAATTGGCTACTAGATGCCACCGCAACCAGCAACTCGCAACGAACGTTGGAACTTCCCCTCCAAAGGGAAGCATACTGAGGGATTTTTAGCGCTCTTAGAAAATCCGACGACTTCGGCCGGCTTTGGACGCGCGACCTTGGGCATAGAAGTTCAGCAAGCTACCAGTTACGTCACCGAAGACGCTTCACACTTAGTCAGATGGAAATCTGAATCTGATATCGAGCAAGTGCGTTGTCATGGCAACGTCCGATGGATCATCCGTCATCAATTTAGTAGTGTTGCCATGGCAACCTCTGATAGCTCTTAGAATTTTCTTATAATTCCGAAATCATTTTTCTCATCCCTTGGCGTAATGGTGGGTCATATCAAAAATTATTTCAGACAAAAGTTTTAGGTAATTATTAGGGGAATATTGTCAATTTTGTACGGTTTTGATATTGTGCCTAATAAGAGAGATATGATTAATGATTCCCGAAAAACCCACTTTTACCACCCCTTTGGTGAATGGTTGGTGCTATCAAAAAACTCTTTCAAACATAAATTTTTGGGCTTTATCCGACACATAGTATGAACTTAGAACGGATTCGATATTTCACATATTAAGAGAGTTATAGCAATATTTCACTTTTTCGAAAAAAAAAGCCCCCCATTTTCACCCCCTTCGAACGATTTAGCCCAGTAACGAACTCGACCGAGATTTTATAGGTATACATATTCGGTAAAAAATTCAAAGTGATTGGTGCAAAATTACGGCAGTTATCGCGTCCACAAGAAACTGATATACATATATATACATACATAAATTATATATAAACTTTTGAACTGACGGTGGTTTTATGGTCTGGGGGATGTAAAACGCGAAGATATGTCGAGATTTTCCGGAAGTCGAAACATGGTACCCATTGCAATAGTTAGCTTCCTAATGAAATCTACCTAAAAAAAACAGATACACACACTAATACAGCCATCACAATTAACAACGATTATCAGACAGATTCTACACACACCCAAAGTACACGGGGATACATGACCGCTTTGTCGCAGCCCCTAAACTAAGGAACCAACCAACCAATGAATCGTCCGTGATTATTTTCATTATTATTTCAGATTGTAGTTTTGTTTCTAGGCGTTCAACTTATGACATGAGAACTAGAGGGTTGGCCTTTCTTGAATATTCCGAACACAAGTGTCTCCTGGAAAGTGTAGTTACTTAAACTTCGCAACAGAAAGGACCATAAGAAACAGCTTGCCAACAAAGTGTGCGGTTTGCACATTTCAAACGGCAGTGGTCTAACATTGTAGTAAGTTGATGCCAATTAAACATGATATATGTGACGATAGTATAATCAGTTGCTATCCGGTTGTTATATTGGTATATTGTGCAATAACTTGACCCGCTAAAATTAGACAAAATCTACGACTAACAGCCTACGGCTCTAGGCTATACACTGTACGGTACCGGTAACATTTAACAATAACTCATCCTTTATTCTTTACTATTTATTTAATCATTGTAATTATAATAGCCTACATATTAACGCTCATTAAACCAATAATCATCTTAAAACTAAATACGTATTCCAGATATTGCAAGAAAGCGATATTAGTACATGCGGTTCCATCATAAGATCCAACTGTGCCTAGTAAGTATTATATAATATTTTCGTTGCAAATACACGCTATACAAGGTAATAGTACATTATGCAACGAACCTATAATGGCAATAGTTAAGACACGATTATATTTATAAAACGAGCGTGGGATTCAGTTACTTCAGTTAGTGAACAGGGCGCGCTGGCTGTGCTTACTGAACAGAGCGCATGCGTGGGTCAACGAACTTCGAAAGCAGAGACCATTTACTTTGCTTGGCAATACTATTGTTTACAGCCTGCATGATGACTAGTGCCATCCAGCTCTTGCATTAACTAATATTGTCAACGAAGCCGTTTGAAAACAATGCGCTGTGTATAAATTGGAGTTGGGGATATTAAGGTACAGTGCTATTTCTTGTCTCATATTCAGCAGTTTATTTAGGCGAACATATGGACGGTGTACTTTCCATGTCGGTAATTTATACAGAAGGATGCTGTGTTGCTAACTTCTGGACGTAGATTCATAAATTTCTTGCATATGTCAGAGTATTTTCTTGTTACCGTAAAGGTTTGTGTTGATTTTGTCTTTGTGTTTGGGATTGTAACTACAATGGTTGATCCGATATCCAATTTGAACTTTCAAATCATTTAATTCATGTCCGACATGTTGGATTTTGAGTGCATGTGCGAAGGTATCGTTACCTAATAGGTCAATGAATGAGCTCTGATTGGCTGGAGAAACTGTCTCAAAATGAAAAACAGTACTATAATGACCATAATTATGATAAAGTTTTCTGACGAATAATATTCACATTTCGACATCGTCGAACATAAAGTATTATATTATATTTTCGTTGCAAATACACGCTATATATCCTTAAAATTATAACTTTTCAGTAGTCATAAATCTATAAATACAAACAAACGAAGTAAAAGAATTTGAACCTGTTTGGATTTGATTCACGTCGTTTTTCCAAGTTCCTTAATCTGGCTATGTATGCTCTCGTTTGATGATTCATTCTCTCAACATACGCAATTCTAGCCATGGCCTCCTATAAATAGCATTGGCGAACCAAGGAAATCCAATTCTATCTTATAAAACAACAAACGCAGAAAGACGACATTACTTATGACATGAGACATCCTGATAGTAAGCTACTAGCCTACTGCATCTCTTTGCTCAATAACTGAATCTGAGCCATGTGCTTCTTACAAAATATAAACATACCTTTCGTTTGTTTATATAAGATTTACTGCAGCCAAACGGCTAAGGAAAAGGAGTTATTGTTGATGATGATGATGATGATGATAATTGCTGTTTAAAGGGGCCTAACATCTAGGTTATCGGCCTCTAATGGTTTGGCTGATCGTGGAGATGAAAAATGAAATGTAAACTATAATTAAAACTAACTACTAACTTATATACTAGAAGAAATGGAAAACAAAAGGAGAATAAGGCAAATAAAGGACAGGAGGAAAAGAAATGCCCTCAACCCTCGAAGAATGCGGATTGAGGGATTTGGAAGGAAAAGAGCCATGAAAGGCAGATAGGAAAGTAAAGGATGCGAGTTTCCACCCCAGAGGTAATGCATAAAAGGGGGAAAACCGGACCCAGCTCAGGAATCCCTCTTGGTCGGCAACTCCCGAACTCACCAGCCGTGAGCCCCTGAGGGTGTGGCAATATCCAGGGTGCACCAGAAGTGGTGGGGCTACATACACCCTGCCTCCTTGAGGGCCTTGGACAGAAGGCAGGAGATAACATGAAAAGAAAAGAAGGCTGACCCCTCGCAGAAGGAGGGTATCAGAAAAGATGAGACGAGGGCCAATTAAGGCGGGAGACTCCCTAGGCCTCGGGTACCCTAATACCGTCGGGGTCGGAAGAGAATAAGAGTCGACCAAGTGAGGTCGACAGGAAGGAAGACGGAGAGGAGTCCGGCACAAGTAAGAGGAAGCAATGCCGGACTCAGCTGGGGCCTCGTGGTCGCCAACCCACGTCCCACTAGATGTGAGCCCCTGGGGGGTGTTACAGTTGAAATAGATCAATAGAACATAATGTGGGCATTTCCACTAAGTACGGCTGCACTGTCACTCTGAACAGAGTTATTACATAAAATGCGCACAAATGTGCATACATAAAGACTTATAGTCTATTCTATGTACAATGTTTGATACATTTAGATCTAGATTTGCTATAGTCGATGATTGACTTAATCCTCTTATGACGTTTAGTTATGTGGTATTCTTCACAATGTTCGTTGCATAGTACGCATACACATGCATTGTTTGGTTCGTTAAATTTGTCATTTCTACATATCTTGTGGTGATAGCCGAGCACAGAAAGTCCGGTTAGCACCGATCGCAGTTCTTGGTTCGCTTTTGCCCATCTCCTGTAGATCATGGCGTCTGTAGCGTAAAAGTCTTCGGGTATTTCTTTTGTTTCTTGTTTCCTTTGCTCTATTAATTTAGATACTTGCTTGGTGTGTGGTAGGAGCAGCTAGAGTTTCAGGTCCCCTATGTAGAACGGTTCCCTTGCCAGTTCATATACCAGTCTGGACTTGGTCGTTCTCGCTACTCCAAGAGCTCTCTTAAAATATCTAGATTTGATTTTCTCAAGGTTGGTAAGGTCCGTTAGGGTTAGTCTTTCAATACCGTATATTATAACTGGAGTTATTTTGGCATGAAACAGGGTAATGGCCGTTTCTAGTGAGAGTTTGGTGATGTTTTTGATTTCATACATTCCTCTCTGTTGGTGGCAGCAGTTCTTTCTTGTATATTGACCCTGAAGGAGTTGAATGTGGTCTGGAGTGTAATCCTCAAGTATTTAAAGGTACTAACTTTTTTATTTTGTTTATCAAAACGTATTCTGCTTGAGGTCTATCAACTTTACCTTCCCTTGGAAAACAGTCTAAGTGCCCGCTGAGTAATGACTATGAAATGGCTCTTGTTGAGGCATGTTAGGGGAACGCTAGGGTCCCGCAGTTAAGGGGCACTGGGACTGAGTTTTTAATATCCTGTACTTATAAATGAATATTGTTTTACCAATCTGATACACAATGCTACTGATTTACACATTTCTATCCCTAACCATTTACGAGATATTATTTTTATATAAAAACTAGCTGAAGTACCCGTGCTTCGCTACGCGTCATAAATAAATTAAAATATGAAGGTGACAGTTAAAATAGGGGATAGGCGAGGTGCTGCGCCGAGGGAGATTAAGGATGAAACATTTTGTCCAACTACAACGCTCGGCGTTGACCGTGTTTTATAGCACAAATTTAGATTTTACTCGCTAACCGTTGGAGATACCTTTCGGATAGGAAATGTAATTTTAAACCTCGTATATGCCATCAAAAGTTTGCTATTTCTTAGCGTTCTCTTTTTATTTCAAATGGAAATATGAGTTTGAAACCAAAGGGTGTAGTGACGTCACTAAAATGGTCGCCATCTTTAAATAGTGCAAAGTATTGTAATCAAAAGTAACCTATATGTTAACCAGGTAAATCAGCTACTTCCATGTAAAATTCACGTATATCGGACCAGTGGTACTTGCGTGATTGAGTAATACACAGACACACACCATCTCATTTTTAGCCTTGCTTCGCTCGCGTCATTACTTACATTACTTACATGGGTAGGAGCGATCATCCTTTCAAAGTTAAGGGCCGACCACAGCGAACAAATTATGGTAAATATTCTTTTGTAAACCGTGCCATTGATAACTGGAACTCTCTACCTGCCGCAGTCTTAGAGCCTTTTCCCAAACATATAGGTGTGTTTAAGAAAAGACTGACTATTTGTGTAAATACTCCAGTTTAACTGTTGTATAATTGTTATTGAATTGTTATGTGTAATTATTTATTTGTTATGTATATCCAATTTGCCTCCGGGGGCCACACCCTCCATTGCAAATAAATGAATGAATGAACGAATGAGTGTCATCTAATATATAAAAGTGAAAGTCTGTATGTATGTATGTATATATGTTGGTTCCGTATACAAATCTACACCGTTCCACCAATCTCAACCATATTTTGAATACACATAGTTTAGGACCCAGAAGGAACCGCTGGCTACATGAATTTTCGATAGTCTTTCTCATTCTTCTGATTTTGGCCCTTTTTCACTCAAAAACAGGCTAATTAAATCATAAAATATACTCATGAAGGAATGGCAAGATAGATAATTTCCATGGCAACATAGCTCAAGTCGAGACACGGCCGACTTGATGCCAATTGCGCTCAGCACTACCGGTATAGAAAATGAGGATCTTTACTTGAAATCCCGTTAGTTACTCAACTGCTCACACAGCACTGTCAACCGAGTTTAGCATAACAAAGACTTGACACTATCTTCTTTCTACTATATATTTTTCAAATACCACTCACTCACTCACTGACTCATTCATTTATTCATCAACCACCGAACGGATTGGAATGAAATCTGGTATGCAGCTTCCTCAAGGGCCGCAAATACCCACTAAGAGAGAAATTTTGGCTATTCAGGTTCTAAAGGGGTGTTAAGGGGGTAGACCTGCATTTAATTGAATAGCAATATCTCCCGATTGGTTTCATGGGGGGATGTGATACTCGGCATATAAACTCATCATTAAAAATAAGAAGACATGTGTCTGAGGGTTTTTCGATGTGGTGTATATTATGAGGTGAAAGGGGTGAAAAGTGGGGATTAAAAGATTCTTAACGGAGCGTGTGTCTCTTAAACGACATAGGCGAGGGGTTTGAAACACAGCGAAAAAAAATCAACATAAAAAAGAAGTAAATATGTGTTTGACAGTTTTTTCATAAATCCAATTTAAGGGGCCCATGGGGAGAGATGAAATTCTGGGGGGGGGGGGGACAGGAAAGAAAGTGTCCTAACTGATTGACTGACTGGCTCACTCATCAAACTCAGGGGGAAAAACTGCTTTAAAGTAAGTAAATAGCTTTTTGACAGTTTTTTTTCATAAATCAAATTTAAGGGGTTCATGGGGAGGAGTGAAATTCTGAAAAAAGAAAATTGAAAGAAAATGTCCAGACTCACTCACTTACTCACTCACTCATCATCGCCTAGCCAAAATTATTGAAGTTAGAAACATGACAGTTTGGGGATATGTTCATTGTATGTCAAAACCGTCTACTAAGGGAGGATTTTCGGATATTCAGGTTCTAAAGGGGTCTTAAGGGGGTTAAACCTGCATTTCATTGAATAACTATATCTCCCGATTGGTTTCATTGGGGGATGTGATACACGGCATATAAACATATCATTAAAAAGTAACAAGACACGTGTCTGAGGGTTTTTCGATGTGTTTATGAGGTTAAAGGGGTGAAAATTGGGGATTGAAAGATTCCTAACGGAGCGTGTATCTCTTAAACGACATAGGCGAGGAGTTTGAAACTCAGCGGAAAAAAAAATCATCATAAAAATAAGTAAATATGTGTTTGACCGCTTTTCCATAAATCCAATTTAAGGGGCCCATGGGGAGGGGTGAAATTCGGGGGGAGGGACAGGAAAGAAAGTGTCCTAACTGATTGACTGACTGACTGACTCATCAAACTCACGGGAAAAAACTGCTTTAAAGTAAGTAAATAGCTTTTCGACAGTTTGTTTTTCAATCAAATTGAAGGGGTTCATCGAGAGGGGTGAAATTCTGAAGGAAAAAAAAATTGAAAGGAAAAGTCCTGACTCATTCACACACTCATCATCGCCCAGCCAAAAATATTGAAGTTGGAAACATGACATTTCGGGGATATGTTCGTTGTATGTCAAAACCGTACACTAAGGGAGGTTTTTTGGATATTCGGGTTCTAAAGGGGTCTGAAGGTGGTTAAACCTGCATTTCATTGAATATCAATATCTCACGAGTGGTTTCATTTGTGGATGTGATACTCGGCATATAAACGAATCATTAAAAATACGCAGACATGTGTCTAAGCGTTTTTCGATGTGGTGTATTATTATGAGGTGAAAGGGCTGAAAATTGGGGGTTGAAGGATTCCTAATGGAGCGTGTAGGCCTATCTCTTAAACGACATAGGCGAGAAATTTGAAACTCAGCGAAAAAAAATCAGCTTAAAAAGTAAGTAAATCGGTTTTCGACTGTTTTTTGCATAAATTAATTTAAGGGGCCAATGGGGTGGGGAGAAATTCTGGGGAAAAAAGGAGAGAAAGTGTCCTAACCGACTGACTCAGGGGAAAAAGACAGCTTAAGAAATAAGTTAATAGGTGTTCAAGCGTTTTTTAATCAATCCAATTTAAGGGGCCCATGGGGAGGGGTGAAATTCTGGTAAAATAAATGAAAGAAAATGTCCTGTCTGACTCACTCACTCATCACGCCCAGCGAAAACTATTAAAGTTGGAAACATGAAATTTTGGGAAAATGTTCGCTGTATGTCGAAAACGTTAACTAAGGAATGATTTTTGTTAATTCGGGTTTTAGAGACGTGTCAAGGGGGTAAACGTGCATTTCATTGAATAGCGATATCTCATGAGTTGTTTGTTTGGGGATGTGATATTCGGTATATAAACTAATCATTAAAAATAATCAGACATATGTCTAAGGGTTTATCGATGTGGTGTATATTATGAGGTGAATGGGGTGAAAATTGGGGGTTGAGGGATTCTTGACGGAGCGTGTATCTCTGAAACGACATAGACGTGAAGTTTGAAATTTGGTGGGAAAAAACAGCTTAAAATACAAGTAAATAGGTGTTCGAACGTTTTATCATAAATCCAATTTAAGGGGCCCTTGGAGAGGGGTGAAATTCTGGGAAAAAAAAAAACAGGAAAGAAAGTGTCCTAACTGATTGACTCACTTACTCACTCATCAAACTCAGGGGGAAAACAGCTTTAAATAAGTAAATAGGTGTTTGACCGTTTGTTTCATAAATCCAATTTAAGGGGTTCATGGGGACGGGTGAAATTATCAAAAATAAATGAAAGAAAATGTCTTGACTGACTCACTCACTCATCATCGCCCAGCCAAAATTATTGAAGTTAGAAACATGAAATTTTGGGGATATGTTCGTTGTATGTCGAAAACGTCCACTAAGGAAAGAGTTTTGGATATTCAGGTTCTAAAGAGGTGTTAAGGGGTAAACGTGCTTTCCATTGAATAACAATATCTCACGAGTGGTTTCATTTGGGGATGTGATACTTGGCACATATACTAATCATTAAAAATAAGCTGACACGTGTCTAATGGTTTTTCGATGTAGTGTATATTATGAGGTGAAAGGGATGAAAAGTGGTTGAAAGATTCCTAACTGAGCGTGTATCTCTTAAACGACATAGGGAGGAGTCTGAAACTCGGAGGAAATCTATCAGCTTAAAAATAAATAAACAAATGAATAAATAAATAAAATAAATAGGTGTTCGACCGTGTTTTCATAAATGCAATTTAAGGGGCATATGGGGAGGGGTGAACTTCTGGAAGAAAAACGTCCACTAAGGAAGGATTTTTGGATGTTTGCTCTCATCGACCAACCAAAACTATTAAAGTTAGAAGAATGATATTTTGGGGATATGTTTGTTTGTTGTGTGTCGAAAACGTCTACTAAGGAGGGATTTTTGGGTATTCAGGTTCTAAAGGGGTGTTAACGGGGTTAAACCTGCATTTCATTGAAAAACAATATGATACGACTATGACGCGAGCGATGCGAGGCTAAAATTGAGATGGTGTGTGTCAGTGTATTACTCAATCTCGCAAGTACCACTGGTCCGATTTACGTGAATTTTGCATGGAAGTAGCTGATTTACCTGGTTAACATATAGGTTACTTTTGATTTCAATACTTTCCACTATTTAAAATGGCGACCATTTTAGTGACGTCACTACACCCTTTGGTATCAAACTTTCATATTTCCATCTCAAATAAAAAGAGAACGCTAAGAAATAGCAAACTTTTGATGGCATATGCGAGGTTTAAAATTACATTTTCTATCCGAAAGGTATCTGCAACTGTTAGAAAGTAAAACCTAAATTTGTGCTATAAAACACGGTCAACGCCGAGCGGTGTAGTTGGACAAAATGTTCCATCCCTAATGTCCCTCTGCGCAGCACCTCGCCTATCCCCTGTTTTAACTGTCACCTTCACATTTTAATTTATTTATGACGCGTAGCGAAGCACGGGTACTTCAGCTAGTATTGTTATATAATGAAATGCAGTTTTAACCCCGTTAACACCACTTTAGAACCTGAATATCCAAAAATCCCTCCTTAGTAGACGTTTTCGACACACAACGAACATATCCCCAAAATGTAATTCTTCTAACTTTAATAGTTTTGGTTGGTCGATGAGAGTGAACATCCAAAAATCATTCCTTAGTGGACGTTTTTCTTCCAAAATTTCACCTCTCCCCATAGGCCCCTTAAATTGCATTTATGAAAAAACGGTCGAACATCTATTTATTTTATTTATTTATTTATTTATTTATTTATTTATTTATTTTTAAGCTGATTGATTTCCTCCGAGTTTCAAACTCCTCGCCTATGTCTTTTAAGAGATACACGCTCCGGTAGGAATCTTTCAACCCCCACTTTTCATTCCTTTAACCTCATAACATACACTACATGGAAAGACCATTAGACATGTGTCAGCTTATTTTTAATGATTAGTATATATGCCAAGTATCACATCCCCAAATGAAACCACTCGTCAGATATTGTTATTCAATGAAATGCACGTTTACCCCCTTAACTCCTCTTTAGAACCTGAATATCCAAAACTCTTTCCTTAGTGGACGTTTTCGACATACAATGAACATATCCCCAACATTTCATGTTTCTAATTTTAATAATTTTGGCTGGGCGATGATGAGTGAGTCAGTCAGGACATTTTTTCATTTATTTTTGATAATTTCACCCCTCCCCATGAACCCCTTAAATTGGATTTATGAAACAAACGGTCGAACGCCTATTTACTTATTTAAAGCTGTTTTCCCCCTGAGTTTGATGAGTGACTAAGTGAGTCAATCATTTAGGACACTTTCTTTCCTGTTTTCCCCCCCAGAATTTCTCCCCTCTCCAAGGGCTCCTGAAATTGGATTTATGAAAAAACGGTCGAACACCTATTTACTTGTATTTTAAACTGTTTTTTTTCCCGCCGAATTTAAATTTTTTCGCCTATGTCGTTCAGAGATACACGCTCCGTTAAGAATCCCTCAACCCCCAATTTTCACCCCTTTCACCTCATAAGATACATCACATCGACAAACCCTTAGACATATGTCTGATTATTTTTAATGATTAGTTTCTATACCGAATATCACATCCCCAAAGAAACAAATCATGTGATATCGTTATTCAATGAAATGCACCTTTACCCCCTTAACACCTCTTTAAATCCCGAATACGGTCAAGCTGTATGCCTCTCACCAAGGCGGACCGGGTTCGATTCCCGGTCACTGCATGTGAGATTTTCAATGTGAAATGCCATGTCCTGTGGTTCGGATTCCACGTAAAACGGAGGTCCCGTGGCTTATGATCGCGAGATTAACGGTCACGTTAAACTACAAGCTTCCTTTTTTTTTAAATCCCGAATAAACAAAAATCATTCCTTAGTTGACGTTTTCGACATACAACGAACATATTCCCAAAATTTCATGTTTCCAACATTAATAGTTTTCGCTGGGCGAGATGAATGAATGAGTCAGACAGGACATTTTCTTTCAATTATTTTTACCAGAATTTCACCCTTCCCCATGGGCCCCTTAAATTGGATTGATGAAAAAGCTCTTGAACACCTATTAACTTATTTTTTAAGCTGTCTTTTCCCCTGAGTATGATGAGTGAGTGAGTCAGTCAGTCAGTCAGTTAGGACAATTTCTCTCCTTTTTTCCCCCAGAATTTCACCCCACCCCATTGGCCCCTTAAATTAATTTATGAAAAAAAACGGTCGAACACCGATTTACTTATTTATTTAGCTGATTTTCTTTCTCTGAGTTTCAAATTTCTCACCTATGTCGTTTAAGAGATAGGCCTTCACTCTCCATTAGGAATCCTTCAACCCCCATTTTTCACCCCTTGCACCTCATAATAATACACCATATCGAAAAACCCTTAGACACCTGTCTGCTTATTTTTAATGATTAGTTTATATGCCGAGTATCACATCCACAAATGAAACCACTTGTCGAATACATAGAATACGATGTGGTGGACTGTATAAAGAAATATATTTTACACTGTATGTACATGATTAAACACTGAACAAGTACAGTAGATATTACATGCGTGCTATGACACCATGTCCGGTAGCCACTGCTACCTACTTGCAAGTGAGGGTGCTGTGGAACGCAGGTAAGAACACGACCCTTGGGTCAACAACCCTCCAGCAGGGGGACCAACTGTCATTAGAGTATGTACAGTGCCAGAGTTGCCAACATACTCCCCCCCTTGAAATAGCAAATATTTCAAACAACTAAATATTGTCACTTTGTTCTATTAACTGGAATAAGAGTTCAAATAAACACTATGTACACAAACATTTAAACAATTCACTTCTCTTCACTCAACAATGGGCAAAGTCTTGACACTGCTCTTTTCAAAAGAGCTCCGCTGGGTGTTTTGATGGTAACAACCCTCGTAACTCCGTCGGTTCCTGGATGCACTGCTGCGACACGGCCCAGTTTCCAATGAAGTGGAGGCACGCCCTCTTCCTTCAGAACAACCAGAGTGTCGATTTGTGGGGATTGTCCGGGCGACCGCCATTTAGAACGCTGTTGGAGTTGTCCGAGATATTCCTTGGACCATCGACGCCAAAATTGCTGGAACATAGCCTGAAGCAGTTGCCAGCGCTTCAGTCTATTCAAGGGAGTCTGAGACACATCTTCTTCCACAGGAAGATGAAATGAGCCACCGATCAGGAAGTGGGATGGGGTTAATACTTCCGGATCATTGGGATCAGAGGATAGTGGGCAGAGGGGGCGCGAATTCAAAACTGCCTCTATCTGTACAAGCACTGTAGTCATTTCTTCAAACGACAATGCAGCATTTCCTACTATTCTCTTAAGGTGATACTTAGCTGATTTAACTGCAGCCTCCCACAACCCTCCGAAGTGAGGTGAACCAGGAGGACTAAAATGCCACTGAATCCCCTTCTCAGTAGCAAAGCTTATGAGTGACTGCTTGGTATTCATATCATTAAAGAATTTCTTTAGCTCACGTGATGCACCTACGAAATTAGTTGCGTTGTCAGTGAATATGTGGGTGCAAGTTCCTCGTCTAGCCATGAATCTTTTCAGTGATGCTAAAAAAGCAGCTGTAGACAGATCGCTTACAAGTTCAATATGTACAGCCTTTGTGGAAAAACAAACAAACATAGCTACATATGCCTTAATCCGAGCGCCCTTCCTGGACGAAGGCCGTAAATATACTGGGCCACAGAAATCTATTCCTGAAGATGCAAATGGTCGACTGGGAACTACTCTCCTTTCAGGTAGCGATCCCATTATCGGTTGATACGGCCGAGACGAGAATTGAAAACACGTCTTACATCGATACACTGCTTTTCGAGCACCGTCCCTCCCACACAGAGGCCAGTATTGCTGTCGCATCATTGTCAATAAAGTCTGAGCTCCAGCATGAAGAAAAACAAAATGAAAATGATCAAATAACATTATTGTAATGCGATGATTGCCAGGTAATAAAATAGGATGTCTTCTGTTGACCGATAGTTTAGTATTTTGCAGACGGCCTCCTACCCGTAACAGACCCTGCTCATCCAAATACGGTGCTAATCCATGTAATTTGCTTCCCTTGGGTAGTGGCAAATTTTTTTTGAGAGCCTTTATGTCTTGTGAAAATTCAGAACCTTGCGCAATTTTACACCATAAATACTTAGCCTGCTCTAGTTCTACCGGATTAAGAGCACCTGTTTGTCTGTCTGTTTTAGTTTTAAGATTTTTGATAAATCTGAGCATGAGAGCTGTTATTCTAATCAGCTTGCTCCATGAAGAGTATCTGTTAATCAGATTCGATCCAAGGGATTCTGTAGATGACACTAGAACGATTTTAGTTTTCCTAACTTCAGGTAATTCTTGAGAGCTATGCCTCTGCTGTGAAGGCCATTCGTCTTTATTATCTGAAAGCCAAGATGGTCCCGATAACCAAAATGATGAATTTAACAGCTTCTCCGCGGTAACTCCTCTCGAGATCATATCTGCTGGGTTATGATGAGTAGAGACGTGCTGCCAACAATCAATATTTGTCAACTGTTGAATCTGCGACACTCGATTAGCGACGTATGTTTTCCACTGGTGTGGATGGCCCGAAATCCAGGCTAATGCTATTGTGGAGTCAGTCCAACACAAACACTTGTCTTTAGTTACGTTTATGGATCTCATGACTCTTTCGACCAACTGAGCAAGTAATACAGCACTGCATAGTTCTAATCTTGGGAAAGTTACTGAGCCTAATGACGCAACGCGAGACTTAGAACACAATAAGTGAACTGTTATTTTACCATCTCCTGTCTGAGATCTTACATAAACACAAGCGCCGTAAGCAATCTGAGACGCGTCACAAAATCCATGAATTTCATACTCCACAAATTCTACTGCCCTAACATGACGAGGCACTTTGAACTCCTTCAATTTAGCAATATCCTGCATATAACGAATCCATTTAATTTGCAGTTCTATTGTGAGAACGTCGTCCCAATTTAAGTTCATTTGCCACAGTTGCTGGACAAAAATCTTACCCTTAATCAATACTGGGGCCAAAAGCCCTAAGGGGTCAAATATTTTAGCCAGGTCTGATAGAATTATTCTTTTGTTTATCTGTGTCGAACTGAAATCACTTCTCAACTCAAACTGAAAAGTGTCTGTGATGGGTTTCCAAGATAGCCCCAACAACTTCAAGTCTTCACCCTTAAATTCACAATGATGCGGAAGGTAGTACTGTAATGGTTTGTTTATCTCATTACTGGGAATTTCCTCCATATGATCCAGGTCAGTGTACTCTCTCATAAACTGTACGTACTCCGACTTGACTTGGGGCTGCCTTTCAAAACGCTTCTCTAGGCTGTGAAACCGTCTAATTGCCTCATTAACATTGCTACCTAGCTGACTCGGGTCCTCTTTAAGGAGTAGTGGGACTATGAACCTACCCTGTGGATTCCTTCTGTGACCGTCAGTAAATAGCCTCTCACTAATCTCTTGCTCAGAATGTCCTTGGCCAAGCAGTGCTTTCCCCGGCTCATTGAATATCTTACCTGACACAAAGAGGCAGGAAGAACTGTTATCTGCGTGCTTTTCAGACAAACCAACACTACCTGCTGCTACCCAGCCAAGAGCCGTGTTGCGAAACAACGGTAGTTTGTTTGAGAAACTGTCGAGCTGAAATTGTTCTGCGCCGATAAGATCGTAAAAGAATTCTGCTCCAATGAGAATGTCTATGGATGATGACACATTAAATTGAGGATCCGCAAGGTTTTCTAATATAAACTCTGGAATACTCCAATTTGTGATGTTGATATTTTTAGTGGGTAAGCACTGACCAGTAATTGAAGGTATTACGTGAAATGTCATGATTCGTTCAAAGGAACCGAACCGCGAAGAAATCTTTGTTCTTACCACCGACCCCACCTTGATGGTAGTGTTATGCAACCCATGTATCGGAATATTAGTCATTGTCTTTAACAATCGTAATTGATGAGCTAATTCCCTGGTTATGAAGTTGAGTTGCGAGCCGCTGTCTAACACAACCCGAGCATGACTGGTTTTTCCCTCTGAATTGTTGACATTCACTACTGCTGTCGACAACAATACATGAGAGGAAACATCATTGTTGTGATTGTGCAATGAAACAGCATTACTACTATGTTGCTCATTAAGGGGAGACAATGAAGTATTATTGGACACAATACTCTTGTTTGAAGTTTGACGATTATTGTAGTTCGGTGACCCTTGGTCCCTGTGAAGCAACGTGTTGTGTTTATCCTTGCACAGCTTACAACATGAACGAGTGCACTCGTTAGCGAAGTGATTTCCAGACAGGCAATTAACACAGAGCTTATGCTTCTTGATCTCCCGCCATCTGTCATAAACACCCATAGAAGTGAAGGTTCTGCATCTAAAAATGGGATGTTCCTCCGTGCAAAGCGGGCATTTCTGAATTTTCTGTGAAAGGAAACAATTTTTTCCTGGGTTCGTGAATGGCCTCGGTTTGAAACCAGATGCATTCGGTTTAGATGAAACGCCTACCTGCTTCAGCTGTTTTGTGCGATCACAATTCTTAGTTTCGATCGATTCCAATGCATTACATGTTTCGAGTAGAAATTTGTCCAGTGTCTGATACGATGGAAGATCAAAGGTTGGTAACGAGGTCTCCCATTTTTTTAATGTTTCAGCGTCAAATCTGTTTGTTATTAAATGTATCAAAATGGCATCTAATTGTTCTTCACAAGACAGACCAAGCGCTGATAGCGACTGTATGTGCCTTCTGAAGCCGTCATACAAGTCTCTTAATGCCTTGGAAGATTCTACTTCTATTTTGTTAATCTGAAGGACCGAATTAATGTGGGAGGAAACAATTGCTCGCCGGTTATTGAACCTTTCATTTAACAGGTTCCACGCTATGTCGTAATTCGCTGCAGATATTTCTAGAGACTGTAACACGTCTGCCGCCCTGCCTGATACCACTGATTTTAGGTAATGAAATTTCTGTATTTTTGACAAATTTGCATCTTCATGAATGAGATTCTTAAAGGTATCGGCAAAATTGGGCCATTCTAAATAATCACCTGCGAATGTAGGTAAACTTATTTGAGGCAGTTTAACTGAACGTGTTTGCGAACTGGAAGTTGATTCACCAATAGAATCACTTAGCGAAGTTGCTGACTTGGAAATTGCACTGTTTATGGATCTTATAAGACCAGATGTTTTGAAGTATTGCTCCTCAAAGTCGGAGCGATAAGATTCTTGTTCTGCTTGAAATGATTCATCCTCTTTCAAATCCTCTATTTGTGATTGAACTGTTTCATATTCTTCCCAGATTTTTGATAAGTGAGCCCGTCGATCTTCCAACTGATCTACGTCCTTAGATTGAGAATCTAATTTCTCTACGAAGCCTTGTATGCGAGATAAGCTAGCCTTTAACCTACCCCTTTTGCTACACAGTGATTTTATCTTTTGTTCCATTTTTCACTAGCAATTCCCAATAAACTGCTGAATGATATAAAATCACAATAGACCAAATGCATATACGTAAAAGAATGACAAAACGAAAAGACAAATACCTAACATATTTACATAATACAAAGATGAACTCCTGGTTTTGTTTCAAAGAGTTGCGGGAAAACTGCGTACAAATAACATACAGTTTTACGGGCGAAATCATGTGTGATCACTAGCAATACCAATACATTGCAAGTACAAACGAACAGTTTTGAATGGAGAACAAAGGAATGCATATGAGTCACAAGGAATAATTAAGGATGATCGGTGACTTACCAAGACGATGAATTCTGTTGTCCAGTAGTCGCCATGCTGGTAACCACCCACGCCATTTGTGAGAAACCATGCTGTCTTTGGATCACACGAGTTCAATTTTCACTGTTTTCCTTGCCATCTAATCCGGCCCGGAGGACCAAAACTTATGTCGAATACATAGAATACGATGTGGTGGACTGTATAAAGAAATATATTTTACACTGTATGTACATGATTAAACACTGAACAAGTACAGTAGATATTACATGCGTGCTATGACACCATGTCCGGTAGCCACTGCTACCTACTTGCAAGTGAGGGTGCTGTGGAACGCAGGTAAGAACACGACCCTTGGGTCAACAACCCTCCAGCAGGGGGACCAACTGTCATTAGAGTATGTACAGTGCCAGAGTTGCCAACACCACTCTTGAGATATTGTTATTCAATGAAATGCAGGTTTAACCCCCTTAAGACCCCTTTAGAGCCTGAATATCCAAAAATCCTCCCTTAGTGTACGGTTTTGACATACAACGAACATATCTCCAAAATGCCATGTTTCCAACTTCAAAATTTTTGGCTGGGCGATGGTGAGTGAGTGAATGAGTCAGGATATTTTCTTTCATTTGTTTTTCTTCAGAATTTCACCCCTCCCGATGAACCCCTTCAATTTGATTTATCCAAAAAAAAATGTCGAACAGCTATTTACTTACTTTAAAGCAGTTTTTCCCCATGAGTTTGATGAGTGAGTCAGTCAGTCAATCGGTTAGGACACTTTCTTTCCAGTTTTTTCCCCCTGAATTTCACCCCTCCCCATGGGCTCCTTAAATTGGATTTATGAAAAAACGGTCAAACAAATATTTACTTATTTTGTATGCTGATTTCTTTCCGCTGAGTTTCAAACTCCTCGACTATGTCGTTTAAGAGATACACGCTCCGTTAGGAATCTTTCAATCCCTAATTTCACCCCTTTCACCTCATAATATACACCACATCGAAAAACCATCAGACACGTGTCTTCTTACTTTTTAATGATGAGTTTATATGCCGTGAATCACATCCCCCAATGAAACCATTCGAGAGATATTGTTATTCAATTAAATGCAGGTTTAACACCCTTAAGACCCCTTTAGAACCTGAATATCCGAAAATCCTCCCTTAGTAGACTGTTTTGACATACAATGAACATATCCCAAAACGGTCATGTTTCTAACTTCAATAATTTTGGCAGGGCGATGATGATGAGTGAGTGAGTGAGTGAGTGAGTCAGGACATTTTCTTTCAATTTTCTTTTTTCAGAATTTCACCCCTCCCCATGAACCCCTTAAATTTGATTTATGAAAAAAAAAACCTGTCGAACAGCTATTTACTTACTTTAAAGCAGTTTTCCCCCCTGAGTTTGATGAGTGAGTCAGTCAGTCAATCAGTTAGGACACTTTCTTTCCTGTCCCCCCCACCAGAATTTCACCCTTCCCCATGGGCCCCTTAAATTGGATTTATAAAAAAACGGTCAAACACATATTTACTTATTTTTTATGCTGATTTTTTTTCGCTGAGTTTCAAACTCCTCGCCTTTGTCGTTTAAGAGATACACGCTCATTTAGGAATATTTCAATCCCCACTTTTCACCCCTTTCACCTCATAATATACACCACATCGAAAAACCCTGAGACTCGTGTCTTCTTATTTTTAATGATGGGTTTATGTGCCGAGTATCACATCCCCCAATGAAACCAATCGGGAGATATTGCTAGTCAATGAAATGCAGGTCTACCCCCTTAACACCTCTTTAGAACCTGAATATACAAAAATCCTTTCTTAGTGGGCATTTGCGGTCCTTGGGGAAGCTGCATACCAAATTTCATTCCAATCCGTTCGGTGGTTTCTGAGATTTCGTGATGAATGAATGAGTGAGTGAGTGGTATTTGACAAATATATAGTAGAAGATAGTGTCAAGTCTTTGTTATGCTAAACTCGGTTGACAGTGCTGTGTGAGTAGGTGAGTAACTAACGGGATTTCAAGTAAAGATCCTCATTTTCTATACTGGTAGTGCAGAGCGCAACTGGCATCCAGACGGCCGTGTCTCGACTTGAGCTATGTTGCCATGGAAACTATCTGCCTTGCCATTCCTTCATGAGTATATTTTATGATTTGATTAGCCTGTGCTTGAGTCCAAGAGGGCCTAAATCAAAAGAATGATAAAGACTATCGAAAATTCATGTAGCCAGCGGTTCCTTCCGGGTCCTAAACTATGTGTATGCAAAATTTGGTTGAGATTGGTGGAACGGTGTGGATTTGTATACGCAACAGACCCACATACCCACATACCCACATACCCACATACAGACTTTCACTTTTATATATTAGATTATGCAAATTTTGAAAAAGTTCCTTGCGTTAAACATATGGAGGTAGCTCATTTATCATGACTCTTCCATATAGATATTTGGTATTAAAGCACCTCTAATGATGGATTTTAAGTTCATATGAATATTTGTTGAGATATACTGTAAATTAACACAATTTACAATTTTTGTAATCCCATTAATGACCTATCATTTTAATATCAAATTATATTTAATGGCAGAACTAAGAATACTACAGTAAAACTAATCACTGTACTAACTTATGGACGCATTGATATACAATGTGAATATAAAATTTCAACTTTATAGATGCAAATCTGATGCGCAAGGATCAAATATTGTTTCAAAAATAGGAAACTGAGATAAACATTTACATGAACAAGGTGATTGAAAGTTTAAGATTCACCTTCTGACGGAATTGCAGGGTATCACATCTTTCCATGTGAAATGGAACTATTCTATAAAGCATGTACAGCATACGTTTCCATGGCTACAGAACTACTTTCATAACTCATGTCGCATTCCCAACTAGGTATATGTCCTTCATACCACTCAGGACTGGTTACCAAGTTCAGTGGCAGAAATAGTACACATAAAATAAAGCGTCTCTAATGTGATAATATTGCTAGGAGGTGCATACAATAAGGTAGTATGCAGCAGGCAGATTATGCCAGACTTCAATTCTGAAACATGTTTGCATTTTATATTCAACAAATGTAGCATTTATGTTCATCACGTAGTATTATTTCTAAATCCTACCTCCAGATAGAAGCACCACACAGGGATACTCTGTATTTGAACTCATGAAGGGAAACATCCGTCTGGAATTAGCAAAATTATCACAGAAATACTCGCCTCAATGAAAGTCTATCAAAAGTGGGCGTTTAAATAACGAGCATTAGACATTTAAAGCAGGCGCTGGACCTTCCAATATGGTGGAATTCGAAAAAAAATATTCACTTAATTGTCCGCTGGAGTCAGGGGCGTAAATGTACGAAAAAGTAGATAATCGATATTTGTGCGATTTCTGACAAAAACTCAGTCCTAGTGTCCCTTAAGTGAGTGTTTACTAAGGGTGGCCTCAACCTTCAATATTGCGACGCGTGTTCCATGCAATCCATGTCTGCCACGTGGCGTATGGTTGAATCATGGCCCACGTTGCTGCCCAGTGAAGCACGCGCTCAACAGTGATGGAAAGCGTGTGGACAGGTGGTCGTTGTTTTCAGCTTAACAGGGGTCAACGGTAGGAAGGGGATTGTCATTTGTTCACGTGCTACAGTGAACACAACTTTCTGCGCCATTGCCACTGCGGGCCATACCTTTAAACACTTGGAAATTGGGAACATCATCTGTCTTCCGCAGTCTTACTGCACTTGTCAGAGGGAAGCGAGGCGGGAATCTTGCCAAACATTCAAAGAAAGGAATGTTTCAGGCGCAGGCGGTCCGATATACTGTATATTATTATTCCTATTATGATTATTAGAGAAAAGTGACCAAAGTCAGACCCCCATTTTGTTTTTTACCTGTATTGTCATTAATTTCATCTTTTTAAATTTGAATTTTAGCTAGATGAATTCTTTGATATGTTTTATAACATTGTATCTGGTTCAGATTAACTTATAACAGCCCAATTTTTCCTATGAAATGTTTTCATTAAAAGTAACAAAAATGACGTCTTGGAAAAAGGATGCCAATGTCGTACCCCTCTTATGAATGAACGTAAAATCACATAAAACCACTAGAAAAGTAATGAAGAACGTGAAAATACTTTATTTTTACATTATATAATGTCTTGTTAGGAACATAACTTATTGTTATGACCACAAAATCCAGAAACCGACCACTTTGAGAGTTTCCCATTTTCTCACACAAGGACTGATACTTTTTTGGGTCATCTGAAACAATATTTTGAAAGGCTTAAATAAAACCCAAGAAATTTTAATTTGAATTTCAGGAGTCCAATTCAGGGTTATTAGGGGTCCGACTTAGGATTTTTAGGGGTCCGACTTCGGAAAGTCGCGGGAGTCCTACTTAGGACATCTTGTACTTGATATATTCGAGGCTATGAAAAAAAATGAATAGGTATTTCGACAAGCAAATACAACATTTATCAAGTGTATCGCTTACTAAAGACAGTACTGTAAACACAATGTGACTTACCCTCTTTGAAATATAAAACAATCACCTTTCCATGAGCACGTGTAAAAACATCCACTCACATGAAAACCAGTAATGGCGGAACTGACGGGGTACTCCCCCAGTCCAGTGCTGCCACTTCCACAACATAACATTTCCTTTCATATCTTCACATTCTTTATTGTGCCACCATACGGCAGCACTGTCCAAGCAAAATAATGCAGGGGTCCGAATTAGGGACTCGGATCCGACTTTGGACACTTTCCTCTATTATTATCATTATTAAGGGTGGAGGTACACCTTTACAAGTGTTAAAGCCACAGATATTTGAAATGGTTTTTCTCAGTATCCCTTTGGTCTGTTGGTATAAAAGTTTGCACACGTTTAGGGCTGTCCTTTAACTGTAGTTTTCAACTTGAATATTTGCAATTTACTTTCCATAGTTATTAAAAAAATAATTTCAAAAAATTGGACTAATTTATACATTTTCCTTGATCATTTCTACACCCCGTTCCAGTCCACACGTCAGTTTCTAAAATTCCTGACAGAGCCTGGAATCGAACCCGGGGCCTCCAGGTGGGAGGCAGGTGCACTACGCCAACACTTCGGGGCCGGCCAACATGATTGTACCCAATTATAGGCTAATGGGTGGGTCCCTAATCCTGAAAAAAGGAACATAAATGTATTCATTAATCTCATGTAAAGTTTGTTGTATTTATTAATCTCATAAAATCTTAATGTTCGACCCAGACTATTATATGTCAGAAAACTGTACTATAATGAGGCTCATTATAACACTATTTTTCATTATGAAACAGTTTCTCCCACCAATCAGAGCTCAAGAAACAGTTGTTTGACCAATTAGATAATTAGATGCGCTGAGTTCCACGGCCTTCTAATGCCAATTTCACTGCCTGGCCTAGTGTCATAGTAGAGTAATCGAGGTGGCCATGGTCAAATACAAGGCATTCCCTGCGTCTCATGCAATAAACTTTCCCTAGTTATTAAAAAAATAATTTTAAAAACTGGACTAGATATTTTTTGACATTTCATTGAGATATTTCGACGATAATTTGTATTCACATTTATCTCGTGTGTCCTAAGTATGTAAACGAGAACCATTGCTGTAACATTTGTTTTTTGGTGTTTTCTGAGTTAACATACCTCACTAAAATATGAAAAAATTTCAAAATACCTACTCTTATAAAAAGGGGAATGGTTGGTTCTTGAGTTTAGGGGCTGCGACATCGCGGTCATTTAGCCCCGTGTACTTTGGGTGTGTGTGTAGAATCTGTCTGATAACCGGTGTTAATTGTCATGACTGTATTAGTGTGAAAAAAAGGGAGAAAAAAATATTTCAAAAGTTTAGCAAAAGATGTTACTTCAAATTGTTAACACAAGCATTATTAACATTCTAAAGCAATAACCTTGCAGAAATGTGAACTTTTGTAAAAATGATCAAGGAAAATGTATAAATTAGTCCAATTTTTTGAAATTATTATTTTTTAAACTTGGGAAAGTAAATTGAAAATATTCATGTTGAAAACTACAGTTAAAGGACAGCTCTAAACATGTGCAAACTTTCATACCAACAGACCAAAGGGATACTGAGAAAAACCATTTCAAATATCTGTGGCTTTAACACTTGTAAAGGTGTACCTCCACCCTTAATAATGATAATAATAGAGGAAAGTGTCCAAAGTCGGATCCGAGTCCCTAAGTCGGACCCCTGCATTATTTTGCTTGGACAGTGCTGCCGCATGGTGGCACAGTAATGAATGTGAATATATGAAAGGAAATGTTATGTTGTGGAAGTGGCAGCACTGGACTGTGGGGAGTATCCCGTCAGTTCCGCCATTACTGGTTTTCATGTGAGTGGATGTTTTTACACGTGCTCATGGAAAGGTGATTGTTTTATATTTCAAAGCGGGTAAGTCACATTGTGTTTACAGTACTTTTTTTTAGTAAGCGATACACTTGATAAATGTTGTATTTGCTTGTCGAAATACCTATTCATTTTTTTTTCATTGCCTCGAAAATATCAAGTACAAGATGTCCTAAGTATGACCACAAAATCCAGAAACCGACCACTTGGAGAGATTCCCATTTTCTGACGCAAGGACTGATACTTTTTTGGGTCATCTGAAACAATATTTTGAATGGCTTAAATAAAACCCAAGAAATTTTAATTTGAATTTCAGGAGTCCAACTCAGGGTTATTTGGGGTCCGACTTGGGAATTTTAGGGGTCCGACTTAGGAAAGCCGCGGGTTTATTACAACCCATTATTAACCATAATAAAGAAGTTAGTCACTTGAAGTAAACAACAAACATAATCCACATGGCAAGATGTCAAAGAGTGTATGCTATATAATCGAGATTGACCATTCAATCACTTATATTTGGTAAAAGAACATGACAATTCATGCTGTCTAGTGGTAAGTAAATGTACTACATGCTGAAATACAAGTGCGATCTAGTGCAATGCCGTTACATTGAAAAATCCGCTTGTATATGGAGAGCTATAGAGTGACAATTGCTGACCGCACCCCACAAGTCAGGATCACGTGCGCAACGGTCCATTTAAATGGGTATTACGGCCTAACTATACGTCTTAGGACAATGATACTTACATATTTGTAAACTAGAAACTTCAAGCTTTCGAATGACGTAAAGAAACAATTATTGACTATTCTGACAAAAATCGCGATTTCAAACGTGAATACATAAGTTATCTATACTAATATAATAAAGCTGAGGAGTTTGTGTGTTTGTGTGTTTATGTGTTTAAACGTGCTAATCTCTGGAACTACCAGTCGGATTCGAAAAAATCTTTTTGTATATGATAGCCTGATTCAAGAGGAATAATTTAGGCTATGTTAAATTTCGGACAGACCACTCCATTCCCCGCATTTAGGCCCTTTTGCACAAGTCTACACCGTTTCACCGATCTAATAACTTGACGGACGTATTGTCGCTAGGCGACAACGACTAACACTGTATCATGATAGTCAACGCCGCACCATTGAGGACAGGTTGTCACTAGGCAACAACGATTAACTCTGTGTCATGATAGTCCGGTAAAATTTCCTAAAGGACACATGGGAAAACTGACAGATTGACAATCAAGGATTGTATTGGACTGTAGTATTCTCTATGCTATCGTATGCACAGTTAATATTTCATTTGCGGGGCTTAAGACATCGTTGTCATGTTGCCCCGTGTACATGGGTGTGTGTGTAGAATTCATGTGACAACCTGCGTTATTGTGATTCTTGCACTAGCATGTGTAAATCTAAACTAATATAATAAAGCTGAAGAGTTTGTGTGTTTGTGTGTTGATGTGTTTAAACGCGCTAATCTCTGGAACTACCGTCCGATTCGAAAAATTCTTTTTTATATGATAGCCAGATTCAAGAGGAATAGTTTAGGCTATGTAGCATTAGGCTACACCTCTCAGGTAACCTTAAAGATTGATTTTTGTTCAGTAAGTCGGTAGAATAAGCGCTCCCGAACAGCTCTATCCGCATGCGCTGGCGTTATGGTTAGTGATACGTACACCGTTTCACTTATCTGAACCAAAATTTGTATACTTACCCTTTGGAACTCTGATGGTAACAGTGTCTACGTGAAATTTATGACAGACCAGTCCATTCCCTGCATTTAGACCCTTTGATTCAAATTCACACCTTTTCCCCGATCTGAACCAAAATTTGTATACTTAGCCTTTGGAACCCTGCGAGTAACATTATTTACATAAAATTTCGGACAGACCATTCCATTCCTTGCATTTAGGCCCCTTGGCACAAATATACACCGTTTCACCGATCAGAACCAAAATTTGTATACTTACCCTTTGCAACACTGCGAGTAACACAGTCTGCATGAAATTTCGGACAGACCACTCCATTCCCTGCATTTAGGCCCTTTGGCACAAATCTACACCGTTTCACCGATCTGAAACAAAATTTGTATACTTCCCCTTTGGAACCCTGCGAGTAATACTGCCGACATGAAATTTACGACAGACCAGTCCATTCCCTGCATGTATGCCCATTGGCACTGGTTAGGATCTGTCAATGCGAGACCTCCTTTTTCGGGAAGGACTAGAAGTGAAGCTTCTAATCTAATAAGAAAATGAACTTTACTAAGTAGGAACAAATTGAACATTGATGAGTAAATAGGAATGGAAACAGTTTGCCAATAACAGTGGTATTTTATTCAAAAACCAACTTTAAAAAGATTAACAATAAATAAATATATAAACATGTAATGGAAAGGTGACCTTTGACAGGCCAACAACAAGCGAACAAGATTTCATAAGTTTGAAAAGGATTAACAATAAATATATAAATATGTAAGGGAAATGTGACCTTTGACAGGCCAACAACAAGCGAACAAGATTTCATAAGCTTGAAAAAGATTAACAATAAATATATAAATATGTAAGGGAAATGTGACCTTTGACAGGCCAACAACAAGCGAACAAGATTTCATAAGTTTGAAATGCCAAGAACCCTGAGAATAAGTAACCACTTTGTGGCCAGTTAGTCTGAAGTAGAACTATGCAGGGTAAAATAGTGAGTAACTATAGTGCTCAAATGAAGGCTTAAAATTTAGCCTAGGACTGCACACAGAGAGTAAGCTAGTTTATTTACAGAAAAATCAATATTTACATGCCAGTAGGGATAGCATCCCACTAGTTGCCTGATAGTTACAAGGCGAGGTTGTTTACAATTGAAATGGGAGCATTCCCAAGAACACTTTGATAGATTAAATGAAGAACAAGCCATTCACTTCGTCAGATAGGTGAACTGGTGTTAAGCCCAATAGTTTGTACAAAAATAGAGAAAAGAATGATTTGTTTTGAAGGAAACATGCGAAAGAGAGAGAACAGCCGTTTTCTCATAGCCTACAATTTAAAGGCATAATACATGCTTAAACCACTTAATAGAAAGAAATAAGTTGAGTTTGGCATAGTTTGACAAGTTGTTTAAGTCGGGTAACATAACCCTAAAAAGAAAGATACATTTTTAAGATTTAGAAATTTTTGAGGTTATAATAAACACTTAGCTTGTTGGCGTTGGTGTAGAGGAATTTCCACATAATATAAATAGAGGAAGAGCGTGATGATCACTTTTTTTCCGTCTTGGAAATGTTGAAGACTTCGTGCCCAGCACAAAACTGACGTAGGCCAATCATCGATGTAAACTTATATAGACTTTGTAGAACTCGGTTTTGATCACTTTTTTCCGTCTTGGAAATGTTGAAGACTTCGTGCCCAGCACAGAAGAAAATTTGTTTATCGTTTTTTGCTCACGACAAACTGACGTAGGCCAAGTATCGATGTTAACTTAAATAGATTTCGTAGATTTTAGAATGCACTGCTGGTTTGACTAGAAGCATTTTGCGATGTATTACCACACAGCGTTGAGACACATTCAAGCGTTGTGCAAACAGCGTGAAGACAGCTTACGACAAGTGACTGGCATTGTGACTTGCTGGAGACAGACGAGACAGACAGTTGATGTAGGCCAGGGCAGGCTATATACCGGAGATCACGCGGAATGCGTGACGCGGACAGGTGGCGTCGGCCAATCCGAGAGCATGGAAGATTCTCGAAAACTGCTGAGGCCAATCAGAGCAAGGGGCCAACTGAAAATGAACCTCGTGACCAACATTAGTTCCGGAAATCATTACAGTGTCATGGAACACGTGCAGCAAGAACAGATTGAAGAAAAATGGAATGACATGACAGGTGAGAGGTTATGTTATAATAAAAATAAGTGAACTTTGTAAATTTCACTTAAAAATGAACATACTGCCAGAGGGGCAACAGAGAAAAAAAAATAACATGAGAGAGAAGAGCTAGAATGGCAGAGGGCAAATGACTGAAATAGGACGAACACAGTGTCCTGATGAAGTTTTAAGTTTGACCACTCGAACTCTAGCATCTCTGCCATAATAGCATTTTATAACACGACCAGTTTTCCATACAAGAGGAGGACTTGGGTCTTTGAGAAGAATCAAATCACCCTCCTGAAGGTTAGGCTGAGAGAGCTGCCACTTGTTCCTCCTTTGGAGCGAGTGAAAATACTCAAGTCTCCACCTCTTCCAAAATTGAGCTTTAAGGGATTCCAACTTTCTCCACAAGATAGGCAAAGACAGATCAAGTTTACGATCAAGCAACGGAGGAGACGCAGCTAAGGAACTGCCCACCAGAAAATGACCTGGAGTCAAAGGAAGGAAATCACAAGGATCGTTGGAAAGAGGAGAAAGAGGTCGTGAGTTGACAATTCCCTCAATGAGTATAATTAAAGAATTGAATTCTTCGTAAGTTACAATACTAGAGCCTAGAGTTTTCTTTAAATGATTTTTTATGAGTTTCACACAAGATTCCCATCGTCCGCCATGATGGGGAGCATAAGGAGGGATGAAATGCCATTTGAATTGGTTTAAGTGCGAGTAATTGGAGATTTGTTCTTTCGCACGAGGGGAACAAAGGGCTTTATACCATTGCTGCGAAGCTCCAACAAAGGTTTTGGCATTATCAGAGAAGACTTCTGAAGGAATGTCTCTTCGTGAAATGAATCTAGAGAAAGCGGAAAGAAAGTATGAGGTGGAGGCACTAGTTACGAGCTCAAGATGAATAGAGCCAGTGACCATACAGACAAATAGAGAAACGTATAGTTTTCCAAGGATTTTCCTTTTAGCACTGGGGTGATTTTGTTGATACACAAACGGACCGGCGTAATCAATGCCGGTGAAGGAAAAAGGCCTGCAGGGAGCTGAACGAAATGGGGGAAGGTCAGCCATGAGTTGCTGATTAGGTTTAGGCTTAGCTTTGAAACAAGTAATGCATTTATGTATAACAGAAGTGACTTCGTGTAAACCATTAATAGGCCAGTATTTTTCCCGTATCAAGCATAGAAGGGTTCTAGAACCAACATGCAAGTTTTGATAATGAAACTGACGAATGATTATCCGAGTAACATGATGTTTAGACGGAAGGATAATAGGGTGCTTTTTTTCATCGGAGAAGTCAGAAAGAGAAAGTCTGCCGCCCACTCTTAACAAACCATCGCCATCGAGAAAAGGGCATAAGGCAAAAAGCCTGCTGTGTTTCTTGAGAGTTTTACCTTTAGCCAATATGTTTATTTCGACTGAGAATGCCTCTCTCTGGGTGAGCCAAAGAACTTTGATGGTGGCAATTTGCAGTTCAACAGCCGAAAGAAAAGGCTGAGGGAATAGAGGTTGATCTAGTACTAAAAATTTCCATCTGAGCACATAAGCAGTGACGCGCACTAGTTTTTGAAAAGAAGAGTAACGTTCCAACAAGGAAGGAGTGTTGGCAGTTACAAAGGCAGAAGCTTTTTTGCTGATTTCAGGAATATCCTCTAACGGGAAATTAGAGTTGGAAGGTCGGTTTTGAATTCTTTCAGAAAGCCATGAAGGGCCGTGCCAGTACAAACAGGATTGAGATAGTGACTTAGGTGAACAACCACGAGAAATGAGGTCGGCGGGGTTGTCTTTGCTAGAAACATGGTTCCATTGTTCTGGTTTAGAAACAGTTTGAATTTTCTCAACTCTGTTAGCTACAAAAGTATGCCAATTAGAAGGAGGTTTAGAAATCCATGCCAAAGCAATAGAGGAATCTGTCCAAAAATATGTGTGCGAGAACTTACAGTTGAGTGTTTGTTTGAGTTTGTTAGCTAATTCGGCAGCAAGTAGTGCGGCACAGAGTTCAAGACGAGGTAATGAAACGGGTTTCAAAGGCGCAACCTTAGATTTAGCACATATCAAATTGGAGAAAAAGGGGGAGCGGCTTACAATGTAAGCACAACATCCGTATGCTTTGGTCGAACTGTCAGCAAAAAGGTGCAAATCCAGGACAAGAGAGCAAGAGAACGGAACTAGCACTCTAGGAATGTCTATTAATGAGAGATCACAAAGACTGTGCCGAAAGGTAAGCCACTTTTGTAAAAGCGAAGGAGGAATGGGATCATCCCAATTCGAGTTCAATGACCATAGCTCTTGCATAAAGATTTTAGCTAGAACAATTACGGGTGCAATGAACTGAAGCGGGTCATATATCTTAGCTATTTCTGATAGCACTTGTCTTTTGGTTTGTGGAGGTGAGGAAGACAAATTTACTTCGTAAAAGAATGAGTCAGCTTTAGGATACCAGTGTATTCCCAAAACTTTAGTAGCATCCTCCAATTTACAAAGCTCTACTGGAGTATCAACAGGACATTGTGGCAAGAGATTGGATAGAAGTTCCTCAGAATTTGAGTTCCAACGATGAAGTAAGAATCCTCCTCTGCTAAGTAAAGTTTTTAAACTTTGAGAGAGTTCGATAGCCTCAGATACATTCTTGAAAGAAAAAAGAAAGTCATCAACGTAGAAGGAATTTTTCAACAAAATAGGAGTTTCAGAAGTAAACAAGTGACCATCTTGGTCGGCAAGATGTTTCAAAGTACGAATGGCAAGAAAAGCCGATGGTTTGAGCCCATACGTTACGGTTTTTAATTTAAAGATCTTGATGGTTTTGGTAGGAGCATCACGCCAGAGAATTCGTTGAAGATTTTGTTGTTCGGAATTAATCAGAATTTGTCTATACATTTGTTGTATGTCGGCTATGATTCCAATTGGAAATAGACGGAAATTTAAAAGAATAGACGGGAGATCAGACTGAATGGCAGGTCCAGATAGGAGAGTGTCATTTAAGGAAATGCCATTGGCATCAGGGGCAGAACCATTAAAAACAACTCTTATCTTTTCTTTGGTGGAGGGATTCTTCCAAACGGGATGGTGATTTAAATACACTGAATCTAAAGAAGGGTCGAAATCTTGAACAGTCTCCATATGGTTTGAAGCTTCATAATCCTCCATTAATTCAAGGTATTGTTTGCGAGTGGAAGGATCTTGCTTGAGTTGATTCTCAACTGCAAATAAAGCTTTAAGAGCTTTCGGATAGGAATCACATAAAGAAGGAGGAGAAGGAATGCGTGGCATTGTGACAATAAATCTGCCATCTGGGTTACGAACAGTGGTTTCTAAAAAATGTTGTTCACAAAATTCATCTTCTGATGAAAGAGAAGGAGCAGATTCAATGGACTCGATTTGCCAAATTTTTTCCAGACGCTGATGAAGATCTGCATTAGTGAAATGGCATTGAGAGGAACCTTGAACAGTTTGAAGAGGAATATAACCTGTGATAAGCCAGCCAAATTTAGTATGGTGGGCGTAGATACCAGATGAAATATTAACCCTTGACGGAAGAAGATTTTGCCAAAATGTGTTAGCGCCAAAAAGAATGTCAACGTGAGAGCTTTCATAGAATTGAGGGTCAGCCAGTTTTAGATCAGAGGGAAATTTCCATTCGTCAATGGAAAAAGAGCGACTGGGAGTAGGACTGCCAATAATCGGAATGGACAGACAGTTTAGATGAAAGTTAGTGCCATATTGGACTGAATCTTTCACCTGCAGCTTGACATAATTTAAGGAAGTAGACTTGCTGTTGTTGATACCAGATATTTCAATATTGGTGGAGAGTGGTTTGAGACCTAACCTTTCAACTAATGATGAGGTTATGAAGTCATGAGTTGCCGCATTGTCGAGCAAGGCTCGTACTAAGTGCCAATTGCCGGAAGAATCTTTAACTTGGACCTGGATCGTAGATAACAAAACTTGAGCACTACGCCATGAGGGGGTTGTTTGATTGTAGGATTGGGCAACGGTATTTACAGTAGAAACAGAAGAGCTTGGTGGAGAAGCATCACTAGTGAGGCTCAGCGCAGGTTGGGCATTAGGATTTGAAACTGTTCCAGGAATAGACCGTGGCTTTTCGAAGCGGTGCAAGGTAGAATGATGTCTTAGCTTGCAATGCATGCAAACTCCTTTTGAAGGGCAGTCCGCTAAGATATGCTTTGAAGAGAGGCAGTTGAAACAAGATTTGGTTTGCGACACAGCTTTTCTACGATCGTCAACTGAAAGGCCTTTGAAGGTATTGCAGAAATATAAAGGGTGCAAATTATTGCAAAGAATGCATGAGGTTTTATTACCTTGTATAGAGAAAACATGAGAATGTGAAGCTTTTTCCGAGAAATGCTTGATGGGTTTACTTTTGCTGACATCGGTGGAACCTTCAGCTTTATTGATTAAAGCAGAAAGAATTTGACAACGTTTCTTTATGAAAGAGATCAACACTTTAAATGTGGGTTCAGGTTTGTCCACTAAATCGGATTCCCATGCTTTACGAGTATTAAGGTCAAATTTGGAGGTAGTGAGATGTATAAGAAAAAGATCCCAATGTTCAACAGGTTGTTTAAGATGTTCTAGGGCTCTTACATGAAGTTCAACGGTGTCTCCCAGATTTCTAAGGGATGATAAATTATCAGGGCGTGAAGCGGGTAAATTAAACAAGGCGTTCATATGGCGTTGAATTCTAAGTTTGGCATTGCCATATCGCTGTTGGATGAGGTCAATAGCTACCGAGTAATTATAGGTTGTGAGAGGTAAAGCTTCAATTAACTTTAAAGGAGGACCCTGAAGAACAGACTTTAAATAATAAAATTTTTGAATCTCAGGGAATGATCTATTATCATGTATTAGAGAAGAAAAAAGTTCAAAAAAGGAATCCCACTGTTTTTCCCCCCCTGAAAAGGTAGGAAGTTGGATTTTAGGAAGAAACGGTTTGCTAACTTCGGTGTTTTGATGGGTTGCTAATTTCTTAATTAAATCCTTATCTTCGCCATACATATTGTAATACAGTTCTTCAACAGAACTACGATCCTGTTCTTTATCAGGTTCGATTGTTTCAATTTCGGTTTGCAACACATCATACTCTTGAAAATGTTGCTGATAAACATTAAAACGTTGAACTAGAACGTCATAATTGTGATCATCAAAAGATTTGGAACCTAAAAACTGCTGAAAACGAGTAAGTTTGTTTTTACAGGCGGTTCTTTTGGCTACAAGCTCTTTAGGAAGAGACATGGCGGAACTTTGAGTACTTTCACTCACCGATCTGCTAGACTGCCGAGCGTCTGTAGTAGTAGTAGTAGTATTGGTACTGGTAGAGGTGGTAACAAGGGACATCTCCGCTCACCCCAACACAGCTTTCATAGCGATAGCTGAAAAATACAATTAGCATTAGTGACAGAAGTGAAAAGCTGCAATAGCTTATCGAATGGCTTGGCAACCTGTTTCATACAATAAACAATTATGTAGGTTATTTAAAGGTCCCGGGTTTCGGCTCCAACATGGTTAGGATCTGTCAATGCGAGACCTCCTTTTTCGGGAAGGACTAGAAGTGAAGCTTCTAATCTAATAAGAAAATGAACTTTACTAAGTAGGAACAAATTGAACATTGATGAGTAAATAGGAATGGAAACAGTTTGCCAATAACAGTGGTATTTTATTCAAAAACCAACTTTAAAAAGATTAACAATAAATAAATATATAAACATGTAATGGAAAGGTGACCTTTGACAGGCCAACAACAAGCGAACAAGATTTCATAAGTTTGAAAAGGATTAACAATAAATATATAAATATGTAAGGGAAATGTGACCTTTGACAGGCCAACAACAAGCGAACAAGATTTCATAAGCTTGAAAAAGATTAACAATAAATATATAAATATGTAAGGGAAATGTGACCTTTG
Source organism: Meconema thalassinum (assembly GCA_946902985.2). Lineage (NCBI taxonomy): Eukaryota > Metazoa > Arthropoda > Insecta > Orthoptera > Tettigoniidae > Meconema > Meconema thalassinum. The sequence goes on from OX336394.1 coordinate 32,480,337, forward strand.
ACAGGCCAACAACAAGCGAACAAGATTTCATAAGTTTGAAATGCCAAGAACCCTGAGAATAAGTAACCACTTTGTGGCCAGTTAGTCTGAAGTAGAACTATGCAGGGTAAAATAGTGAGTAACTATAGTGCTCAAATGAAGGCTTAAAATTTAGCCTAGGACTGCACACAGAGAGTAAGCTAGTTTATTTACAGAAAAATCAATATTTACATGCCAGTAGGGATAGCATCCCACTAGTTGCCTGATAGTTACAAGGCGAGGTTGTTTACAATTGAAATGGGAGCATTCCCAATAACACTTTGATAGATTAAATGAAGAACAAGCCATTCACTTCGTCAGATAGGTGAACTGGTGTTAAGCCCAATAGTTTGTACAAAAATAGAGAAAAGAATGATTTGTTTTGAAGGAAACATGCGAAAGAGAGAGAACAGCCGTTTTCTCATAGCCTACAATTTAAAGGCATAATACATGCTTAAACCACTTAATAGAAAGAAATAAGTTGAGTTTGGCATAGTTTGACAAGTTGTTTAAGTCGGGTAACATAACCCTAAAAAGAAAGATACATTTTTAAGATTTAGAAATTTTTGAGGTTATAATAAACACTTAGCTTGTTGGCGTTGGTGTAGAGGAATTTCCACATAATATAAATAGAGGAAGAGCGTGATGATCACTTTTTTTCCGTCTTGGAAATGTTGAAGACTTCGTGCCCAGCACAAAACTGACGTAGGCCAATCATCGATGTAAACTTATATAGACTTTGTAGAACTCGGTTTTGATCACTTTTTTCCGTCTTGGAAATGTTGAAGACTTCGTGCCCAGCACAGAAGAAAATTTGTTTATCGTTTTTTGCTCACGACAAACTGACGTAGGCCAAGTATCGATGTTAACTTAAATAGATTTCGTAGATTTTAGAATGCACTGCTGGTTTGACTAGAAGCATTTTGCGATGTATTACCACACAGCGTTGAGACACATTCAAGCGTTGTGCAAACAGCGTGAAGACAGCTTACGACAAGTGACTGGCATTGTGACTTGCTGGAGACAGACGAGACAGACAGTTGATGTAGGCCAGGGCAGGCTATATACCGGAGATCACGCGGAATGCGTGACGCGGACAGGTGGCGTCGGCCAATCCGAGAGCATGGAAGATTCTCGAAAACTGCTGAGGCCAATCAGAGCAAGGGGCCAACTGAAAATGAACCTCGTGACCAACATTAGTTCCGGAAATCATTACAGTGTCATGGAACACGTGCAGCAAGAACAGATTGAAGAAAAATGGAATGACATGACAGGTGAGAGGTTATGTTATAATAAAAATAAGTGAACTTTGTAAATTTCACTGAAAAGTGAACAGGCACAAATATACTGTGCCCAAATCCAGTTGCCTAGATTTGAGAGCACAGGCCACAATGCTACCGGTAAGTCCAGAATTGAAAGTTTGAATAGCGCGCGCCGAAACTTCTTAGAAGGAATTGGAAGCTGTTAGCAGCCAAGAAATGGTTAAGTGACGTAGGCGAGAGCGTCATAGTCGAGGCTAAATTGACATTAAATATTTCCCGTTGGAGTAGAATCTTGAGACTAACATCAGATTACTGGCACGGACAAGGGAGGAAGAATGTGCTTTATTTCGAGGATATTGATTGAGCGGAAGCTGAGATATGAGATGTTTTAGTTTCAGCATATTTCACGCATTGACCTCGAGAAGTCCGCTTGAGGAGTATATAAGGCACGCATGCCCGAGCTAAGTATGTTCATTCCTTCGTAAGCGCTCAGCCGCTAAACACGTCAAGTCGCTCCGAACACTGTTATAATCTTCGTGCACATGGTTGCAAAATCTACGTTATTATCAGCACAGTCGCTGAGACTCATTGATTTCGACAGTACATGGTTACTGGTCTTATAAAAGTGTTTAACATTATAGTGGTCTTCGAACTTTTCAAAAGTTATCACCGAGGTGATAAACTTTGTGGCATCGGTAATTATTTACTGCTACAACGGACATATGAATAGACTTAGTCTATATTTTGCTTTCCACTGTCCACTAAAATTTAACTTGGATTATTTCATCCAAACAACCAGAGTAAGTCTTGGACTTAATAACTTTCGACCAACCAAAATAGTTCATTACTATTCACCTACCAGTCTTGCACAGTTCAGTTCATTAGCCGACATAGGGAATACCAGCATGCTTGCATTGTCTGGAGAGCGAGAAGCTCTGCCCAGGGAACTGATCTTCAGAACTCGAACATGTGTTGCATAAGATTGTAAGAGTAGTGACAGTATTGAAGGCATTACAGTTGGGTCGAGTTAATACTGGTAATTTTTCATCATGGATCTTTTCGATCTAACCCTAGTCAAGATTACTTCAGCTGTTGAAGCAGCACATTTTACGAACTATTTTCATCAAGATATTCAGGCTACAAGTATGAATACCGCTATGTTTGTGTAAGACCATTGCGGGTATAAAATGGAGGCCGATACAAGATTATAAATACGTGTCCTAGTGGGGACAAGAAGACTGAAATAATCTGGTTCAGACCAGATTACAAGCATCAAGATCTACAGGAATGTAAGCTACAATTTGCATTATATTTATGCGTAGTTAGCTGGAATTTCTCAATTTTTCTACAGTCTTACCAACACATATTTTCTTTTCATCGATGTTTTTGCTGTTGCAAATATCTTCTTTTTGCAATAGAAGCTTTGATCTGAGCAGTTTTTACACTCAGAAGTTAATGATTCGAAATGTATGGACGAGCAGAACGAGCATTTATTTAATTTTGATATTTTTCTAATCACGGTCATCAGCCGTCGTAACTGAAGATTTAATAATAAATTTAAGTTGAGGAATGGATATTTATCCATTATTAAGAAATCGAAGATGATATTCCCCGAACACTTTAACAACTTTAAATCCATTTGTTAAGGAAATAATAATAATAATAATGTTGATTTAATAATAATTATTTTCAATTTTCTGAGATAATAATTGACACCGTGGATGGCCAGAGGTCCGCCTCGCTTCAGCAACAAAATCACCTCCAGAAGACATGTCCCAACAGAAGAACACCAAAAGGGGTGGAAGGAAAATGGAGAAGGGGAAGGCACAGGCTATTCTACAGACACCCCCCAATAACCGACAGAACTGCTGCCGACGAAATAATGCCACAACAGCTGCTTAAAAATGAAAATAAAAATTTAATGTTAAAATTTAAAAGGAAAACACCTCCACCAGAAAACAGAACATGCATCAGGCAGTATAATTTACAAGGAAAGCAAGAGACCGCTTAACATGCTTGTTTGCAAAGCAAACAAATGAAAAGAATTAAATTAAAATTAAATGTTAAAGCCCAAAGATAAAAAATAAAATTACAGGCATAATTAAATGAGAACGGGCTTGATAATTTAGTAGGACGCAATACCGACCGGACATGCAGAGATCCAGGCCACGCCATAAATCAAAACAAAAAAATTAACCAAATAAAATAGGATCAGAAAATAATTTCAAAAATTTGCATGACGGAGAAAAACACCGAAACATTCACCAAAAACACAAAGTTAAACCAACAAGGTTAAATTTAAAAAAAATAAGCTAACACCACAACACGTTTGGGTTTTGCGGTCGGCGCCAAGAGACTGACCTCGAGACCAGAATGCATTTCGGCAAAACAAAAAACAAACATGGCCACTAAAAACAGGAGAACGCATGTCCGAGCGAATTACGGCAAACAATTTAACAAAACTAAATTTTAAAATCAGCAGAAAGAAAAGAACGGAGGAAAACAATTACGTCTAAACACTATTAACATGAGGGCGGAGCCACGGATCGTAAAGCAGATAAATAATATGCCAATCCCAAGATTGCCAAAGGAAAACAAACAACAATTTAAAACGTAAAATAAACTTAGAAATGTGTCTCCAGAAGGTACGAAGAAAACAATAACCTTTTTTTATATCTGGTAACGTTGACAAACAGAAATATTAGGCTTATAAAACAAAATAAGGCACAGAATTAAAACATTACTATAAGACGATATCGGAGCTCCATAACAATAATAAATATAAATGTATAATGCAACGTACCTTACATCCTTCTCAGTGGAGACACAATGAAAATAAAATAATTAACACACAATATAAATAAAATATAACACGGCACTAATTTGCCTGAAATGGCCCACCCAGCACATGCTTCGTTTTGGCATCACAAGCACTGGTCTGAATCGAGATGCGATTCTATATCACTTTCATCTTCCAGGCGAAAGGAAGAAATCAAATTCTTATGTAGCACAGGCGTTTCCTTTTCTTGAATTTGTATTCTCATTTTTGGTAAAATCTGGGGCTAATGCCCCCAGCGCAACGGAGAGATACTCTTCCAACCAGCTGGCTTGTTGTTTACCAGACGACAGAACATTCACTCCACAAGATGGCGGAGAATCCCGCGTCAAAAACCGAACTGCATTCATGTAAATATTCATCGTCCAATCAAGGCTTGACACATCAATCAACAATGTCATTATTAAGTAAATAATTTGGCGGTATCATGAATACACAGTCCTTTGTTTCATGACGTAGAATATAATAAATGCCCTCCAACATGACTGGAATAGGATGAGTTTAATAAGGCACAACTAACACACTCTATTGGAGAAGAAGGAACCACGTGAAGTAACCCCGAAGTCCGACAGCAGCTGCTATCTCGTGTTCACAAACGGAATCAAGTCACCAGGCGGTCGATTCAAAATGTCATGAATTCCATCCACAAGATGGCGGAGAATCCCGCGTCAAAAACCGAACTGTATTCATGTAAATATCCATACATGTTTGAAACGTTGGGACGGGCTCTTGCACGTAACAATAATAATAGTTGTGATTTCTAATAATCATTATCATGTAGTGTGATTTATACATTTGACATTCAAAACAATTTTCTAAGATCGGATACTTGTTGATTCCGTAGGTTAGTGGTTAACGCATGCCCACAAGCAAATAACATATTAATTCAGTGGAAGTATTTCACGCTTGCATTATGCATTTAGATCTTTGAGAAGACACGGAAAGTAATGATACGGGAAGCTAAAAGCATGTATAAAACAGGGTTTTTGCTAGAGTTTGTATAAAAATAAAATCATTATTGAGCAACGTCTTTCAAAACGTTTGGCTAAAGAATAGACACGGTGTGGAGTTATTCATGTTTTAAACTGATGGTAAAATTATTATTGTAAACTCATTGGTGAAGTTTACTAACTTATAAATCTTCCAGTTGTCGTAACAAGAAAGGCTTGATTATTCTGTATAATTTGGGAAGAAATAATTGTTGTGTGTGCAGAGAGTTAAATATGCCATTCTGATTGTGCAATTAAGTCGCAGGAATGAGGTTGTTGAAATGAAGCATCAACCATATTGTAGGTTGGATGTCTTTGAAATTAGTAGAGGAGTTGAATTTAGCCACACTTTCGTCGATATATAACCAAAGGTTATTTTGTTGAGCCATCATTTTGAATTCAGTTTACCCACGTGTTCTAGAAGTATTCCTAGTGATTGCTTGCCCGAGAATTGTTATTGTTAAACTTGTACCTTTCATTATGAAAAGACTTTACCGTTGTCTAGATACTAAAGTAGTGGGGTAGTGGGGGAGCTGCTTACCTTTTTATTGAGCCACCCTCGTATTTGCCCCGAACCTGATATCTCGCTAACCAAACATGGGATTAGAACATACAGGGTGTCCTAGCATTGGTAGAAATGCCCCCTACTTTCCTATAGCCTCTTTATTTAATTAAAAGGCCAAAACTAAAAGGTCATTCGCGAGTAGTGGGGTAGTGTTGGTTTCCTGAAGTCGCGCTCGTGCTTGAATATGTATGCCTATGTTGGGAAAGGGTTATGTGGTGGGGGAGGAGTAGGGTCGAGTGAGGGGTCGTTTAGATGGTATTTTTTCCGCTCTAGATGATGGTGAGGTTATTTTTTAAAATGGATGGAATTGGGAAACGCCATTTGGGGTAAACATGTTGTTTTTTGACATTTTGGCGATGAATGTTTTTTTATACGCATGCGCACTTGAGGAGTTTTGTAAGAGGGCGGGCTTTTTAAATGATGATTTATTAATGAGTGTTTTTAATATGTATTGAAATAAACCATAAAAACTAATAGGTCATCGGCTTTTGACTATCTCGCTAACCAATAATCGGATTTAAACGTATGAGGTGTCGTAGGACTCGTGGTGAACTCTCTTTTTCTATCGAAGGGGTATATTCACCCCAAAATAAAAACTACCCTTACCCGGGGGGTGAAATAGTAATTTTTTTTTGTATGTGCGCGCACGGACGGGTTTTTTTCAAAAGGACCTAACTACACGTTTGTTAATATTTTCTGAACCCCTCATGGAATTTTGCCATAGGCAGTATTCTAACCCTGGGGGTAACGCCCCGTTTTTGAATGTAGGATTTATTTTTGTCGAAAGGGCCTAACGACACTTTTGTTCATATCTCGCGAACCAATCATGCTAGGGACTTGTATGAGGGGTCCTAGCACTTGGGGCAACATTCCCTGTTTGGGGGTGAAACTACCCCCCAAAATTGAAAAATCCCTATCTTGGAAATGAAGAAGCCTAAAATTAGGTGTGATAGCTTAAAAAATAGGGGATGATATGGGCTTTTACCTCGATGGATCATTTCACCCCTAAAACAGTAAATAGTCATGTTATGGGGAAAAAACGTGTTAAACACCTAAAAATGATAAATGAACCTAAGATCTTTTGTTTTTGATGAAAAATAGCAGAGGGGTGAAACTACCCCCCAAAATTGAAAAATCCATATCTCGGAAACGAAGAAGCCTAAAATTAGGTGTGATAGCTTAAAAAATAGGGGATGATATGGGCTTTTACCTCGATTGATCATTTCACCCCTAAAACAGTAAATAGTCATGTTATGGGGAAAAAACGTGTTAAACACCTAAAAATGATAAATGAACCTAAAATATTTTGTTTTTGATGAAAAATAGCAGGGGGGTGAAACTACCCCCCAAAATTGAAAAATCCCTATCTTGGAAATGAAGAAGCCTAAAATTAGGTGTGATAGCTTAAAAAATAGGGTATGATATGGGCTTTTACCTCGATGGATCATTTCACCCCTAAAACAGTAAATAGTCATGTTATGGGGAAAAAACGTGTTAAACACCTAAAAATGATAAATGAACCTAAAATATTTTGTTTTTGATGAAAAATAGCAGGGGGTGAAACTACCCCCCAAAATTGAAAAATCCCTATCTTGGAAACGAAGAAGCCTAAAATTAGGTGTGATAGCTTAAAAAATAGGGGATGATATGGGCTTTTACCTCGATGGATCATTTCACCCCTAAAACAGTAAATAGTCATGTTATGGGGAAAAAACTTGTTAAACACCTAAAAATGATAAATGAACCTAAGATCTTTTGTTTTTGATGAAAAATAGCAGAGGGGTGAAACTACCCCCCAAAATTGAAAAATCCCTATCTTGGAAATGAAGATGCCTAAAATTAGGTGTGATAGCTTAAAAAATAGGGTATGATATGGGCTTTTACCTCGATGGATCACTTCACCCCTAAAACAGTAAATAGTCATGTTATGGGGAAAAAACGTGTTAAACACCTAAAATGATAAATGAACCTAAGATCTTTTGTTTTTGATGAAAAATAGCAGGGGGTGAAACTACCCCCCAAAATTGAAAAATCCATATCTCGGAAACGAATAATCCTAAAATTAGGTGTGATAGCTTAAAAAATAGGGGATGATATGGGCTTTTACCTCGATGGATCATTTCACCCCTAAAACAGTAAATAGTCATGTTATGGGGAAAAACGTGTTAAACACTTAAAAATGATAAATGAACCTAAGATCTTTTGTTTTTGATGAAAAATAGAAGGGGGGTGAAACTACCCCCCAAAATTGAAAAATCCCTATCTCGGAAACGAAGAATCATAAAATTAGGTGTGATAGCTTAAAAAATAGGGGATGATTAGGGCTTTTACCTCGATGGATCATTTCACCCCTAAAACAGTAAATAGTCATGTTATGGGGAAAAAATGTGTTATACACCTAAAAGCATAAGCATCTTTGTGAAACCATGCATTAATGGACATGTGTATGGAGGATGGTTGTTATTATTATTATTAGGTAATTATGGATTAATGTGTGTATAGATAACTAACCTGTGGGGAGCGTGATGGCGCAGGTGCTTAGCAGCTCGTCTTTACCCGGACGGCTGGGGTTCAAATCCCGGTGACAGCGGGGGGTTGGAATTTTCACCTGAAAAAATCACGTGGCATTCGGCCTTAAATCCCAGGCCAAAACCAAAATGAGCCTGGTTGGCTCCGGCGACTCAAACTAATAGGGAAAAGCCGAAGAAAGAAAGGTAACTCACCAGTAATAGTAAACATTGGTTGGAGGTGTTGAAGAAGTCAGGATGGGCAACCCTTTGCCATGGTTCACGAATGCACCCCAAAAAGTTTTACCTGTCAAGACACAGTCTACCCTGTTGCAGCCTTTAGAAAAAAAATCGAACCGGGGCCTCTGTGGTGACAGTGGACTTATTTTCATGATGATTTTTAAACAAACCTAGGCTTGCCTACTACCGCTGTGTTGAATCTGCACAGAGACTCTGGCTTTGGTTTGCGTAGTGTGCCTTGCTGATAACAGCACAGCGACCTTGTCAGTAAGTTTCATATTACTCATTTGCTTGATAGCGGACATGCTATGCACATGACTAGATCGTTGTTAGGTTTGACAAAGGCTTAGTGAAGCTTATGGCAAGCTTGAAATGAATGTCATGGTATAGTCGGGCTTGGAAGCCAAGACCTTAGGGTTGACAACCAAGTAGGTTAACCACTACACGGTGAGATGGTGAAATAATAATGTAACAGAACATATAGAAACGTTTTCTATAGTTTAACGAATTGGCATACCATGAGAGGTGTAGGTAATGGAAATTGAATCCTTAGCTGATGATTATACTACTTTCCATGCCCACGTATAAGCTATCATGTTAGAAAAAGAATGGTATGGCTTGTTTTAAACGGAGAATAATCATTGTGTTTACTGTGAAACACAAATCTGAATTTAAAATAATTAATTTAAAATTAACTAATTTAAAATTAGTTTAGTACGCTGAAGTTAAAATGAATAATGATCACGTTACAGACAGCCAGTTTCAAAGCCATGAGAACTAAGTGAACAAAGTATAAAATTCATGAGCCAGTGAGGAATTCAACATGCTGTCCTTTGGACAAGAGAGAAGCGTTCTACAGCGACCCTCAATGGTTTGGGTCATCGTAAAGATGAAAATTAATTCTAAGCTACTACACGCTTATATACTAGAAGAAGAAATGGAAAACAATAGGTCAAATAAAGAACAGAAGGAATAAAAAATGGCCCTCAACCCTCAAGCATGTGGATTGAGGGAGTTGGAAGGAAGGAGAGCCATGAAAGGCAGATAAAAAAGTATACTAGGAGAGGCTTTGCCCCAGAGGTAATGGAGGTAAACTGGACTCAGCTCAGAAATCCCTTGGGGTTGCCAACTTCCAAACTGATCAGCCCTTGAGGGTGTAGCCATAGGCAGAGTGCACTGCAAGTAGTGGGGCTAAATACACCCTACCTTCTTGAGGGGGGCATGAGCAAAAGACAGGAAATAACATGAAAATAAAAACAAGGCTGCCTCCTCAGGATATCAGAAAAAATAAATAAACCAGGGCCAATGAAGTTGCAAAAGGAAGAGACTCCCTAGGGCTCGGATACCCTAATCATGTTGGGGTCGGTAGAGAACAAGAGTTGAGCAAGTGTGGTCGACAGGAAATAAGACAGAGAAGAGCCTAGCACAAGTTAGTGGAAGCAATGACGGTCTCAGCTGGGACTCCGTGATCGTCAACCTACATGACACTAGATATGACGCCCAGGGGTGGAATTAAAGACCTCTTTTGTTTTTTATCACTGGCTTTTAAGAACGCTAACACATGGCATGCCTTATAATGCAATACTGGTCCTAGGGTATGCAAAATTGTATTAGAAACTCAGCTAATAATAGTGTGCTTGCCCATGATTTACCTTAAATTTTCCTAAAATCCACTACATTTTCCGCAAATTGACCAAATGACACAACATTCCAGCAAAATTCAACAAATGACTACCAGATTTATTGAAATTCCATTGATTTACCTAAGCATGGTTTAAACTACCTCAAATTCATATAAAATTAGACGAATATAGATGAAAATTCACTAAAATTTACCGAATTTAGCCAAGTGGTGTACAAACCATGAAATTTATCCAATTTTTTTAAATTAAAATTGACTACATGTACTCGAAAATTTCATAATATTCCCTTTATATGTATGCTTTTGTTGTTGTTGTTGTTTCGTTTACCATACTCTCTGCAGACAAATACCTCAACATGACTTTCTCCTAGACTAGGAGCTTCACATTCGACATGATAGCTGAGTTTCATTTCCCATAAACTTGTCTCTGAGGTGGGTGTCAGGAAAAGGCATCCAGCTGTAAAAACCACACCCTCACGTAGACTTTCATAACCTCTTACGTTGAGGTTCCTTACACTAACGACATTAAATGATTGAACGGTTTCCTTTTCACAATTCCTGTCTATACTTTCCTCTTTAAGGTTGCAAGATGTTTGCAAGATTCCTAAAATGCAATTAAATGTAATAAATACCTTAAGATGGTTTCATTTGTTTAATGATATGGTGTTGATGATGGATATATACGTTAAGACTAATTTTTGTTAGGTCTTGACTGGCCTTGCAATTAGAAATTGACAAACCAAACATGGGTTATCTACCAGGGGAACACTTTGACCTCTATGTTGGTTATTGACCAGTAAGTACAGTTCTAGTAATGAGACAGAAATCCAACTCAAACAATGAGCGCGCAATGCGGCGGAGATTGGTACCACGATGTACTGTTGGTTATGTAGCTATGTGGAATGTACATCACATATGGTTTACTTAAAGGTTTGGATATTCCATTAAAGATATATCTACAATAAACCATTTTCAAATGGTCATTCGTTGGTGTGAAAATATTTATTAATTGGTATTTTATGAAAACAATTATGATTTATAAAAAAATTATACTTTTACTGTATTCTTATTTAATGTAAGCACTGGAGGCACTATCGATCAAAATACAGCACTATCTGGAATGTATATTGCATACTTGAAGGTTTGGTGATCCCATTAAAGATATTCCTACAATAAATGATTTTCAAGTTGTCGTTCTATGGCGTGAAAATATTTAATATATGATATTTGCTAAAAGGATTTACCACTGGAATTATTTTACAAGTAGTTATTTTAATGACCAACAGAGTTCACTGTTAAGAAGGTAGAGCCCTATGTGGAATGTAGGATAACATGATATACATGATACGTGACAACTGTAAGGCTTGTGATTTTTAAGATGCCTTTATCCCTATATTAATCACCCAGTTTGCAATACTGATAACTGCAATGTTACTGAAAAAAAAATTGAAACAAAACAAAAATCAGCATTGAAAAACCAAAAAGTGGTTGAGCATATATATAGTGGGGAAAAGAAAAGTTTTGTAAACACTAATGTCCAACAATATTAATTAAATCAGTAACTGTCAGGGTGGCCGAGTGGTTAAGGCGTTTGACTTAAGATCAAATTTCCAAATATATAAGGAAGCAAGGGTTCGAATCCCTTCCCTGACATAACTATTGCTTGAGCATGCAAGAAAACAAGAAATGTACACAAACTATGTTTATCAATTTAATCATTTTTTTTTACAAGAGATAGACACACAGAATACAGGTCTTTTGGTTTATCAGTTCTTTTAAACATAACACTTGTTGAAAATTATTTTTTAGGGGATGGGGGGTGTTGCTACGTTGACCCATTACACAATAATAGCAGCTTTACGAAGTTCATTTTCTATATTTAATAGCTCTTTCTCATAACCAATATGACCAAGCTGTTTACAGGCATGCAAGAGCTGTAGACGTTCGACTAATATATTAGGATCGTTCCATTTACTATTTTTTATGAATGGTTTCAGAATCTCGGGAAGCAGTTCATCATTATCACCATCATTATGATTATCATCCTCATTATTATAATCATTTTCATAATGATGATCATTATCATCGTTATCATTACCATCATAATTTCCACTTTTGTCCACAGACTGTTCAATGGATTGAGTTGCCTTTGATAGTGTTGAAAGCTTCTTTTTAGATGTGCTAGAATGCTTTAACATTGTTATGTTATTATTACCACTATTACCTTTCCCCACTAACTTTTTGATGGGGTATATTGTCTCTGATAGGGTTGAGGGCTTTTGAGATGTGGGTGCATGTCTGAACATGGGTTTCACAGGAGGTGTCGAAGGTTTCTCATTAAACAACTCGCTAACAGTATGAGTGCGTTGTAGTGTATTAAACTTGAGGTTAATATTATCTTGAGCAGTACTATTTTTCTCTTGGACTTGGTTTCTTGCTTTGGTTTGGGTTTTCCTTACATTTAGACTAGCGTGATTATTAAGTTTACATTCATGATTGTTTGAAGAAAGTACGTCGAATTCTTTTGTTTTAAGCATTCCTCGACACTGTTTCGATCGTTGCTTTGAACAGCGCCAAATAATAGTTCCATTTTTATTGCTTCGTTTCACAATATATGAATATCCTTTATAGTATGCATAAGGCTTACCATACCTAGTCACTGATACTTCCATATCAACTGTCAAGCACAAACTAATCTCTAGTAAAGACAACTCGGTAATAACAACAATAGTTTAATGTGGGAGCATATATACATGCAAAAAGTGGGAGCAAAGGTGGGGGGTAAAAAGTGGGAGCAAAAGTGGTAGCAAATGTGGGAGAAAAAAATAACTGTGAGCAAAAAGTGGGAGCAAATATGGGATCAAATGTGGGAGCAAAGCAAATATAAAAAGTGGGAGCAAATATGCTAAGAAATATGTCAACAAATATACCAGCAAAAGTAAATACACAAGTCAAGATAGATTAAAGTGCAAAGAAAATATGGAAGCAAATATGAGAGCAAAAATTGTGTTTTTCTAAAACAACTAGACATAACAAACTTAGTCATAACCTAACCTAACCTAACCCAACCTAACCAAACCTAACCTCACCTAACCTAACCTAACCTCACCTAACCTCACCTAACCTAACCTCACCTCACCTAACCTCACCTCACCTAACCTAACCTAACCTAACTTTACCTAACCTAACTTGACTGAACTTTACCTAACCTAACCCATCATAACTTCACCTAACCTAACTTTACCTAATCTAACTTCACCTAACCTAACGTTCAACTCTCAGATCAAAATTAAATTCTAGGCATAGTTGAGTTGGAACCCAAGACTTCAGGGATAACACACAAGTATACTAGCCACTACACCGCAAAATGGGCAAATTATCATGCAACACAACATAAAGTAAAAGTTTCCTGTAGTGTAACTCATTGGCTGTCAACCATAGTTTGGGAATTCAAACCCAAGACCTCAAGACTTTTGTTTTGAACATTATCAGAAATATTATTCCATTTACATTTTGCTGCTGCTTATAGTTATAAGAGTTGGCATTAATATGGGAAGCAAAAAAAAAGTGGGAGCAAATGTGGGAGCCAATATGGGAGCAAATATAGGAGCCAAGATGGGGGCAAAAGTGGGAGCAAATGTGGGAGCCAATATGGGAGTCAATATGGAGGCAAATATGGGAGCAAATGTGTGAACTAATCATCTCACCTCGGATATCGCCAGTGAGTACTCATATCCACCGCAAGGTAGCGGAAACATACTTTGTGTGTTGTATGTATCTATCTTACAAAGTTTGACTGCATGCAAAACGTCCTTGTATAAGCTGTGCATATAATTTTCATATACAATTAAGACCAAGTGTTCAGTACTAACATGTATAGCCTTGTCTAGGGTATATAGAGGATCGTTAGCAAGAAAGACTGACTAACCCAGGAGTGTAAAGCCTTGCCATATGCAGTAAGCATCTGTTGGCAGAAATGGTTCCTAATAATAACGGACTTAATGAATATGAAACGTGTTTTGAGTGTCGTCTTAAATCCTATTTTATACGTTGTGATACGTGTAAGGATTTAAGACGACACAAACGTATTTTGGGTGTTGTCTTTTGTGTGTCGTCTTAAATCCTTACACGTATCACAACGTATAAAATAGGATTTAAGACGACACTCAAAACACGTTTCATATTCATTAAGTCCGTTATTATTAGGAACCATTTCTGCCAACAGATGCTTACTGCATATGGCAAGGCTTTACACTCCTGGGTTAGTCAGTCTTTCTTGCTAACGATCCTCTATATACCCTAGACAAGGCTATACATGTTAGTACTGAACACTTGGTCTTAATTGTATATGAAAATTATATGCACAGCTTATACAAGGACGTTTTGCATGCAGTCAAACTTTGTAAGATAGATACATACAACACACAAAGTATGTTTCCGCTACCTTGCGGTGGATATGAGTACTCACTGGCGATATCCGAGGTGAGATGATTAGTTCACACATTTGCTCCCATATTTGCCTCCATATTGACTCCCATATTGGCTCCCACATTTGCTCCCACTTTTGCCCCCATCTTGGCTCCTATATTTGCTCCCATATTGGCTCCCACATTTGCTCCCACTTTTTTTTTGCTTCCCATATTAATGCCAACTCTTATAACTATAAGCAGCAGCAAAATGTAAATGGAATAATATTTCTGATAATGTTCAAAACAAAAGTCTTGAGGTCTTGGGTTTGAATTCCCAAACTATGGTTGACAGCCAATGAGTTACACTACAGGAAACTTTTACTTTATGTTGTGTTGCATGATAATTTGCCCATTTTGCGGTGTAGTGGCTAGTATACTTGTGTGTTATCCCTGAAGTCTTGGGTTCCAACTCAACTATGCCTAGAATTTAATTTTGATCTGAGAGTTGAACGTTAGGTTAGGTGAAGTTAGATTAGGTAAAGTTAGGTTAGGTGAAGTTATGATGGGTTAGGTTAGGTAAAGTTCAGTCAAGTTAGGTTAGGTAAAGTTAGGTTAGGTTAGGTTAGGTGAGGTGAGGTTAGGTGAGGTGAGGTTAGGTTAGGTGAGGTTAGGTGAGGTTAGGTTAGGTTAGGTGAGGTTAGGTTTGGTTAGGTTGGGTTAGGTTAGGTTAGGTTATGACTAAGTTTGTTATGTCTAGTTGTTTTAGAAAAACACAATTTTTGCTCTCATATTTGCTTCCATATTTTCTTTGCACTTTAATCTATCTTGACTTGTGTATTTACTTTTGCTGGTATATTTGTTGACATATTTCTTAGCATATTTGCTCCCACTTTTTATATTTGCTTTGCTCCCACATTTGATCCCATATTTGCTCCCACTTTTTGCTCACAGTTATTTTTTTCTCCCACATTTGCTACCACTTTTGCTCCCACTTTTTACCCCCCACCTTTGCTCCCACTTTTTGCATGTATATATGCTCCCACATTAAACTATTGTTGTTATTACCGAGTTGTCTTTACTAGAGATTAGTTTGTGCTTGACAGTTGATATGGAAGTATCAGTGACTAGGTATGGTAAGCCTTATGCATACTATAAAGGATATTCATATATTGTGAAACGAAGCAATAAAAATGGAACTATTATTTGGCGCTGTTCAAAGCAACGATCGAAACAGTGTCGAGGAATGCTTAAAACAAAAGAATTCGACGTACTTTCTTCAAACAATCATGAATGTAAACTTAATAATCACGCTAGTCTAAATGTAAGGAAAACCCAAACCAAAGCAAGAAACCAAGTCCAAGAGAAAAATAGTACTGCTCAAGATAATATTAACCTCAAGTTTAATACACTACAACGCACTCATACTGTTAGCGAGTTGTTTAATGAGAAACCTTCGACACCTCCTGTGAAACCCATGTTCAGACATGCACCCACATCTCAAAAGCCCTCAACCCTATCAGAGACAATATACCCCATCAAAAAGTTAGTGGGGAAAGGTAATAGTGGTAATAATAACATAACAATGTTAAAGCATTCTAGCACATCTAAAAAGAAGCTTTCAACACTATCAAAGGCAACTCAATCCATTGAACAGTCTGTGGACAAAAGTGGAAATTATGATGGTAATGATAACGATGATAATGATCATCATTATGAAAATGATTATAATAATGAGGATGATAATCATAATGATGGTGATAATGATGAACTGCTTCCCGAGATTCTGAAACCATTCATAAAAAATAGTAAATGGAACGATCCTAATATATTAGTCGAACGTCTACAGCTCTTGCATGCCTGTAAACAGCTTGGTCATATTGGTTATGAGAAAGAGCTATTAAATATAGAAAATGAACTTCGTAAAGCTGCTATTATTGTGTAATGGGTCAACGTAGCAACACCCCCCATCCCCTAAAAAATAATTTTCAACAAGTGTTATGTTTAAAAGAACTGATAAACCAAAAGACCTGTATTCTGTGTGTCTATCTCTTGTAAAAAAAAATGATTAAATTGATAAACATAGTTTGTGTACATTTCTTGTTTTCTTGCATGCTCAAGCAATAGTTATGTCAGGGAAGGGATTCGAACCCTTGCTTCCTTATATATTTGGAAATTTGATCTTAAGTCAAACGCCTTAACCACTCGGCCACCCTGACAGTTACTGATTTAATTAATATTGTTGGACATTAGTGTTTACAAAACTTTTCTTTTCCCCACTATATATATGCTCAACCACTTTTTGGTTTTTCAATGCTGATTTTTGTTTTGTTTCAATTTTTTTTTCAGTAACATTGCAGTTATCAGTATTGCAAACTGGGTGATTAATATAGGGATAAAGGCATCTTAAAAATCACAAGCCTTACAGTTGTCACGTATCATGTATATCATGTTATCCTACATTCCACATAGGGCTCTACCTTCTTAACAGTGAACTCTGTTGGTCATTAAAATAACTACTTGTAAAATAATTCCAGTGGTAAATCCTTTTAGCAAATATCATATATTAAATATTTTCACGCCATAGAACGACAACTTGAAAATCATTTATTGTAGGAATATCTTTAATGGGATCACCAAACCTTCAAGTATGCAATATACATTCCAGATAGTGCTGTATTTTGATCGATAGTGCCTCCAGTGCTTACATTAAATAAGAATACAGTAAAAGTATAATTTTTTTATAAATCATAATTGTTTTCATAAAATACCAATTAATAAATATTTTCACACCAACGAATGACCATTTGAAAATGGTTTATTGTAGATATATCTTTAATGGAATATCCAAACCTTTAAGTAAACCATATGTGATGTACATTCCACATAGCTACATAACCAACAGTACATCGTGGTACCAATCTCCGCCGCATTGCGCGCTCATTGTTTGAGTTGGATTTCTGTCTCATTACTAGAACTGTACTTACTGGTCAATAACCAACATAGAGGTCAAAGTGTTCCCCTGGTAGATAACCCATGTTTGGTTTGTCAATTTCTAATTGCAAGGCCAGTCAAGACCTAACAAAAATTAGTCTTAACGTATATATCCATCATCAACACCATATCATTAAACAAATGAAACCATCTTAAGGTATTTATTACATTTAATTGCATTTTAGGAATCTTGCAAACATCTTGCAACCTTAAAGAGGAAAGTATAGACAGGAATTGTGAAAAGGAAACCGTTCAATCATTTAATGTCGTTAGTGTAAGGAACCTCAACGTAAGAGGTTATGAAAGTCTACGTGAGGGTGTGGTTTTTACAGCTGGATGCCTTTTCCTGACACCCACCTCAGAGACAAGTTTATGGGAAATGAAACTCAGCTATCATGTCGAATGTGAAGCTCCTAGTCTAGGAGAAAGTCATGTTGAGGTATTTGTCTGCAGAGAGTATGGTAAACGAAACAACAACAACAACAAAAGCATACATATAAAGGGAATATTATGAAATTTTCGAGTACATGTAGTCAATTTTAATTTTAAAAAATTGGATAAATTTCATGGTTTGTACACCACTTGGCTAAATTCGGTAAATTTTAGTGAATTTTCATCTATATTCGTCTAATTTTATATGAATTTGAGGTAGTTTAAACCATGCTTAGGTAAATCAATGGAATTTCAATAAATCTGGTAGTCATTTGTTGAATTTTGCTGGAATGTTGTGTCATTTGGTCAATTTGCGGAAAATGTAGTGGATTTTAGGAAAATTTAAGGTAAATCATGGGCAAGCACACTATTATTAGCTGAGTTTCTAATACAATTTTGCATACCCTAGGACCAGTATTGCATTATAAGGCATGCCATGTGTTAGCGTTCTTAAAAGCCAGTGATAAAAAACAAAAGAGGTCTTTAATTCCACCCCTGGGCGTCATATCTAGTGTCATGTAGGTTGACGATCACGGAGTCCCAGCTGAGACCGTCATTGCTTCCACTAACTTGTGCTAGGCTCTTCTCTGTCTTATTTCCTGTCGACCACACTTGCTCAACTCTTGTTCTCTACCGACCCCAACATGATTAGGGTATCCGAGCCCTAGGGAGTCTCTTCCTTTTGCAACTTCATTGGCCCTGGTTTATTTATTTTTTCTGATATCCTGAGGAGGCAGCCTTGTTTTTATTTTCATGTTATTTCCTGTCTTTTGCTCATGCCCCCCTCAAGAAGGTAGGGTGTATTTAGCCCCACTACTTGCAGTGCACTCTGCCTATGGCTACACCCTCAAGGGCTGATCAGTTTGGAAGTTGGCAACCCCAAGGGATTTCTGAGCTGAGTCCAGTTTACCTCCATTACCTCTGGGGCAAAGCCTCTCCTAGTATACTTTTTTATCTGCCTTTCATGGCTCTCCTTCCTTCCAACTCCCTCAATCCACATGCTTGAGGGTTGAGGGCCATTTTTTATTCCTTCTGTTCTTTATTTGACCTATTGTTTTCCATTTCTTCTTCTAGTATATAAGCGTGTAGTAGCTTAGAATTAATTTTCATCTTTACGATGACCCAAACCATTGAGGGTCGCTGTAGAACGCTTCTCTCTTGTCCAAAGGACAGCATGTTGAATTCCTCACTGGCTCATGAATTTTATACTTTGTTCACTTAGTTCTCATGGCTTTGAAACTGGCTGTCTGTAACGTGATCATTATTCATTTTAACTTCAGCGTACTAAACTAATTTTAAATTAGTTAATTTTAAATTAATTATTTTAAATTCAGATTTGTGTTTCACAGTAAACACAATGATTATTCTCCGTTTAAAACAAGCCATACCATTCTTTTTCTAACATGATAGCTTATACGTGGGCATGGAAAGTAGTATAATCATCAGCTAAGGATTCAATTTCCATTACCTACACCTCTCATGGTATGCCAATTCGTTAAACTATAGAAAACGTTTCTATATGTTCTGTTACATTATTATTTCACCATCTCACCGTGTAGTGGTTAACCTACTTGGTTGTCAACCCTAAGGTCTTGGCTTCCAAGCCCGACTATACCATGACATTCATTTCAAGCTTGCCATAAGCTTCACTAAGCCTTTGTCAAACCTAACAACGATCTAGTCATGTGCATAGCATGTCCGCTATCAAGCAAATGAGTAATATGAAACTTACTGACAAGGTCGCTGTGCTGTTATCAGCAAGGCACACTACGCAAACCAAAGCCAGAGTCTCTGTGCAGATTCAACACAGCGGTAGTAGGCAAGCCTAGGTTTGTTTAAAAATCATCATGAAAATAAGTCCACTGTCACCACAGAGGCCCCGGTTCGATTTTTTTTCTAAAGGCTGCAACAGGGTAGACTGTGTCTTGACAGGTAAAACTTTTTGGGGTGCATTCGTGAACCATGGCAAAGGGTTGCCCATCCTGACTTCTTCAACACCTCCAACCAATGTTTACTATTACTGGTGAGTTACCTTTCTTTCTTCGGCTTTTCCCTATTAGTTTGAGTCGCCGGAGCCAACCAGGCTCATTTTGGTTTTGGCCTGGGATTTAAGGCCGAATGCCACGTGATTTTTTCAGGTGAAAATTCCAACCCCCCGCTGTCACCGGGATTTGAACCCCAGCCGTCCGGGTAAAGACGAGCTGCTAAGCACCTGCGCCATCACGCTCCCCACAGGTTAGTTATCTATACACACATTAATCCATAATTACCTAATAATAATAATAACAACCATCCTCCATACACATGTCCATTAATGCATGGTTTCACAAAGATGCTTATGCTTTTAGGTGTATAACACATTTTTTCCCCATAACATGACTATTTACTGTTTTAGGGGTGAAATGATCCATCGAGGTAAAAGCCCTAATCATCCCCTATTTTTTAAGCTATCACACCTAATTTTATGATTCTTCGTTTCCGAGATAGGGATTTTTCAATTTTGGGGGGTAGTTTCACCCCCCTTCTATTTTTCATCAAAAACAAAAGATCTTAGGTTCATTTATCATTTTTAAGTGTTTAACACGTTTTTCCCCATAACATGACTATTTACTGTTTTAGGGGTGAAATGATCCATCGAGGTAAAAGCCCTAATCATCCCCTATTTTTTAAGCTATCACACCTAATTTTAGGATTATTCGTTTCCGAGATATGGATTTTTCAATTTTGGGGGGTAGTTTCACCCCCTGCTATTTTTCATCAAAAACAAAAGATCTTAGGTTCATTTATCATTTTAGGTGTTTAACACGTTTTTTCCCCATAACATGACTATTTACTGTTTTAGGGGTGAAGTGATCCATCGAGGTAAAAGCCCATATCATACCCTATTTTTTAAGCTATCACACCTAATTTTAGGCATCTTCATTTCCAAGATAGGGATTTTTCAATTTTGGGGGGTAGTTTCACCCCTCTGCTATTTTTCATCAAAAACAAAAGATCTTAGGTTCATTTATCATTTTTAGGTGTTTAACAAGTTTTTTCCCCATAACATGACTATTTACTGTTTTAGGGGTGAAATGATCCATCGAGGTAAAAGCCCATATCATCCCCTATTTTTTAAGCTATCACACCTAATTTTAGGCTTCTTCGTTTCCAAGATAGGGATTTTTCAATTTTGGGGGGTAGTTTCACCCCCTGCTATTTTTCATCAAAAACAAAATATTTTAGGTTCATTTATCATTTTTAGGTGTTTAACACGTTTTTTCCCCATAACATGACTATTTACTGTTTTAGGGGTGAAATGATCCATCGAGGTAAAAGCCCATATCATACCCTATTTTTTAAGCTATCACACCTAATTTTAGGCTTCTTCATTTCCAAGATAGGGATTTTTCAATTTTGGGGGGTAGTTTCACCCCCCTGCTATTTTTCATCAAAAACAAAATATTTTAGGTTCATTTATCATTTTTAGGTGTTTAACACGTTTTTTCCCCATAACATGACTATTTACTGTTTTAGGGGTGAAATGATCCATCGAGGTAAAAGCCCATATCATCCCCTATTTTTTAAGCTATCACACCTAATTTTAGGCTTCTTCATTTCCAAGATAGGGATTTTTCAATTTTGGGGGGTAGTTTCACCCCTCTGCTATTTTTCATCAAAAACAAAAGATCTTAGGTTCATTTATCATTTTTAGGTGTTTAACACGTTTTTTCCCCATAACATGACTATTTACTGTTTTAGGGGTGAAATGATCCATCGAGGTAAAAGCCCATATCATCCCCTATTTTTTAAGCTATCACACCTAATTTTAGGCTTCTTCATTTCCAAGATAGGGATTTTTCAATTTTGGGGGGTAGTTTCACCCCCAAACAGGGAATGTTGCCCCAAGTGCTAGGACCCCTCATACAAGTCCCTAGCATGATTGGTTCGCGAGATATGAACAAAAGTGTCGTTAGGCCCTTTCGACAAAAATAAATCCTACATTCAAAAACGGGGCGTTACCCCCAGGGTTAGAATACTGCCTATGGCAAAATTCCATGAGGGGTTCAGAAAATATTAACAAACGTGTAGTTAGGTCCTTTTGAAAAAAACCCGTCCGTGCGCGCACATACAAAAAAAAATTACTATTTCACCCCCCGGGTAAGGGTAGTTTTTATTTTGGGGTGAATATACCCCTTCGATAGAAAAAGAGAGTTCACCACGAGTCCTACGACACCTCATACGTTTAAATCCGATTATTGGTTAGCGAGATAGTCAAAAGCCGATGACCTATTAGTTTTTATGGTTTATTTCAATACATATTAAAAACACTCATTAATAAATCATCATTTAAAAAGCCCGCCCTCTTACAAAACTCCTCAAGTGCGCATGCGTATAAAAAAACATTCATCGCCAAAATGTCAAAAAACAACATGTTTACCCCAAATGGCGTTTCCCAATTCCATCCATTTTAAAAAATAACCTCACCATCATCTAGAGCGGAAAAAATACCATCTAAACGACCCCTCACTCGACCCTACTCCTCCCCCACCACATAACCCTTTCCCAACATAGGCATACATATTCAAGCACGAGCGCGACTTCAGGAAACCAACACTACCCCACTACTCGCGAATGACCTTTTAGTTTTGGCCTTTTAATTAAATAAAGAGGCTATAGGAAAGTAGGGGGCATTTCTACCAATGCTAGGACACCCTGTATGTTCTAATCCCATGTTTGGTTAGCGAGATATCAGGTTCGGGGCAAATACGAGGGTGGCTCAATAAAAAGGTAAGCAGCTCCCCCACTACCCCACTACTTACTAATTATGATTATGAGATTTTTGACGCATCTAAATCGAATGGGCCGATGCTGTGAATTATTTAAAACTGTTACTTCTTAACAACCACTACAAACCGAGAGGATTTTTTTGTGATCCTGTAAATATATAAACATTTTGCAAATAAATTTAATGATTAACATATTTGACATTTTGTCAAATTATTGTAATTTTGATAATAACAAATGATATTGTTTTATTATAAATTTCCTAAATAATATTTCCAAGTGATAGTTAATTGATTAAATGGTTGAATCCATATTGAATTGAATTTATATTTTGTTGATAATAATTTTTGACCATTGTATTGATGATTGAGTCACAAGCTCTGAATAGAATTTGGTTCGAGAACAGATGATTCAATAAATATTTTCTGTTTATCGAAGTTCGTCGAATCCAAATGCTCAAGGTTCATGTAATTGATATTGTGTTGTATTTCTTGTTAATAACTTTGTATTTGAACAAATCTTGAGATAACTGAATCCTGAAGTGTTAGTTAATTTGCAACGATATTTTTGAAAAAGTGAATCAGTGATATATTTTTCAGCGAGTGATATTTTTTTTCATTTCATTATGTGAATACTGAAATAAGATAGGAATCAGGAAGGACAATTAAATTTGCACTGACAAAACCCTACTACTGTAAATAATTATTTTGAGCGAAGTCAGCAGGACTATTAATTTGACCTTCGTCTCAATTGCCAAGTGTTCATGTGTTGGAGGAATTGTAAATCTTGTATATAACGTATGATTCGTCACACATCTATTATGCCATTTTTGGCATATCTTCAGTAAATTTTTAACGTTTTAAATAAAATGGGATAATTTTACAGGTTGTGTTATTTTCAGAAAATCTCCTTCTATCCTTATTGTTGCATCGAGTCGAAAATCAGTAAAGTAATTTTTTCGTTTAGTTATTGTAGTCACTTTAACCCATGTGGCACCCCGGGATATTTTGATTCTCGTGCTGACTGATTTTTGGTGAAATGGATATGTGGAGGTCCGGACTTCGGTCTAAACGGGCACAATACACCGTTTCACAGATCCGAACCAAATAGTTCATACTTGCCCTTTGGAACACGACGAGTAACACTGTCTGCTTGAAATTTCGGACAGACCACTCCATTCCCTGCATTTAGGTCCTTTGGCACAAATCCACACAGTTTCACCGATCTGAACCACATTTTGTGTACTTACCCTTTGGAACCCTGCGGGTGACACTGTCCACTTTAAATTTTGGGCAGACCACTCCATTCCCTGCATTTAGGCCCTTCATCACAAATCTACACCGTTTCTCCTAATTGCACCAAATTTTAAATACACTTTGAAACGCTGCTGGTAACAACGCTCTCCATTCCCTACATTTAGAATAACAGATAAAATGAGCTTGAAAACCACGTATTAAGGCCCTAGGACCATTCCTGTCCGTAGTAGTGTATCTGTAAGAGTATTTTAATAAGTCTGTTGATGACGGGCAGTTCGGGCTGCATCACGTCACCCCTACCAGTGTTCTGGTGCAGAATTGCGAAAATAGTTGCACCTTGCGCTGTTTATAAATTGAAGTCACGGGGGGTAATTAGTGCAAAACGATTTCTTAGGCCCCTTTAAACAGTTATCATCATGAAAATATTATGCCTCTGTATAAGTGCAATGGTGTTGGTGAAGTACATTGAGGTTATCAGCTGCAATAAGCGTTGGTGCTTTCAAATTTACCTTCATTTATTCCGAAACTTATCGTTAAGCGCTTTGCGGCGATAAATGATACCATTGCTACCTCAGTAGCTCGGGACAGCCGAAGTATTCCAAACAGTTCTGATTATTTTCCTACGGCGCTATGCAACAAAAGACAACACTATTGGTCTCTATATTTCTCACAGCCAATGAGATATAGGCCCTAGGCAGAGTCTTTTATTTCACTTACTCCTCTTTCTAAAGATTTTTTTTCGTAAATTTGTTTGTAAATTACATGTGTCAATGCTGTTTCCCTATTCATAATTTCATTACGGGAAAATGACCTGAATGTTACGTCCATTAAACTGTACTACAACCACCACCACCACAAAAAGATATATTTTTAAAATATTGTTTTCTGTTAGTTTAAGTATCATATGCCAGTTCTGTAGTAGTATTCATTATCATCCATAAAACAAATAAATACACCGGGCGAAGCCGGGCACTACTGCTAGTATTTATTATAAAATGACATCAAAATGACAATGATAGGCCGATCCCTTACTGACGATGTAATTATAATAAAATGTATAAAACTATAAGTCAATATATATTGTACATTGTCACATTGTGACTTTCCTCAGCGTAATTTAGGACATGAAAATGTTGAAAAACATACACTTAATATAAATTTACCATAACAAAGAATGTTATGAAACATTCTAAAAATAGTCTTCGTCCAAAAGCTCACAAATAAAATAAAATAAAAAAACAACAAACAGATCTGTTTCAATATGTGTTAAATAAGAAAACAAGATGTTCAGTAAAGAAAATATAGCCTACTTTCTCCTAAAAGCATGGGTATTGTTATAACTCTTTGTCCTTTTCAAGGAGTTTAATTGAATGTTGGTTATAGTAGCTTTTTGAAATACAACGTGTTATAGGTATATTAAACATGAATATGAGGTGCCCTTTGCTAGTGCTAACTCTGTACAAAATTTCATTCAATTCGGTTTCACCGTGTTTGAATTGATATGGTGAATCGATTTGCACACATACATGGCTGCTATCTGCAAACTATTGGGCTGATGACCTTGTGTTTCAGTCAAAAGATGCTTCCCATAAAAAGGTATGTTTTTGCAAAATTTGAGATCAGATTATTAGGTTGGTCGTAATTTGATTTAATCTTTTAACATTTGGGTGGCCACCATTACGTTTCCGTCAAGATGACAGCGATTTAAAACATAACAATGAGGTGCCCTTAGCTATTGCTACCTCTGTACCAAATTTCGTTCAATTCGGTTTCACCGTGTTTGAATAGCTAGGGGGAATCGATTAGCACACAAACATGGCCGCCATCCGCAAATTATTGGGCTGATGACCTTGCTGATTGGTCATTAATATTTAATATGAAAAGGTAGAATGTTGCAAAACTTGGTAGAGATCAGATGATTCGTTTGGTCGTAATTTGATTTAAGCTTTCAAAATTTGGGTGGTCGCCATTACGTTTCCATCAAGATGGCGGCGATATAAAACATGAAACTGAGGTGGCATTTGCTAGTGCTTTCTCTGTACCAAATTTCGTTCAATTCGATTTCACCGTGTTTGAATAGCTAGGGGGAATCGATTAGCACACAAACATGGCCGCCATCCTCAAATTATTGAGCTGATGACCTTGCACATTGGTCATAAATATTTAATATGAAAAGGTATAATGTTGCAAAAATTGGTAGAGATCAGATGATTCGTTTGGGCGTAATTTGATTTAAGCTTTCAAAATTTGGGTGGTCGCCATTACATTTTCGTCAAGATGGCGGCGGTATAAAACATGACACTGAGGTGGCCTTTGCTAGTGCTTTCTCTGTACCAAATTTTGTTCAATTTGGTTTCACCATGTTTGAATAGATAGGGGTTGATTAGCACACAAACATGGCCGCCATCCGCAAATTATTGGGCTGATGACCTTGTAGATTGGTCAAAAAATATTTAATATGAAAAGGTATAATGTTGCAAATTTTATTTATTTATCGTATGGCTTTTAGTGCCGGGAGTGTCCGAGGACATGTTTGGCTCGCCTGAGTCTGTAGCTGCTTCCAGCGGACACCCTAAAGGGTGAGCTACAAGTTCCGTTCAATTTCAAGTAGTTCCAACTTTCGCCACCAGATATCAATGATACCTAGTGGTGAACGTTGGAACATTGATAGAGCGTTCTGACGAAATCTAACCTAACAAATTTTGCTTTACACAAGTTTAGTCTGTGAAAGGATCTTTTACATGCCATAAATCTATGACATGGGACCGCCGGCTTTACTTCCCCTCCGAAGGAAGGCATACTGAAGGATTTTTAACGCTCTTAAAAAATCCGACGACTTCGGATGGGTTTGAACCCGCTATCTTGGGCACAGCAGTTAAGCATGCTACCAACTACGCCACCGAAGCCGCTAATGTTGCAAAAATTGGTAGAGATCAGATGATTCGTTTGGTCAATTTGATTTAAGCTTTCAACATTTGGGTGGTCGCCATTACGTTTTCGTCAGGATGGCGGCGATATAAAACATGACATTGAGGTGGCATTTGCTAGCGCTACCTCTATACCAAATTTCGTTCAATTAGGTATCACCGTGTTTGAATAGTTAGGGGAAATCAATTTGCACACAAACATGGCCGCCATCCGCAAATTATTGGGTTGATGACCTTGTAGATTGGTCAAAAGATTCTTCATATGCAAAGGTATAATGTTGCAGAAATTGGTAGAGATCAGATGATACGTTTGGTCGTAATTTGATTTAAGCTTTTAACATTTGGGTGGCCGCCATTTCGTTTCCGTCAAGTTGGCGGCGATATAAAACATGACACTGAGGTGCCCTTTGCTAGCGCTACGTCTCTACCAAATTTCTTTCAATTCGGATTCACCGTGTTCGAATTGATAGGGGGGGGGGGGGGGGCAGACATTCAGAATACACTCACTCACACACATACACACTCACACACACACACAGACACACAGACAGACACACAATTTTTCGCCCTATGTTGATTTCATATGTCTATTTTCTTTTTTGCAAAAATCGAAAGTAGGCTAAAAATGAAAAATATAAGTAAGTCTTGATAAAATCAGTGTGGAATAGAAGAGATGTGGATGTGAAACTATAATATAACAGTGGAAATAGCAAGGTTAGAACTGATAGTTTGGTATGTGTTTGTGAAGTATTGGAGAAATAATGGAATGAATAATTATTTATAATTTTAATATGTGAGCTTTTGGACGAAGAATACTTTTAGAATTTGTGATAACATTCTCTGTGATGGCAAATTTATATTAAGCAAAGGTTCTTGCACTATTTCATGTGCTAAATTACGCTGAGGAAGGTCACATTATGACTCAAACAGGTACGATGCTAATAGTATATTATGCAACGAACCAATAATGGCAATAATTATGACACGAGTATGTTTATAAAACGAGCGTGGCGAGTTTTATAATTTCCATACGAGTGTCTTAATTACCATTATAGGCGAGTTGCATACGACTGTTTATGTTCGACGATAATTATAACTTTATTATATCTTTTAACACAAATATTCATAAATATCTATGGGATTCAGTTACTTCAGTTAGGGAATAGAGCGCGCTGGGTGGTTTGCTGACTGAACAGAGCGCATGCGTGGATCAAAGAATTTCGAAAGCAGAGACCATTTACTTTGCTTGGCAATGCTATTGTTTACAGCCTAAATGATGTTTAGTGCCGATCACAACTAGCATTCACTAATATTGTCACCGAAGTCGTTCGAAAGCAATGCGCTGTGTAGAAATTGGTGTTGGGGATATTACGGTACAGTGCTATTTCTTGTCTCATGTTCGCCAGTTTATTTACGTGATCATATGGGACGGTGCACTTTCCATGCCGGTAATTTATGTAGAAGGATGCTGTGCTGCTAACTTCTGGACGTAGTTTGATCAATAGTTCATGCATATGCCATAGTATTTTCTTGTTACCGGTAAGGTTTGTGCTGATTTTGTCTTTGTGTTTGGGATTGTAACTACAATGGTTGATCCGATATCCAATTTGAACATTCAAATCATGTAATTCATGTCCGACATGTTGGATTTTGAGCTCATGCGTGAAGGTATCCTTACCTAATTGGTCAATGACTGAGATCTGATTGGCTGGAGAAATTGTTTCATAATGAAAAATAGTTTTCTGACAAATAATATTTACATTTCGACAGCGTCGAACATAATAGTACATTATGCAACGAGCTTATAAAGGCAATAATTAAGACACGAGTATGTTTATAAAACGGAAATGCCATGTCCTGTGGTTCGGATTCCACGTAAAAAGGTGGTCCCGTGGCTCATGATCTCAAGATTAACGGTCACGTTAAACTACAAGCTTCCTTCCTTTTCCTTGTTTATAAAACGAGCGTATGCGAGTTTTATAATTTCCATACGAGTGTCTTAATTACCATTATAGGCGAGTTGCATACGACTGTTTATGCGCGACGATAATTATTATAACTATTTTATGTTCGAACATGAATATTCATAAATATCTGTCGAGGTTTCACCAGTTTTATGTACTGAACAGAGCGCATGAGACGCAGAGAATGCCTTTTATTTGACCATGGCCTCCTCGATTACCCTACTATGACACTAGGCCACGCAGTGAAATTTAAATTAGAAGGCCGTGGAACTCAGGGCATCTAATTATCTAATTGGTCAAACAACTGTTTCTTGAGCTCTGATTGGTGGGAGAAACTGTTTCATAATGAAAAACAAGATGTTCAGTAAAGAACATATAGCCTACTTTCTCCTAAATGTATGAATATAGTTATAACTCGTTTTTATTATCAATGAGTATAATAGAATCATTTCTTGGTTGAAGACCTTACAATTAGAAACTATTTACCTCTACCAAACGCCACAACCTAGATAAAAACTGCTACCATCATTGAAGATAGATAGATAGATAGATAAGAAATATCTCAAGAATGTTATGGATCTGGAAACATAATCGATCGCACTGGCTGCGTGGCTCAGCGGTAACGTTCTCGCTTGCTGGGCCCTAGGTTGCAGGTTCGTATCCTGGCGCAGTCAGCTGGCATTTGAGGGTGCGCAAATGCGAGGGAGCCGTGTCAGTAGATTTACTGGCACGTTAAAGATCCCCTTCGGGCCAAAATTCCGGCACCCCGGCGTCTCTAAAAGCCACAATAGTTAAAAGACGTAAAACCAATATTATTATCATTATTATTATTATTATTATTATTATTATTATTATTATTATTACATAATCGACCGGACGTGAGCAACATCCAACTTTGAGTTGAGGCGTGTCTTTACACGTCTGGTTGTGCATGGCTTTCACAACCCTAATTGAATTAACAAATCTTTCCATGACCCTACAGAGACGTGTGTATACAAACTATGTGGATATTTTTGATTGCTATTTGCCTGAAATAAAAGTATTAATTAATAACCTGAATGTTGCCTCCGTAGCGTAGCGGTCAGCATGGTTAGCTACCGCCCCTGATGTCCTGGGTTCGATTCCCGGCTCTGCCACGAAATTTGAAAAAGTGGTACGAGGACTGGAATGGGGTCTACTCAGCCTCGGGTGGCCCAAATGAGTAGAGGGGGTTCGATTCCCCCTCAGTCATCCTCGAAGTAGTTTTCCGTGGTTTCCCACTTCGTCTTCGGGCAAATGCCGGGATGGTACCTTCTTCAAGGCCAAGGCCGCCTCCTTCCCTCTTCCTTGTCTATCCATCCTAACCATCCCTTACCTTCCCTCATGAGGCCCCTGTTCGCTTTGCAGGTGAGGCCGCCTGGGCGAGGTGCCAATCCCACCTCACTAGTTGTATCCCTTCCGATTCGATGTTCCCAGCTCTAGGACACTGCCCGTAGAGGCGGTAGTGGTGAGTTCCCTCGCTGAGTCCGAGGGTTCCACCAACCTGGAGGGTAAACGACTAAAAAAAAAGAAAAAAAAAGAAAAAAGTAATAATAACCTGAACTAGCACCAGCGGCTAGAATTCAGTTACTATGTGAAATCGTTTTGTTCTTTACTTCAAATAACATTTTCAATTAACGCACAATAGGCTGTTACAAACACTTTAAAATAAAAAGTAAAAATTTATCGTAGTATCTTGTCATTCTTCAAATTCGATGTGCATAGAATGCCAATGGTATACTAATCAATGGAGTCCCACGTAGACCAGTCATGACATCTAGTGGAGAAGTACCGAACAATATAATCCTAACAGGGCGAGTGCATTCTAGCGGCCATAAGAAGAAACTTTTCAATAAAATCTGGAAGTTAATAAGTAGGCCGGCGTGCAGTTACCTTCTTGGCTCCTAGATGTCTCGAGCAAATCTGCTGGCGAATTATGTTTTAATTAAATACATATTTTCCACCGTAATATGCACAATACAACGCTTAATTTTAAAACGTCTGAGTCATTACAAAACAATAAGTATATAAAATTTCAAGGAAAAAAACCTAACTCTGATGGGGTTTGAACCATAGCCATAAGATCGATAGGCTAACGCTTTACCACGGCGCCAAACGTGCGAGCGAACATCGCTCTATATAAAATGACTTACATAGAACTTGTTAGCAATTAATGATTTAGACTAAACGATTTCATCAGTGGAGTATATTATTTAAATATAAAGCATTTCATACAAAGTTTATTTATTTTGTATCAGTACGCTATATTGCATGCAATACTCAAATTAGTGAAATATAAGTCAGGCACACGATATCCGCCGCCATCTTGTCTTCTTACCGAGACGGCTCAGCTTTTTAAAATCACGTCTGCACTATAGTATTACAAAATAAACTTTTAATTTCAAACGTGCCTCTTCCTTTAGAACAGTTAAAACGATTCTCGGCTCGATAATCGGAACTGGTGTGTCCCATGATATGGATTATAAAGTTTGCATAATTCGCACGGCCGCCATCCTGAAATGGTACGGCGGATGACCTTGTAGTTTGGTCACAATACGCGTTCTATACGAAGGTATGCTGTTACAAAATTTGGTAGAGATCGGATAATTTGCTTAGTCGTTATTTGATTTTACGTTTTGAACGTTTGAGTGGCTGCCATTCAGTTTTGGTAAAGATGGTGGCGATATAAAACATGACACTGAGGTGCCCTTTGCTTGTTCTACCTCTGTACCAAATGTCGTTCAATTCGGTTTCACCGTGTTCGAATTGATAGGGGGGGAGGGCAAACATTCAGAGCACACACACTCACACATACACGCACCCACACACACACACACACACACACACACACATACAGACTCACACACAGACAGACACACGATTTTTGGCCCTGTGAAGAACTCATGAGTCTACTTTCATTTTTTGCAAAAATCGATAGTAGGCTAATACTGGAATGCAGCCGAAATAAATCAGAAACCTCTATGGACATCAAATTGGCAGGTGAAAAGCTTAATGGAAGTAGGAGACTTCTGATATTTAGGAAGCAAAATAACCAGTGATGGACGAAGCAAAGAGGATATAAAAAGTAGGTTGGCTCAGGCAAGGAAAGCATTTCAACACAAAAGGAATCAGTTGACATCGAATATAGATTTAGGTATTAGGAAGTCATTTTTGAAAGCCTTTGTCTGGAGCGTGGCGCTCTATGGAAGTGAAACTTGGACTATTGATACAGCAGAAAGGAGGGGAATTGAAGCATTTGAAATGTGGTGTTACAGGAGAATGATGAAGATCAGATGGGTAGATAGGGTTACAAACGAAGAAGTATTAAGACTAGTGAGAGAGGAGATTTTTTCTGGCAACTGCTAATGAAGAGAAGAGATAGGTTAGTAGTGTACCCAACTGTCATCATGTGGAACATGTGTTCGTATCCCAGCTAACTCACGGTCTTTCGAGGTATGGGGCGTTCCTGCCCACCATACGACCACATGCTCAGGATTTGAGTCTACCAGGTAACTACTCTACATGAAATACACAACTTATTCCTAAAATAAAATATTTACTGGTATAAAATCATGGCTATACAACAAATACAAATAAAGGACAAATTATATTTAACTCCCACAATTAAAATCAGGGTTATTTTGTGAGTCTCCTCTTCATTATTGCAATACTGCACTCAAATCTATTTCTAGCATCCTATCATTGATACTTTCAGACTTCCATGGGTTTCCATAGTGTTCATCATGTGACACAATTTTTATATAACTGGATTATTACAACATAAAATCACATATCACATCTAAATGACATTAAATACTGAAACAATAAAACATTACCGGTACTCCGTTTATTATGGCATTTACTTTGATTAGCATAAATTCATTATTTTATGTCTTAATTAACAAATATTTGTTGTGTCGTGTGAATCATCTTCCTTCTTTCCATCAATATGAAACGCTTAAAAAGTGGTACATCTCCCTTCCAAAATAAACATGGATAGAAATATTTATAGTTTCACCATACAACGATTTTCTGGGTCTTGTCGGAATTTTTATCGTTACAAATGTGTCATGTTCTTAGAAATCACATACCCGTCTGCATAAATTAGCGTAAACTGGCAAAAATGCATTCTAAATGGATGCCTAACACTTTATTTGGTTCAGTGTTCCTCTTCAGAGAATAACTGGGCCAAATATTATCCGATTTCCTTGATTCAACAATGTATGTGTGTTGCAACACATCCTTTAATTCACTTGGCATCATCATTACACTCATATCTTAATTGCATATTGAAATATCGAGATTCTTCAGTGTCCCACTATGACCATAATTTAAAGGACTGGCGGACCGATGTCCCCTCTTCCTAGCAGGCAATAAAAATTAGTTCCGGCCACGGCACAAGATGGCTGCTCGACTCAGTGGGCCAACCCACTTCTCTCATCTGCCGGCAAGGTCAGGTTTGTTTACAATCGCAGTACAGCAGAGATACGCTAGGTGTGGTTCCTAAGTAATTGAGTCATTCTAATTATATAACACCTATCTTTAAAGTGTATCGGGCACAACTGGCTCCTTATTAACATTCATGGCTGGGGATGGATCCTGTGATAGTCTTGTCGTTCTATGGTGAATACTAGTGGCTTTTGGACGCGCATCATAATGAGAACACAGGATTCTCACCAGCAGCTGTCACAATAATAACATAATCAGGAAATCTGTGTTTCCTAAACGACGAATATGATCCTTACCTCTCAGGGTAGATCACTTATACGCATGCTCACGGAGTCTCGACGGACCTCACTCGTGGCCATAATTCATGCAAGCGATGGATACAGAGAGGCTCTGTCCAATTCGCTGCGAATAATAAAGTATGCTCAACAGCGATACCAACTCGTAGATTAGCCAACTTCTCACCTAACGCGCAAGCTATATTAGTTTGGTCCCCACAATATATTTACGTAAATCACTGGATTCTACGTTACTCTGCACGCTTACATGCGGCTCAAACAATACTTCACATAGATGACTCAATTATTAAGGCACCAACGTTCTCTCTGTAATAACACTTAAGCCAAAGCTTTAAATAGCTCCTAATCACAAGGTATAAATTTACTGGCTTACATTACTTTAATGGTCCTCAAATATAATCCTAAGGATTGACCATATCAAATATTCATTCAACATTTTACTGACACTGAAAAACTCTCGTATTTCGCTATATTCCACGTTACATTCCTACTGTTTACCAAAATACAGTATCTTTATATTAGACATGACACACTTTGAACATTATTTAGGCCAAAAATGCCTGTTACTTTACTGTTGCCGACCCCAGTTTATTATTATTATTATTATTATTCATTTAGCGTTACCGTTACATCCATTACTATTTTCGGCCTGAATGGCCCTAATCAAATCACCTTCCAAGCCATATTCTATTCAAGACGAGTGGTGAAAACTCGTTCAATAAGTGACTGTTACATCTTAGTCTCAAAGTGATAAATCGTTATATGGTGAACTATTTAATTATAATAACATTGTAAATTGGTACTCACTTTTTAATTTTCGCTGGATAGTACTAGCACCTCAGCTTCAGGCCTACCATGACGCTTGATTTAAGCCATCATGTTATATTTTTCACAACACTTAATTTCACACATTTCCCACATGATAAACATACTCTTATCAGTGGCCTCTTTCACTTCTACACAATGCATATTAATCACTATACACATGAACACTTTTAAATCACTAACACACAATTTATGTACACTTATTCACTACTTCACAGGTTGATTCTTAATTGGACTCCTCCAACGCCTGATCTCAGAGATGCGATGCAATTACGCCAACCGCTGGTCTCCGTGAAAATCTAACAGCGTTTACGGACGTTCGATCCTCGTCACCTGCAATATCGTTCAGCTCACTGTCAAGATTAAGTGGCGATGCTTCCCAAGCTCCCATAATTGTAGTGATCCTGATGATAATGTCATATACAACTCTGACAATACCTCCTGGTATATGTACTATTCAAAAACATTATAAGTTACCTTTTCGCTGTAGCGAATTTATATTTGCGTCAGATCATAGACAAATATCTGTATTAATTTTACTTCGACGCACTTCATGATTATTTATGAAGCTGTATGACTTTCTTCTATTGTTTTTCAACGGATGAGCGTCGATATTTTAACATTTCACGCGCTTACTGGCAGCGTATTAGTTACGTGTAGGCTTGAGAACAGACTGAAGACAACTCTCTTGGCCTGCACTGCTCCCTCCTTATAAAGGTTTCTCGTAAAAAATAGTCCACCGGACATGTGGCTGCGACTCCTTCCTTGAAATAATACCTTTTCAGCCGAACTGACATATACACCTTGTTTATTTATGTGTGGAGGTTTCATAAACGTTCGCGTGCCGGCGATCGCTTCGGCCAATTAATTACAATTAATTGCCTTAGTTCAGCGCGTCAGGACGCCACCATGGTGATTCCCCCTTGGCTGGTCACCAAATCACTCCTCTCGATCGTAGGCTCGGTGGTAACGCGTTCATTTAGAGATATAGGCTTTAATTTAGGTGTAAAATCATTCCTAAATTATCTCTCTTAAAATATATTCACCTGGGTGTACATTTCACTCCATTTCAATGCTCCACTTGGCGGTAATTAATTAATTTCCGTGGGCAGTCATCCATACCCTAGGTTCCATCGTTGTCAAGCGGTGAATACCCGAGTCATTAATTTTGAGCTGTCTCCTCGCTCCAGACGAAAGTAGGTCCCTTGGCGCCTACGATCTCCACCCATTTTCCAACTGCAATTAGTAAAACGTCAAACTGGCCTCCTTTCGTTCTTGTATGCTTCGAATACGTATATTTGCTTGCATTTGCTTACAATTCTTCACCTTAAAACTGGTATGATATTCACATACAGGCCGTGAATTCATGCTACATTATCATATGTCATTATTTAACACATTGCTCTTCGGGTTCCCTAAAACTGTTACCCCTCAGAGATCAATGGTTCAATTCTAGTTAGCATCATGTGCCTGGTCTTCTCAGATAGGACCTGAGTTCGATGCCAATCTGCCGTGTCCAAATGGGCACATCTTTCCCTTGCTAAGCTCGAAAAATTCATTTTACAAGTGAATTTTTCGGGCCTTTCAGATGGCATTGACTCCATGCAGTATTTACTTTAAGCTGTCAGTGCTCTCGGCAATGGGCTGTCTCGTTCCCCCATTCCACTCTGTCTGCCGTCTCATACTCTTGTTATGCCTTCTCAGTTGTTCATTCATTTCCTCTAGTTCCATAGCGGCCTCCCTCAACTGGTCGTAAAGTTCCTTCAGTTGACAGCTGCATTCTCCCCTCGTGT